>KE151621.1:56735-113772 GCA_000411095.1 Aethionema arabicum
GAAACACGAGCCACCCCACCTGTCGAAGAGCCTACTCACCCCAACCCCCAAATCGACCCCAAACCACCGGAATCGTTAACTCTCTCTAGTATCAATTTCGAAGAGATCGATAAAGGTTACTTCTTCTCACTTTCTCTCTGTTTCTGTGCATTATCTCACACTTGATAAGTTATCTAGTTAGTGACATATAAAATTGTTGAAAACTAGTATCTTCTCGAGCTATTTATCCCAGAGAATCAATTCGTTCATGTGTTTGGAGTGTTCTATCACATCGTTTCTCTGCTAGGCATTCAATAATTGCAATGAATGATATAAATCCCGATTCTGTTCTTTCTCATTGTTCTGTTTTGATATTGTTTGTGATCTTAGACGCTTACGTGGAGATATTTGTGCTTATTGCGTATCAGTTATCATCATATACAGAGACTAGGCTAGTTTATAGCTTGCTGCAATGGCTACAGAGATTGTGCATGATCAGAAAAGATGGGCAATGGCAGCAATGGAACGCAGACTTGCTGTTGCAAAAGCTCAACTTCTTCAACAACAACAACAGAAGAATGAGAAAGACAAGAAAATAACTTCTGACATAAACAATTCTTCAAAAGAACAAGATCAAGCTGATTCAGTTCCTGCTTCTTCGAACACACCAATTTCAAAAGGTCTAATAATTGAATCAAAATATAGATTGATTTCCATTCTAAATCGAATTCTAATTCTGATGAAATATTGGTTTTGTAGATTTGAAAGAAGATGATGTTGCATATACACGGTTATCCAGTTCTGTAGATGAGAATTTGCTAGCAACTAATCTCAAGGTAAGTTCAAATTGCTAAGTAGAGTGCACTGTTATCTTCTTCTGCTTGATTTGAGATATGATTGCTCTAATGCGTGTTTTTGATTCAGTTTTCTAGTGCAAAAGGAAGTATAGTAGGCAAAGTTTTACATGACCTCTTACGAAGCGGTGACTCATCTCAGAAATACTTACAAGGTAGTAAAAATGTCAAGTTGGACAACTGGATCCTCCTTGATAACTTTGCGCAGTCACGTTCTTCTAAAAAGGCTGCACCGATGAATTCTAAACGTTCTAAAAGACGTATGTCTTTGAAACAACTCAAGAAATCTGGAGCTTTTCTTTTGCCTGAAAATCTCCAAAAGTGAGTTCTTTCTTACTGTCCTAGATAGTAAACTAGCCCAGGCTGTTCATCTGATTAGGTGCTTTGTTCACTTGTGTTTGCAGGTTTGATTTGTTTAAGCCAATGCATGGTATGTGGGAAAATTACATGATGCAACTTCTAAAAACAACCGGGTATAAGCTAAAATTACTTAATACTGATTTGAATATCTGCCATTTACAATCATTTAAAGCTTGCTTAAATAATCTACTTGTTTGCAGGAAGACTCAATTTGTTTCATCTCTTCTCTCAGCAGATCTTCACGGCGCTTACATTTTCGGTAATTCTATCGATCTTCTCTCATTTCTGGCTTTAATTTCACAATTCAACTTCTCTGTACACATAATCACACCTGAAAACTTGTATCTCAGCAACCTATTTTACTTTTAACAGTTGCTGAGTGCCCCATAGCGTCGTTAGCTGATGTTCATGGTATAATGATGCGTGAGACTTCAGAAACATTCGGCATAATCACTAGAGAGGATAAACTTCGAGGTATTAATCACAGGGTAGCCTTTAATCTGTAACAAATCTTTGTCTCAGTTACTTCTTAACTTATTGATCGTTAACAATCTTGTACAGTTGTGCCTAAGAAAGGCTCTGTGTTCATCATCCGATTTGATTGCTGGAAGATTACATTACTCGGGGATAAGTTTACTTCACGAGACCGTTCTCTTCTACGTTGATTGCTAGTCAAAGCTCTTTTTTTTTGCTTTTGTAGTGTAGAGCAACCACCATTGTTGAACATAGAAGCATTCTGGTTTCACAAAATTTTGCTGTAAAATGTTATTAATATAATTATTATTCTTTTGATTTGTTTAATGGAAAATGTAGTACACTAGTACTTTGTAATGAGTTGTTGGAAACTCTTTAGGAGAGTGGTATGGGTTTAAATTGACAATTTAAAAGTTAAGGGCGTTTTTTGGATATTTTGGATAAATAGTGGACCCTGGGAAGATTTATTATAAATGGGTAACGACGTTAATGTAGCGGTAGCGTTTAGTCGTTAACGGCGTCTGATCTCCGTCGCGTCACGTGATCTGATTCGTCGTTGTGCTAAGCTGCGGATTTTCTTAGGCTCCTTGGCTTCTGTAAGTTCTGTGTTCGATCAAATTGGGGTAGGGAATTGTGGATCTCTGTTTCTTGTTGCTTCGATTGGATAAGGTCTTGGATTGATCGGATTCAGGTAGGGTTTTTGGAATTCGTTGCTTATTTCACTGAATTTAGGGTTCAAGGTTTCTGTGCTGATTTGGGAAGTCGTAGGTTAACAGATGGAAGCTATTTCTTCACTTACATTCAAGGGATCTATCCCGGAAGCCATTTTTGAAGCCAAAAAGCAGAAGAAGCTTTTTGTTGTCTACATCTCTGGTAAATGATAGCTCATTTCATTATTGGTAATTCCTCTCGAAATTTGACTATGAGTGGTATGGTTTTCGAAGCTTGTGACACCTTCGTTCCGATTGAAAAGGGATCATACTGTGAGATTCAATCTCAAAATTTGATATGTTATACTAAAACGGATTTGCTTTCAACTTTTAGGGGAGGATGAAGAATCGAATAAGTTGAATACATTGGCATGGGGTGATGCATCGGTAGGGTTTTTATGATCGCTATTCTCAGTTACTCTGGATGCAAATTCATTCATGACATCATAGTATTTTACCTTGTATAGGTATCAGAGTCGCTGTCGAAGTATTGTATATTGTTGCATATCCAAGCTGAAAGTGTTGATGCCACGAACTTCTCTGCCATATGTATCCTTATAATGAAAGAAACAGCTGATTTTGTTGGAGAACTGTTTCTGTAGGTGCTAAGTAAATGCTGAGTTTCAACAGGTGTTCCTTTAGTATCAATCTTTTAATTTCACATTACAAACTAGCTCTGCAGAAGTGAAAAATACTTGTTAGAAAGCAGTATTTTGAGGGTTTGAATACTATTATTAGTGAACTAGAATTCGTTTCTTAAGGATATTCTTGAGGCAGCTATTTGGAAATAAGAGGGATCCTTACATCAGTTTCTAGACCCGTATTCATCAGTCCCTTGTATAGCTGCAATAGGATTCAGTGGTACACAAGTTTGGAAAAATGGTAAGACCTTGCTTATTTGCATAAAGAGTTTATTTACACTTTATAGACAAGCAAACATGCTCAATTTTGTGGTTTTCGTCTCTTCTATATATCAGAAGGATTTATTGCTGCTGAAGTCCTTGCATCCAGTTTAGAGAAAGCGTGGTTGGGCCTTCACATCCAGGTACGTGATACCTGATTCTCTCTCATTTATTATGTTTTTTTTATCCTTCTCTACATTTTCGCTTGCTGATTCATTCTCTTACTAATAACTTGAGCATTTTCTCCTTCTCAGGAAACAACTGCAAGTATTCTTTCTGCAGCACTTGCTTCACAGAACTCAGAGCAGCCTGCTTCTACTGCTTCTAATGTTGCCTTGCCTTCTGATACTGGTTCTTTAGATGCAGCGGCTGCGCCTCTTTCAGCAAGCACTAGTATTCAACCTACAGAAAGAAATTCAACTGTGACATCTGCATCTACAAAAGAAAACAATGATGGCTCAGTTGCAGTTAAGGTTGAATCTGAAACTGCAAGCCTTTCCTATTACTTTAGTTCAATTCTGTGCTTACATGGTGCATTCGTATTCTAAACAGGCCAAGGAATCTCCTGAACCCAGTAATCTGAACGATACTGCTAATAAGCAGCCTACATCTTCTGTTGAAAAAACTAAGGGGAACACCAAACATGGAGAGAACTTTTCTCAAGTTCAGGCGGAAAAGGAACGAATACGTCCTGCATCCCCAAAACCAAAGGATAATAATACATCTAGCGTTCAATCTCTTAGCACTAAAAAGGAGAATCAGGGCACTGTGATAAACAAAGCTGATCGTGGTTCAGTAAAACCCGTAGGCACTAAAGAGACCGTAAAGCTAAAGGATGAAGCAGAGGATGTAAACTTAACCAAAATATCAACTGATGTTTACTTAAACATTCGATTGCCTGATGGTGCTAACCTTCAAGAGAAATTTTCGGTGACAAGCATACTAAGAACGGTCAAGGACTATGTGAACAGTAACCAAACAAACGAACTGGGTGCTTATGATTTAGCAATTCCTTACCCTCGTAAGGTGTATAGCGACCAAGGTACGTATATCTTCACTGTACCCAATAGATGATGTTTCCTGCAACTTTTTGCCGTATAGTTTTCTGGTCAAGTAAGGCTGACTTAGATACTTAAACTTCATTGCTTTCGACCTCTGCAGATTTAGATAAGTCTCTATCTGAGTTGGGTTTGTTCGATAGGCAAGCTCTGATAGTGGTTCCTCGGAAAAGAGGGACTGTTAATCAAAGAGGAACATCTTCCTCTAACCAAACGACCTCTGTTTCCAACAACACAGACCCTGAAAACCCTAACAATGGTGGTTACTTTGCTCATCTTCGACGACTACTATCCTACGCAAACCCACTTTCATATCTCGGCAGCAGTGCCAACGTTACAACCACTGGACCAGAATCTCAAAGCAGTACGTGGGAATACAGTTAGTTCCTAACCAATCCTATCTTAACACATAAAGTCAGTGTTTATGTTTGACTATGCGCTGTAATTGCTAAGACGATTCTCTCTTTTTTCATCTCTGATGTTCGTTTAGGACCAAATCCAGGATTGAGAAACAATCCAGCACGAGCTGATGATCAAGACAGGAGCATCTCCACGACAAGAGATTCAGAAGAAGGTACGAGTAATGTCCGAAAGAGGAGAGCAACCACTTCAAGAAATGGAAGTAACATTCATACTCTGAATCACGACGAAGACGATACACCGTTTGGTGATGGAAACGCCTTCTGGAACGGAAACTCAACTCAGTACGGCGGAGGCGGCGGCGACAGTAACGATACGCGATGAAATGAGTCTCTTTGAATATACTTCACTCTTTATCAAACATATATAGATACATGTTTCCGCTTCCCAGGAGATTGACCAACTAAACAATGAGTCTTTATCTCTAGCTTTTATATCTCCAGGTGATAGTTGCTGTTGCTTATATGATAAATTGTTAGCCTTTATATATCCATCTCCAGGTGATAACTAGTGCTGCTTATATGATACGTTGATTACTCAAGGTGTTCGAATATCTACTAATTTTTTACTTGTTCCCGTTAATTTAGCCTCACCAAAAACACACAATATTTTTTCTTATAATGTTTTTAAGGAAATTTTTTAGGTAGTCTTGAAATTGGTATGTTTTTTTTCAACACAGAAATTGGTATGTTTAAAATCTAATTTTTTTTTTAAAGTAATAATATACATATATACATATCTTTAGTTTTCTATTATTTTTTAATTAAATAAACAAATAAAAGAAAAAAATTAATTAATTCTGTGCTAAAAAAATTAACTTTTTTATGAGGAAAAAAGTCGAAACTAAGATAATATTTTATATTAATTAACAAAAAAGGAAGATAATACTAATATTTTTAGAATATTGACCAAAATAAAAAATGTTGGTGCAACTTGATATGCTATTTTCTCCTTTGCTGCCTCGTTGCTTCTCTGTCTTCTCCATCTGTCTCTCTGCAGAGCTTTGTTCTTCCCTCACGTCTCTCTCTCTACCGAATCAGAACAATAAACAAACCCTACATTATATGTATATTATATTATATACAATCTGTGCTTGAGATATACACAATTAAAAACAGAGACTTTGAAGGTAAAATTCGTCAATTTCTTAGTATATTAATGGCCAAATTAGGGATGTTTGTTAATGGGTACCTTCTCTCTTATTCTCTATTCTTGATCTTGCCTCTCTGTCGCTTCCTTTTGACGTTTTCCTTCTTTTCTTAGCTCTTTTCTCTTTTTGTCTTTCTCTCTCTCTTTATCTTTCGAGTTTCTGTTTTCTTCTTCCTTTAGTTATTTGGGATTCCCATTTCTTAAATTTCTCCATAAGCTCGCATCCCTTTCGTTTCTTGCCTCTCATTTTTGTCTACCAGATTCTCTCCTTTTTCATTCGTCGAACACCTCTTTGTAACTTTGCAATTTTTTGGCCTTTTAATTCCTTATGGATTATGATTATCATCGACGTGGTAAAGTGGTAAGAGAATTTCACACATTTCTGATTTCACCATTGCATTTTCGTTTCATCTCTTCAAAAGCGACGTTTAAAAGCTGTAAAGATGTTACCTTTAGGTCAAAACTTGATTAACCCTTATCGAATTTCACCTATTTCCTTACAAAAAATTGAGAATTGAATCTATGTTTTTGTGTTGAATAAGGTAACCAGATTATAAAAAGACCCCTAATTTATGTCCCTATATGTTGTTATTAGCCTGTTTTAATGGCAGAGTTCTTTAGAATCTTTGTTGCTTTTATAGATGAATTTGAAAGATGTTGATTGAATAATTGGTTTTGTAGGCGAATGAACGTTCTCCAAACTACTTTGTTAGATTGGATAGAACAAGAGCTGTAGACGATCTGGACATAGGCAAGAGAGGAAAGATGCGTAGGTGGCTATGCTGTGCTTGTCACGTTCAAGAATCAAGCCATTTAGCTGAAAATGGACTAATGAAAAGCCCTCCTACTAGATACCATGACTATGGTACCTTTCGTCTCTCTCTTCTTCATCTACTTAACATCTCTCTCTCTCTCTTTCTTACCCATTAATCAAACTCCATTGTTGGTTTAACATCTCCTAGTAAAGCTTTGAGTACCCATTTGCATATATCTTTCACATCCTTTCTTGTGCAAGGTTAAGTAGCTTCTCCTATGTTTCCTTTGAGTTCTTGATCACTTTATGTGATTGCGTAGCTCTCATTCTTGTGAAAACAAAATTGAGTTTCTTACTGTCTCCTAATGTGTATGTAGCTCAATCTTGAGAATTCGGCTGTATTTATGTAATTTGTTTGTTTGCTTGTATAGGGCATCGCCATAAGAAACCAGAAGCTGTAATGAAACCTGTTGTGCTAAAGGAGCCTCCTCCCATTGATGTACCTGCATTATCATTAGATGAACTTAAAGAAAAAACTGATAATTTTGGATCTAAAGCAATGATTGGTGAAGGATCTTATGGAAGAGTATACTATGCAACTTTAGATGATGGGAAAGTTGTATCAGTAAAAAAGCTTGATAACTCTTCAGAACCTGAAACAAATGTTGAATTCTTGACACAGGTTTGCTGTTTTCTTGAATCTATAAACACAAAATAGACATTAGTAATTGCTGCTTTTGTTCTCTAAATCTTATAACTTTTTTTTGCAGGTCTCTAATGTTTCAAGATTGAAACATGAGAATTTTGCAGAGCTTCTTGGTTACTGTGTTGAAGGAAATGTTCGTGTTTTGGCTTATGAGTTTGCAACAATGGGTTCATTACATGATGTGTTACATGGAAGAAAAGGAGTACAAGGAGCACAACCTGGTCCAACACTTGATTGGACACAAAGAGTGAGAATTGCAGTTGATGCAGCTAAAGGATTAGAATATTTACATGAGAAAATTCAACCTGCAATAATACATAGAGATATTCGATCAAGTAATGTTCTTCTTTTTGAAGATTTTAAAGCAAAGATTGCAGATTTTAATCTTTCAAATCAAGCTCCTGATATGGCTGCTCGTCTTCATTCCACTAGAGTTTTGGGGACTTTTGGTTATCACGCACCAGAGTAAGTATAAATTGTTTAAGAAACAAGATTCTGGTATTTTAAAATTTTGAACTATTTTTGTGAAAAAAATCTCAACTAATAAAATAGTTTTTTAAAGCTTAAATATTGATAATTGGGTTTTTTTTTAAATTCTAAACTTAATAGCCGGGTTTTAAAATTGCAATCTTAAATTTAATCTTGAAATTATAGTATAACTAATTGAAATATGTTTTTGGGATTAGGGTTTAATTTTGTGTTTAAAGTTTAATTTTAATTTAAAAAATCTAGTTTGGTTTGAAAAAATTTCGGTTATAAAAAATTCTGGGTTAAAAAAATGATTTTGATAGTTGAGTGGTTTATTTTATCAAACGAAAATAGTTGAGGGTTTAAATTACTATAGTCACTCCAAAAAAATTTCAAGATTGGGACTTTTTTTATTTATTTTATGAACTGAAGATTTGGTGTAAATTTTGTAGGTATGCAATGACAGGACAGTTAACACAAAAGAGTGATGTTTACAGTTTTGGAGTTGTTCTTCTTGAGCTTTTAACCGGGAGAAAACCAGTTGATCATACAATGCCACGTGGCCAACAAAGTTTAGTTACTTGGGTAATTAACTTAGTTTGATTTCATGAGATTCTTGAGAAATCAATTTTTGTTGGGTATATTGAAGAATTTTACTTAGTTTGTTTGTGTAATTTTTGAAATGTTTTTAGGCTACACCAAGATTGAGTGAAGATAAAGTGAAGCAATGTGTTGATCCAAAACTTAAAGGAGAGTATCCTCCAAAAGCAGTTGCAAAGGTAAGACTTTTAATGGAGAATTTAGGTTATATAAATAGAGTGAAATTGAAGGCTAAAACGTTGCGTTTTGATTTGTGAAAAAACGCAGCTTTCGGCGGTTGCAGCGTTATGTGTGCAATATGAAGCAGAGTTTAGGCCAAATATGAGTATTGTAGTGAAAGCTCTGCAACCGCTTTTAAGGTCTACTATTACACCTCGTCAAAGCTTTAATCATGCCTACTGATTCTGCACATATGATGATGGATGATGATAAATGATGATGATGATGATGATGGTCATGTCATGGGTTTTTTTATTTATTATTTTTGCTATATTTGTATACACAAATCACAAAAAAAATGAATGTAAATTTGTTTATTATGGTGACTAGGAATTGGTATCTGTGTTCACTGTTCTTGGTGAGTTGATTCTTTATTATATCTTATATTTTTTTTTTATATCTTATATTTTTTTTAACATCTTTTGTTATATCTTATATTATGTTTTTTTTATTATAGCTTATATATAATTTTGTTTTTGTGTTTCAGTTTTTTTTCTTAATTTTTACCGGTAACTAAAAAAGAAACAGAACCTTGACTGAAAACAAACGCTGTAACTAGTAAAATATGTCATGTGATACATTATCATAAAAGAACAAGGTGATTTATCGACTAATTATTCGACCAACCTGGATTAGGGTTTGATTTGCTGTACAAATTGTCCTTAACTTGAATGATCTGTGAATTCTTGAGGTTACAAATGCAACTTGTGTCAGTTTTTACTTCGAAAGAATCCTTCATGAATCATGGTTTTTCGCCATTGATGAGGTTTTAGAGCTTCTTTGATATCTGCAAAAAACAGAAAAAAGGTACTTAAAACCTATGCAATGTTGAACTGATGGACACTGGAGATGAGTTTAATACGAGAATTGAATCTAACCAGTTCACTAAACCAAGAGCTTCAGCTGCGCTTCTTTGAGTATCTTCACTGCAACACATTCCAACGAATGTTTTAAGCAGAGATTGACGTTCTTCAAGCTTCATTAGCTTCTCTAAGCCTCTAGCTACCATTTCCATCTCAGCCTGAGAAGAAAAAGGAGGAAGCTTTGTGATAAAAACAAAAATGGTGGGAAAAAGTAAAGAGATGAATGGTGAAAATCTTGAAGTTGATACATACAGAATACTCAGTAGGAGGAAATATGCGATGAATGAGACAGATTTTTGAAAGTTCTGCTAGTGATTCAGTTTGTTTACCTTGTATTTCCAAAGCCTGAAATAAAGTAAGACATTGAATTAGTCACAAAATTGTGTTCATGTCAAGATTTGGAGCAATGCGTTTGTGTAAAGGATAGACACTAGAAGAAGGATATAGTAAGAGACCCAAGCTTGTAGAAACCATGAACGTGTACGTGCAGCAACAGCTGCAGAAACCATTCTAGCAGCATCTATTTTTGCAAGCCCAATGTTCTCAGCAAGTCCAGCGATGAATTCTCGGGCATCTTCGCTACAAATTTCGACAGATGATGATTCCCAAGGAGCTCTACAGAGGTTATCACACAAGTTCAGACTATAGCGAAAGGTAAAACAACTAGAATTTACATGATAAGTAAGTCAAAAGAGACACACCTGCTGCAAGCGTTTAGGACGAAATCTATAGATGTTCTGTAAAAGGAATCTCGGGTGTTCGTTGGTTCAATCGAAACTTGTACTCCAGCAATCCTACATAATCTACGCAGCTGTATATATCACCTAGTTAATATTCAAATCAACCCATGTAAAGTCAAAGAATTGAGTAAGGAGAAGAAAAAAAAACAATACTAACTTGAATGATATCATTATCTGTAATGTCCTTCCCACTGGTTCTGTTATCCACGATTGCTGGAAACTAAACTGATAAGTTACATTTGATGAAACGATGAACACATAGGTAATTCTATTAAAGAATGAAATCTTGCAGCTGTTTAGGGTTTCTACCTGTAATGAAACAGAGAAAACGATCGTAAATAAAACTGTGCTTAACCACAAACTTGCAGAAAACCATATAAAGCAGTTTTCATGGAGTTTAGAAGCGACCTCGAACGAGTCTGTTGGCTTCTCTTTGATAGTCTTCTTTGTCCACCACATCCCCGCTCTGATTAGGCAATGAAGTAGGCCACCATTTCGGCAACTTAGTCTGAGCTCTAAGCTGGAGACTACTGGGGATAGAGTTACTTCGAGAAGCCTGACCAGAAGCTATGGAGGTCTTCGAATCCCTAGAAGATGCACGAATGCTGTCAACAGCAACTACAACTTCCTTACCACCAAGACTTCTATCTCTCCTAACCACTAACTTCGGTGTACCCTGTAAACTACCCTTAAAAGCCGAACCTAATTTCACCAGAATCCTAATTGCAATACTAAACACGAATCCGAGCACAACTACACCACCAACGAATTCCATAGTCGATTTCCTACACGAAACAACGATTCGCCGGTTATCATCGAGCGCGACTAGAGTCTGCAAATCAGAGAGAGCGTCTTTGCCGGAATCTAGAAACAATTTAAATCGAGAGGTAGCTAGGGTTGAAATCCGGTGAACATCAAGAGTTAAGCTAAGACTTTGGTCATCAGCTCCAGTAGTAGAAGAAGTAGAGATAGTAAGAAGACTACCATCGCCGTTATCATAAAACGGAGATTTCCGATTTCTACGAGCACGAGAACCACGGCGTTTTGGAGTCGAGAAAGACAAAAGAGGAGCTCTGTAGATTTGCCATTTGGTAGCGAAGAGTCGCGGAGAAGAAGAAGAAGAACACGAGTTCATTGCGATGTGAAGAAGAAATTAGCTTGTGGACACAGAAAGGAGTTTTAGTTGAAGAAAATCGGTTTACTCAAACCGACCGGTTTAGCCGGTTTAGGGTAAACCGTAGAAGCCTCACTATATTAATGAAGAAACAAAGGCGAAAACAGAGAATACACAAAGGGAGAGATATACTGCAAAAATACATATAACTATCAAGAGTTTGATTTTGTTCTCTATCTTATAAAAGAATACACAGCTTTATCCTTAAGAGAGGTTCTTTAACGAACTTAACTCACTTTTTTCTGGGAGGATTTTGGGGTCAAGCTGATGAAGTTTATTGCATTGAATCCGAGTAGTACACGATCAGAATCCTCCTCATGTCTAAAATAATCGTGGCGAAAAGAATTCTCTGAACAAAATCCTGCAAGAAAAAGCAAATGCAGATGAATTATAAGCACGGAACATTGAGCGAATCAACTAATGTTCAGGTATTATTGGACTGTTCTACGGTTTCTGCGACTAAAGTTGTTCCAGCTTATAAGAATCTATCTAGATATGTTGGAGGAAATGTTGTTACTTACGCATAATAAAGTGTTTATCTGGGAAGAAGTGGCTCTCTGTCATCTGATACAACGCGGTGACTAGCCTGCACAGAGAGAAGAAAAGATAGCAAAGTGTCAGCTTAAGTTAGAAAATTACAGGACAGAAGATGGAAGTGTGTGTGTGTGTGTATGTGTCTCTCTGTGTGTGTGTATGTGTGTCTCTGTGTGTGTGTATGTGTGTCTCTGTGTGTGTGTGTGTGTGTGTGTGTGTGTGATGTGTGTTGTTTACCTCTTGATTTGCTCCTGCTGCTATGTTGAGGAACGAGTCTTTGTCCCTGAAGAAGATAAAGAAGTTAAATGGTGCACATACGTGTAGGGAATAATGGAGTAAACAACGATGAAATGGTACCTATGAGCATCCTTTGCGGTAACTAAATCTATGGTTCCGTTCTGTTGTTCATCTTTAGCTTTTGAAAGCGGTGAAAAGAACTGCATATATATATACAGGAGAAAACATTAGAGATGAAGAGAGGCTTCTTTCGCTAAGTTAATTGATACACTGGAGGGGGTTTTGTGTGTATTATTACCTGGTGCATTGAAATGAAAACAATGGATATACCCAGAAGAAAATTCATAGTTATAACATGTCCAAAAAGTGCTGCAGATGCTATGCCAGTAAATATTGTGGCGACTGTAGAAGAATATTTCTTCAAAATTGTATCTGAAAACATAAGAAAATAAAGATAGCTAAATATTCATAGTTTCTAATGTATATATAGCAAAATCCAAGATTATGTTGAGCCACCATCAGAAAATTATCCAGAACTAGTCCATAAATTCAACTAAGTTTTATTTTTACCTGCATATTTGAAGAAAAAGGAGGATAGGATCCCTTGAGCTGCGTTGTTTAGAATAAGAAACACAGTAGCCCTAGAATGTCCTTGTAGAATGTCAAAACTGCTGGGACCTGTCAACACAATGGCAAAATTCTTAGCAATGGCTCTAACCGGATTTTCAGAAGCTTTTATGGCTTTAAACCGGCATTAATAAGATACTCTTCTCTACCACTTTATAACACCCGTACCTTTATATATAACAGTTCCTAGTATTCCGAGGAAATTGAAGATTGCACCGTAACCATAGAGAAATAAGTTCTGCACCAGCGAAAGTTGTGTTCATATTGAGACGACATATATAAAGAAAGACAGGAGAAGAAGATTAGTTAACCTGAAGGTAAATGCTTGTGTCATATTGGCTCTTTAGAGCATACTCGTTGTAGACAGAAGCTAAAGATGGGACAGTAACCTGCAAGATTAAATGCAGAATAAGCCTCTAACACAAATTTTAACAAACCTTTAATGCAGCAATGAGTGAGTAAGTGATAGGCAGATTATGGAAACACTAAATCTCCAAGAAAAGCAAGTATGGAGACTGGAAAATGTAACTTACAAAGATAAAGGTACAGATGTATGCACCCGTAGCAATAGGAACAGCAATGGGAGTAGAACCTTCTGGAAGAGAACGCAGCTGATTGACGCTAATTCCTATCAGCAACAGTGCAAGCGCTTCCCACTACAGCGAAAAGACACATATTTGATCCGATTAAGAATAAGAGGTAGATATGGAAGGACGTTAAAACATAAAATGTTAATAATAATGTCTGACAGCCAACAAATACAGATTACAGTAACTAATAAGAAGTAATGCTGACCTGTATGATGGAGAAACGTCGCTTCATTATCATCTTCAGTAGAACAGCAATCACCAGAACCTTAAGATTACTGAGCATCTTCACAGTAGCAGGATTGAAATATAGCTGGCACAACAGAAAATTGAATTGCCATGTGAAGACAAAATACTGAACAAAATAGTATGAGCCAAGAAGACTAGATGAATACAACAGTAGAGCATAATGAAACTATGTTCAGTGCAACTTCCACGGCAGACTGAATTATAACTATTGCTAAGTTTCTATAATCTCAAAGAACAAAGTGACACGTTCTGGCCAGAAACCTAAAACCTCTTTTTACAATAAATTTAAAACAACTAAGGCAATGATTCAATCAAAATTTCATTGTCGCAGCTTAATAGACCAAAGGATACATAATGAAAAAAAAGGGGTATCTCTACCTGCATTGTGAACTTCAGATAGTTATTAATAGCATACAACCCTGCTGGGACAGCGAGAAGCACATTGTTCCGAGCTGCCTGGAAATAAAGGTTTGTGTTCATCATATTTGCACTATATAGTAAACAGATGAGCAAAACCAAGAAAATGTACCTGGACAAATGTAGAAACAGATAAAAGAGGCTTCTCTCCAACTTTTTGGTGCCTGGCCTACAATTTTATCACAAAAAAATCGAGTATTAATAAATTAGCCACTTTTCTTATAGAAAACCAAGAACTTAACGTGAACCCCATCACACTTCATTACCAACTAGTTGTAGATGTAAACAAAGACAATATTTCACAACAACTAAAGTCAATTCAGAAACGTACCTGGATTAGAAGCATGACAATTGCAAACGTGACTTTTGCAATTTCTGTCAAGAAGTTGACGCTAATAGGACTAAAGTTGAACTTTCCATCCACTTTAGACATGTAAACTAGAACAGGCTGTAAGGACAAAACAGAAAATATCTTTTAAGTGACTTAAACAACAAATGACGAACTCGAAGATACAGATTCTGTCACATTTGAAGATAATTTTACCTGTAGACCAACAAGCATGCAGTCACCAACTACCAAAAAGACATTGAGAGCGCGTTGTTTTGAAGATACCCTAGTCTTGTGAGTGTCATAAGCCATCGATATAGCTTTGCTCCTGTTGAATAAGGTTCTCTTATTACATTAGAAATATGATTACAATACTGTACCCCTAACTTTCCACTAATAGCTACAAGGAGAAACCAACCTCGAACGACATACACTGCACTCAGCCATCCCGTTCTTCATATTGGCCTTTCCTAAGCTGAACTGAGCTAAACCTGAAAACATAACAGGAGCAACCAAGAACAAGAAACTCAATTTAAACGCTTAAACCCATGTGCCAGAACAACAGAATTTCTCCACCTAAATGGGAAATGTATATGAGAAAATATCAAGCTAAAGACGAACTCAAACAAAACGTAATCAATCCATAGCATTAGATATGAGAAATAACATGATCGAGTCAAAGAGTAACTAAATCACACAATCAGATCTCAATACCCGTAAAACCAAAATTGAGAAAGACAATGAGCGAAATTAGATCTCAAAACCAAGAAGAAAAGTAAATTAAATGTGAGCTGACAGCAGAATCGAGCTAACTCGTTGCATCATTGTAAAATCACATCGTTCTTTGCACAAACATCAAACTCCGGAAAACTAAATCGGAACCAAACCAACCTCAAATTCAATCAACCTATAAGATCAGCTCAATAAATCATTCCCAAATCAAATTCTCTTCCCGCGTAGATCCAGACAACAACCTCCCAAATAAATTCAATACACTCTCTCTCTCTCTCTCCTCCTTACTTCCACTCAAATACAAGATCTAAATTACAGAAAAATCAACAAAATGTAGAATTCTCCGTCGAGCTTCAGCTCCCGAAAAGATCCGAAGAATATTCAGAGAGAAGGAGAGGGAGAAAGATGATGACGAAGAAGACGATTCGGTCGGTCGATATATATTTCCATAAGTGCGCTCTTATTCTCTCGCACGACCCTTTCTTTTTTGCTTTGATTTCACAACACCGTTTTATTTGGGTTTCATTATAAAATTAAAACAAAAAACAAAAATTAAAATAAATAAAATATTTTTTTGTCTGTATCAAGTGGTGACAACGTTTAGGTGATTGTGACAGACCAATGAGAATCAAGTATAGTGATGACGTGGCATACGGGTAATGGATAGCTAGAATCGGTGCGGTGAGGTGGTGTGGTGAGAGTTCCCGTAACTATTGATTCAAGTCTTTGGTCAAATGTGTCTTTCGCTTGGACTTATTATTAATTTTTGTTTGTATTATTATAAGAAATGTTTTAATTATCTTCATTTAATATTTAATGTTGGTCTGTATTATAGTAATATATTGTTTTTGACCATATTAACGTAAACATAAACATTAATTGATGTTTGTTATTTAAGGCAATATATAATTACAGGAGGTCCTGAATAATTTAAGAGCTTGGAACCGACAAAAAAAACTAAGAACGTGTTGCAATAAATATGAGGATTTCGGTTAAATTTATAAAATTAATATTTTCTATTTCGTAAGATTATTTTTGTTAATAGTTTCACATATAAATGGCTTTTTAGGGGGAAATTAATATATTAAAAATGTTTTATATGTTCTATAACTCAATTATTATAATTATGTTTATAAATAAATTAATTAATTATATAGAGATAGAATCAAAATAACTAATATATAAGAGATACATTTTTTTTAACTATACCCATCTTTTTTTTACTACTATAAGTCTATAACCATCTATTTAAATACATATGCAGCAAGATATCAATATCAAAAAAAAGTATTTCGATTTGATTTGAGAAGTTTAGTGTATCAAATTTATTAACTACTCAATTTTGATAGCATTAATTCATCATCTAAACTCTATTTAAATCATATAGGAACAATATTATTTAACTGGTTCAATAGATTATTATTTGATAAAATATATATATATATATATATATAATTTTTTTAAACCAGTCTAAAAAGTTATAAATTAATTGCACACAAGAAAATTAGTTCTTTTTTTTTTGTAAAGACAGGGTTAAACTTAAGAAAGTTTACTTCAAATATATACTTTCTACAATATAAAGTGTTTTAGTTATAAAAATTGTTTCAAAATATAAGTTGTTTTAGAGTTACATGTAAGAAAATGACATCCTTTTACTATTTTAATTATACTAGTTATTTTTGTTTTAATTGTTACCTAAACACATATATCTAATTTAATTGTTGTAATTGTTTTATTAATAAACATACATTAAAAAAACATATTATATTATAAAAACGAAACGAGTATATAAATGTTAAATAAATATAAAAATGTGACGATCATAAATATAACCTATAGAAAAAATTTACCTTGATATACTTGAAATCTTCAAAACGAAAAAGAACTTATAATTCTTTACCCTTGGATAATTCAAAATGAAGAATATTTATGTATATATATAAATGAGAAAATGACCCTCCAAATAGGTGACATGATTTTAGTATTTGTTTCCATAAATAAAGATCACACATTATACATTTAACTTGATTTATGGGGAAAAAAACTTGATATATAAATTTATATTTAAAATTATAGTCGAATAGAGTGATTACGTCTACTTATTCTAACAAGGTTATATTTATATTCATATATATGATTTATATGAATTAATTTGGTAATAAAATATAAAATTGATAAGTTTATGACAATTTCGAAGATTTTCTTTACAATTTAAGAGATTTTAACAATTTTTATAATGAAATTAAATTACAATATGGTTTGTGTTTAATAATTCAACGAAGCAGCAAACGTAAGCTCATATATATATAAGTATTAGAAGAGACGAAGAAATCGTCGTTTTCGTCTAGCGGAAGTTGCAGAGAACGCGAATCGCGAAAGAGGTTAGAGTTTTGCAGGAATCAATTACTGGTACGGGTTTTCAATCTTTTGAGCCTGTTCTAGAAATCGAGCTCGATTTTAACCAACGAGGTTACAATTTAGGGTTGTAATCAGTGAATACGTGTCTCCTCAATCTGTTGTGATACTCAGATTATATATCCATCTATCATTATCGGCTGATTTTAGTGTTGTTTCGTTCGTCGATTTCTGGATTCGATGTATTAGAGAGGAGTCTATTCCCCTGATTCGATTTGGGTGGTTTTGCGTACGAATTATATACGCAATTGCTTGCATGGTTCAGTAGACCGATTTATTATCTATGCTCGCTTCGATTGATTTCAATGGAAGGTTAGGGTTTCGTTCGGACTCGTTTGATTGCCGAGGAGGGGTAGATCAGTGGGAGAAATTATCTGTGTTTGAAGCTGAATTAAAAAATGGTGGTATTGGCTTTTGCGAATAGTCTACGAGATATATGGCCTTTTACAGTATTCAAAAGCAATGATCTGAAGGAATCAAGAGAGCTGGTTTCTAGACTCTCCGTGCCTGAAAGTATAAAGAACTTTGTATTTGCAATCAGAGTTCCTGAGCATGATTCGACCATTTACATACTCTCTACGCAGAATTTATCTGAGAGATCTGCTAGTGATGCTGAGTGTCTTATCAGAGAAATTTGCCCTGATGCTGTTATAGCTCAAGTGGACAAATCAGCGTTTGGTGAATCTCAAGTTGAGGAAAGTGTATTGGGAGATGGCTCAAGTGATTCAATCCCCACATCATCTTTTAAAGTGCTTAAACAGTGTTTTTTAGACAAGGTTAACAAAGAAAAGTACGAAAGTGTTGCAGGGATCTTAGTTTTGAAAGAGATTTTTGGGACAAGTTTTAATGGACATCTTTTAGCTGCAAAAAGAGTATCTAAGGAGGTTGGTTCGGCATTCATGGTGCTTGAATCTCCATTTGTCAATATCGCTGTTTCGGATACCTCCTCAGAAGAAATCGAAACAGGAGGCAAGATGCAAGGTCTAGCTAATAGTCTCGTACCACAATCTTCTGGCTCTGCAGTACTCTCAAGCTCGAGAAGGTTTGTGATAACCAATGATGTACAGGCACAGATGCTGAAGTTGTTATCTTCACATATCAGTCAGCTTAATAAAGAGTTTAGTTCATCAAGTTGTGTTGCCAGTGAGATACAGTCCGACACTTACGAGGTTCCACCGTTTGCTCAATCCATATATTCCTTGCTTCTCGACCTCCATGATATATTTAACGATCTTCCTTCTATTGACAAAGCTCTAGCCAATGCCAGAAAGATGTTATCTGATGTAAGTAAAGGAGATTCCATTGATACAGATGTGATTTCCGAAGTTTACCTTTTCCAGATTGCAGTTGAAGGTCTAAGAATTGCTTTGAACAATGCCGGGAGACTACCCATCAAGAACATGGGAAATTCAGACCAAACTAAACTTCAGTTTTCAGAGCTCTCATCTAACGACAAATCTTATGCACTTATGGCAGATCTTCTTCGTAGCCAAGCTAAAAAGTTCAAGAACATAGTAGCTGTAGTCGACGCAAGCAGCCTCGCAGGTCTTAGGAACCACTGGAAAACCTCTGTTCCTCAGGAAGTTAAAGATATGTCGGAACATATCATACAAGATTTCGATATCGACGAAAAAACTAATGATTCAAAGCTTAAACGACTGTTATCTGATAAACCAGTGGTTGCAGTTGGTGCAGGAGCTACTGCTATCTGGGGTGCATCTTCATTGACCAAAGCAATCTCTGCTTCTCCTTTCTTCAAGATCGTAACTTATAAAGTCCCAGCTTCATTAAACCTGTTCTTGACACATACCCATAAGGTAATGACCTTTGCATTTACAAAAGTAGCTGGTCCATCAAAAGCTATGGCTCCTGGGTTTGCTAGTTCTGGAGTAAAGTCAACATCTTTGGTCAAAGCATCTTTATCAGCTGAGAAAATCAGAGCAGTAACACATAGTATTATAGCTTCTGCAGAGAAGACAAGCTTTTCCGCCATGAGAACTGCGTTTTATCAGATCATGAGGAGAAGACGAGCAAGGCCTATTGGTACTTTACCGTTAGCTACGTTTGGAGCTAGTCTTGCAACTTGTGGTGGATTGCTTATGTATGCAGATGGGATTGAGTGTGCAGCTGTGTCGCTTCCTTCGGCTCCTTCGATTGCGAATTTAGGTAGAGGAGTTCAGAATTTACATGAAGCTTCTGTGGAAGTGAGAAGAAGAGAAGGTAATAAGATTCAAAACGCCATTGAATCACTTAGGCAAAGATTGAAGAAAGTTAAGGTTTAATGAGGTAAAGAGTGTTTTTAGACTTCATTCTTTTGATTTTTTAGAGGTATTATTGTATATATCTTCTTGTTTTGTAGATACATGTCTCTTGTTAGCTGCTACGTGTTTGCTTTGAACATAAGCTGGTTTCGTTAGGAGATAGAAATATTTGCGATTTATCAGGTAAAATAATAGTTTTGTTATTGGAACCATTGTGTTTTAGACTATAAATACGAAAAAAATGCTTTAAAAAATTTGTTTTACCAAATTTATTTTAAGTGACATAAAATGTCAGACAAGAGTTTTGTTTTTCTACTATCTCGATTTAAATTTTCAAAATTAAATAAAACTCTGCATTGTTCTTGAATATTAATCTCATACAAATTATCCAATTTTTTAGTACAACTTCTAAGAAAGTTCCAAACTCCATAAAAGTGATGCTTAAGCAACTTCTATTATCACTGAGAAGCAGAAGCAACTTCTTGGCAATTTTCTGGTTCAGAATCATCTTCAGAGAAACTTGGAGGCTTAGGAATAAGACCTAATGTCTTGAACATGAGCTGGTCAGCGTCATAATCATTGTTTGGTGTAGTTAAAAGCTTTTCACCGGTAAAAATGGAGTTTGCACCGGCAAGAAAACACAGAGCTTGTTCAGACATTGAAAACCGAACTCTACCAGCTGATAATCTCACCATTGCTTTTGGCATTACTATACGTGCTGTACCGATCATTCTAATCATCTCCCATATCTCCACTGGCTGCAAAATACAGTTTTTTTTAGTCTCAAATTCGTCAAAGCAGAGCAAGCAGAGCATTAATGGCGATTTTTACTAAGATAGGCATTTTGCGTTTGTATATTGTAAAGGTACCTTTTGATCTTCAAGAGGTGTGCCTTTAACTGCAAGCAGAGCATTAATGGGGACACTTTCAGGATGAGAAGGAAGTGTTGCTAATGTATGTAATAAACCAACTCTGTCTTCTTCTGCTTCTCCAAGCCCAATTATTCCACCTGTTTATGGTAATGCATATTAGGTAATTAAGGAACTGAAAAAAATTCAGATCTTTCTTTGTTTATATGTAAATTTACCTGAACAGACATTGATTCCAGCTTCACGAACATGTTCAAGAGTTTCAAGGCGTTCGTCGTAGCTTCTAGTTGTGATGATGTTTGGGTAGTATTCTCTAGAGGTATCAAGATTGTGATTATATGCTGTGAGACCAGCCTTCTTTAGCTCTAAAGCTTGTTGCTTCTCTAACATGCCTAATGTGCAGCACACCTCCATACCCATCTCTCTGTTGTACAGTGAGAATCCAGAAACTAAGTACACAGATTTTACAGCTAATCGCAATGTTAACAAAACTCATTCCTAAACAATTCAGATATATCTTATTCTAGAGTGCTAAGGATCATCTGTTAAGTTTAGATTTAGAAACAGCTGCAAGGGAATCATATGTAACAGAAAATGGAGTCCAACTTAAGAAAAATTTCAGATATTGCTGGTAATAATAAGGGACCTTATTTCTTTGACATATGCAAGTATTTGGTTGAAGTTGGTTTTCCGTCCTACTGTATCTCGCCACGCAGCACCCATGCAAAACCGTGTGCTACCAGCTTCTTTCGCCTAACAAGATATTAAACTAGTTATTCACAGCAATAGCTCACTACGTTATTAAGATGTTTCACTGAAACATCACAGCATCCTACATTGTCAGTGTTCAGTTTTTATCAGCCTCAAGCTTGAAGATTTGATTTAAAGTTGTATAGAGAAGAATAGAGTGGCCACATAATGAAGCTAGACTCAGTCCAAAGTAGATCCCAGATTGATAAAATCTTAACATTCGTTGATAAATTTAGTAAAGGAAACCACTAACCTTTTGTGCAGCTTCAATGACAGCGTCCTTGGACATGAGTCTTTGGGCTTTCACTCCAGTGGTATATCTCGAGGATTGAGGACAATATGAACAGTCCTCACTGCATCCACCAGTCTTGATGGAGAGAAGAGTGCATTGCTGTACCTCTCTGAAGTTATGAGCATGCCTATGAACCTGAGCCTGAATACAAAAGATCCCACAAAACATAATAGTGACATCAGTAGTGCAGCGAAATGAAACTTCCCGAGCTAAGGGACATAGAAACACAATAACATTCTCATTAGATTCCTGGAATTACAGCCAAAAACTTCCGTAGCTGCATAATAACTCTTAGAACCCCAGAGGTGTAAAAGGAACAAGTGATTACGCGTCTTCTGGATTTCAAGAGATTCAAGTTCAGCAAGTGATTAATCTGTAACTCCTTCCGTTTTTACTGTATTTTTTCAGAAACCTAAAGCTTTCTACTCCCGATTTGTGAATTAGAGAGCTCGAACAACAAATTGAAAAGTGAAAATAGAGAGAGTCAAATTGAGGTAAGAGGGAGAGAGATTACTCCATGAAAGAGGAGGTCAAGAACAGGAGAATCATAGACGGCTTTAATCTCATCTTTACTCCAATCATTTCTAGGACCTTCTCGGATTGTCCTTTCAGCTTCAGCTGACGCTGCGGATGAAGAAGAGTAAGAACAAGAAGAAGCAACTGAGACAGACGGTCTCAGCTGAGATCGAATCACCGACCGAGCAAGCAACATTTTATTCTTCGATCTACGAGTCGGTCACCGGAAAACAACGAAGAAATTAATTTTCCGGGAAAATGTGGAGATTTACTGTTAACTAATCACTTCATCTTTCTCAGTTCAGTCACCTAACAAAGCCACCGTTGGGATTTCCGCCTAGGGTGGGTCCTACAGAAAAATAATTCAAGAAAAAACTAATTTTATGGGTTATAAAATGGGCTTTTAATGGGCCGCACAGTGATTTACTAAAGCGACGTCGTTTTATTTACTTTTTTCTCTTTTGACACTAATCGGCGCCGTCGTGAGAGGCGGGAAGAAATGAGCGGCGGGAGAAACGACGTTGTAAATAAGGTGTTCTATGCGACGTCGTATCATCCAATTCAGGCCGGAAGCATCGACGGAACCGACGTCGCACCTCACGATAACGGCGTTCGTCGTGCTCTCCTCTGTTATAATGCCGGGCTCTGTAAATTCTCATCCTCTCTGGTACTAGTTTCCTCGTTTTCTTGGTGTCTGAATTTAATTTCATTAGTTTGGTGATTTTTGGTGGTTTTTGAAGATGATCCTTCTGGTGATTCGAAAGCTGTCGGAGATCCTTATTGCACACTCTTCGTGGGTCGCCTATCTCATCTAACGACGGAGGATACTCTTAGAGAGGTAGGGTTTGGTATTGGAAAATTTGATTTTGACTTAATATTTTCGTTATAACTGTGTTGTGACTATGTTTATGGGCGTTCTTCTTTTTCAGGCTATGAGCAAATATGGTCGGATTAAAAGCTTGCGCCTGGTCAGGCACATTGGTATAGTTCTTCTGCAATTGTTCAGAGGAGGATCTATTTCTTTTGTTAGCTCTTTGCTTCTTCTTCACTGTGATTGCTGTGTTTTCTTTACTGTGTCGCTTAGATCCTTAGTGTTTCTTGTCTGATTACAGATTCCCCTTTCTTTCTTTTGTAGTTACTGGTTCTTCACGTGGATATGGTTTTGTGGAGTATGAGACTGAAAGGGAAATGCGCCGCGCATATGAGGTGCTATGCTTATATTATAGGCTGTCTTTTCGATTTCTAACATTCCTGGATACATTCTCTTGTGATCAGCTAGATGCTAATCTGAATCTCTGTCCTTTATTTATGCCGATATGTTGTGTGACATTTGTATGAAAATTGATTGAGATTTCTATGTCAACCAACAATGGAAAGTTTCTGATGTGTTTCACAGGATGCTCATCATTGCTTTATCGATGATCGAGAGATTATTGTTGATTATAATAGGCAGCAATTGATGCCTGGCTGGATACCAAGAAGATTAGGTCTGCTATTCTTTTAATCTATCATCTCTACTAGATAACTCATAGAAGATACACTCAAATTTAACCCTCTCTCTAACAGGAGGTGGACTTGGTGGTAAGAAAGAGTCCGGGCAACTTCGTTTTGGAGGACGAGAAAGACCTTTTCGTGCTCCCTTGTACGGTTTTGATTTGCTCTTTACTAATAGTACACTTGCAGATTTGCTCTTGAACCTTATTGTGATCATACTGCTTTGTTACTTTGACATATTTAATCTACATTAACTCTGCATTCTGTGTCTTGATATCAGACGACCAATTCCTCATGAAGATTTGAAAAAGCTCGGTATTCAACTTCCACCTGAAGGAAGATATATGTCACGTATCCAGGTATATTACCATTTCCTTACAGCCCTTCAAAAATCATCCATGTTTTTGTCTATTTTCTACATGTCCGGTCTTTGTACATGTTCTTTTCTTAAAGATTGCATATTGATGGTTACTGTATGATGGGTCCAAAACCAAAATCTTTGATGCAGATCCCATCACCTCCTCGGAGAAAAGGAAGTGTATCAGACAGAGAGGAAACATTTTACCGAGAAAAAAGGTCTTTAGAAAGGGAAGAGATGAGAACACGAAACAGCTCTGTTGAGAGAAGAGCTTCCTATGACAGGACAAGCACACATAGTCAAAGTTCTCGTAGAAGGAGACGCAGTGAAGACAGAGAGGAACGTTCAAGATCACGTGGGAAAAGAGATCGATATGAAGACAACAAGGAAGAACTTAGTCGTAGCAGCAAAAGATCAGACAAACGTCATAAACATAGGCATTCACATCGCCATAGGAGGTCTTCAAGTCAGGATCATCATTCTTCTGACTGATCTTATAACGTTCTTAAACTGGTCTTGAACTTTTAAATTAATTATTTTACATATATAGTAAAAAAGCTTGTTCTAAATCTTCAGTGCATTTTTTTCTTACCAGATCTAAAGTAACTCAGTTCCTCAACTACTTCTCCATCACTTACTTTGATATCGAGTCAATGGTGCCACGATGGAGTTAAAGAGTTTCAAATCTGCTAACTTTTTCTTGAGTCAACAAGCATCGTGTTCTGCTAACTCAAATCAGTTTTCATCTCGTAATTATTTACCGAAACGAAATTTGTCTCGATGCCTAAATCTAGCATTTGGTTCTCTCTTCTCTTTTTGCTTCTGGGTTTCGTCTTCTATCTCTACAGGTCTCCTTCTTCTCCAGCCATTGATGAACAATCACCCAGCTCCATCTACGACTTCTCCGTAAAGGTATAATCTGCTTCAACCTACGAAATTTCAAATTTGGCTGTTAATAGTTCGCCCTCTTACTTGAGCTACGTCGATTTTGGGTTTCAAAAGATGATTTTACTAGATTGAATTCTTTCTAGGTTTTCTCTAATCAGCCATGGTTAACTCTTTTAGCGACTGACATTGCTTTCGTTCCTAATTCGTAGTCCTGATCGTTAAAAGAACGAGGAAATCAATAGGGGTTACTGTTAATTTCGTGATGTTATTGGCCAGTTTTACTGCGATCTAGCTTGAGAGCGAGATTCTAAATCTAGACGAGTTTCGTACTTAACAAACAGTTAACAGTGCTAATGTTCCTGTTTATGTTCATCTTTATTCTAATTAACGAGTTGTTCTAAGATGTTATCCCACCTATGTTATCAATGTCTGTAATTGAATGAAATGCAGGACATTGAAGGTAATGATGTTAGTCTGAAACAATTCACTGGAAAGGTGCTTCTTATCGTGAATGTAGCCTCGAAATGGTAAAGTCAAATCATTTCATAAACAGATACAAATTGATGATTCTTTTGCATCAGATTGATGATTACAATTGCCTGCATAAGCTATGCATTTATCTAAAATCTTGTTCTGATGAATGGGCAGTGGTCTAACAAATGGAAACTACAAAGAGTTGAACATTTTGTATCAAAAATACAAAAACAAGGGTATGTCTCTTAATCTCGTTAAATCTTTCTTAAGCTAAAAACAAAATCGATGTTAAGCATCATCGTTTCGTGCAGGATTTGAGATCTTAGCATTTCCCTGTAACCAGTTTGGCAGTCAAGAACCAGGAAGCAATGAAGAGATTAAGGAAACTGTTTGCTCAGTGTTCAAAGCAGAATTCCCAATCTTTGACAAGGTCTCATTAATTATAATATCTAAACTTGTCTCAATCAATTTCTAGGGTTTCATATCCTTGTAGTTGTTTACATTATTACATATCGTTTCTGATGCTAGATTGAAGTGAATGGTGAGAATACTGCTCCCCTTTACAAGTTCTTAAAACAACAAAAAGGTGGATTCTTGGGGGAAGCTATTAAGTGGAATTTCGCAAAGTTTCTGGTTGATAAAAAAGGAAATGTCGTGGACCGATATGCTCCAACTACATCACCTCTCCAAATTGAGGTTAGTAGAAGTTATTAATATTCATTTTTTTAACAATTAAAAAGTGTTTATTATATAGTTTTCTTTGTTCTTTATATTGCAGAATGATATACAGAAGCTATTGGAATCTGTCTGAACATAAAACAAGAAGGTGAGATTTGTGGTTAACCCCAAAACTTGTTTCTGTCTTTATCAAACTAGTTTCAGTTTATTAAGACAAGTAACTTAATACATTGGTTTGAAATTATTGTGATTAGATATAAAGTGTTATCTGAAATGTCAACTTAGAATGCAACTGTTTCCAAACTCTTGGGAAAAGTTAGGTTCTAGTAGCTTCTATGAACATGAATTGATGTTGATGAGCATAGAAGCAACATCAATCATGTAAAATTGTTTCCTTTTCTCAATATTATTGAGAAAAAAAAACAAACTTTGTTTGAATCTTTGTGTGCAATTCTCATTTTCTGCAACAGGATCTTCAAGATCAAGAAATTATTTTTATTTCCTCAATGTTATTATCTATCCATTACAACAATATCGGAACTTGGCAAAATCTTGCAGATTTTGTCACCATTTTGGTCATTAACCTTTTTTATACAGCTCGAGCTATACAACAATGGTGTTTGTTTTCAAGCAGGTCAATCTCAAACTCAAACAGAGAAAGCATAAGAGAGATTTCACTCCTGCAATGGTTTTGTTCACTGTTCATCATCTTCTTTCCACCATTGATTCCTCAGGTTTTGATTTTGTCAAATCCAATTTCTTCTTCAACTGCATAATCTCACAGTGCAAGCTACAGCTTGTGCCCAGAACTTCAATCTTGCTTTTACATCATCTGGATTATCACCTGTTAACACACATTCACACCAAATCTCAGAAAAAATCTGCTTAATTATGCAAAAACACAATTACATTAACATTTTTTGAATTCAACTTACCAGGACTAGAGATCTTCCAGCTAGCAATTGGACTAACAGGAGATTCAGAAACCAGAGATTTCTTCTCCGGCGAAGTATTCTGTTCATGATCCATATACTTCTGACTCATCGAATAACAAAGCTCAAGAGCAGGTAAAGTATTACAAAGCTCAGGAATCTCTTCGTAATTGAAACCAAACCCTAGATCTACACAACCTTTAAGCTCCTCGAGATCATCGTCGGTTAAACTCTTGGTTCTTTTCAAATCGTCACGATCTCCTCCATCGTTCACTGAATCCATTACGTAACCTTCTAACAACACCTGACTCTTCTTCTTCTTCTTCTTATTCAACTCATAATCAAGGATTTTGTAACCGCCATTGATATCGATCGATTCTTCAGATTCGCAGCAGGAACAGGAGTTGGAGGAAGAGATCTCGCAATCGGAATCAACATCTGCTTCGTAAGAACAACGAGCGAGGTAACCTGAATCGCACATTGTGTAGCTGGAAAAAAGGAGGAATTTGCAGAAAGTGGAGAAAGGAGGAGAGATTAGAGAGAAAAGTGTAGAAAGGAAGAAGATGGAATATGTGCTTATAAAGCTAATAACAGGCGCCAATTATATTTATTATTTTTATTTTTATTTATTTTTTGTCTCTTTCTAATTTCGACCGTCGATGTATGTATAATGTTATGTATGGTACATGATTATGATGATGATGGTTGTATAAGATAAAGACGGAAGTCGAATGCGGGGCCCACCCATGTGCATCTAGATTTATCGATTCGTCGTCAGAGAGCACCTTTTGGCGAATTATTCCAATCGTTTTTCAGCCATGTTTAATATAAAATAATTGTGTCATATAATATGTAGCTACAATCAAATATATATATATATATATATATATAATGTGTGGGATTAATGGAAATGATTTATTAAGTAAAATATCCGAGTTTATAGAAAAAGTATTTAACAATTCTAAAAAAAAAATGTTATGTAGATATCAACAAATACTTAATTATGTTAATTAAAAATTCTGAGCAAATTTAATTTTTATGAAATAAGTGGAATTAAACATTAATATAAAACGTAATAAGGAAAATAATATTGTCTATGTACATTGTAATTATATAGATTTGATTTACGAAAAAAAAATAGAAATCTATCAATTTTATGTAATGAAAAATAATAAAATCACATCGTAATTTAAGATGAAATAACAATTATCATACTAATTCATACTTATATTATTAGGTATAAAATTGTAACTAACTTTCTAGTTGGGTAAATAATATAGACACACCAAATACTTCGCATATAGATAGTCATATTTAATTACATATATAAAATATTATATATATAAAAAATAACACTTGATCTCAAAAACTTCGAAATAAAAATATTAATTAAACAATGAAAACGCAAAATAAAGTTTAAATTTAAATTATTTTTATTTGTCGAAATTATTTAAGGATAAAAAAACTATGTTATCAAAATTTAAGATTTAACAAACCATTTTAATCCGTTTAAAACCCCATTTTGATAGTTAAATTGTTTTTACTACAAAAAAAATTATTTTATAAAATAATATGATTCTTGTATATTTTATATACATTTACTATAACTATTAAATTGGCTGTGTTATGAATTATATATACACACAATTTCACATCTAACTTTTCGTGGCCGCAACAAGAAGTCGTTGCTCCAAACTCGTTAGGTTGCTACAATTATTTGACAAACTAGTATTATTATTTATTATTACTCAACATTAAAAAATGTAATCATTTGACGTCGTAATAAAAAACACATCTCTAACTGAAAGAATAAATAAGTGAAAACTAGTATAATTAATTAACTATGAATTAAATACTAATAAATTACGTACTTTCGGCCTGCCAATAAGTCTTTCACCTCGAGATTCGCCATGTCAGCTTTTGCAATTTTTCCTAAAAACAATTTATTGGCTCAATTTTTCTAAACTTTAAAACAGTTTCTTGGATTGGGAAAAAATTGCAATAAAAAAATACGATAGGAAACAAATAAATTATCATAATTTGCAATATAACTGTTGTCAAAAAAAAAAAACAATTTGCAATATAATTGTTATTAAAAGTTGTTTTTTATTGTTTTACTACTTTAACAATCATTAGTAATATTTATTTCATATTATTAGTTGGTTTACCCAATTTGAATTAGGTGAAATCTTTTAATTAATTTTAATAAAGTTTTAAACTAATTTTTTTTTCCAAAGTTTTCAACTAATTTAAATCCATAAATATTTGATCTATAGAACTATATATAAGAGTACTTTTGCTGCAAAACTACTTGCTGTAAACAGCTAAATAAATTTGAAAAACCAAAAAAAAAAATAATAGAAGCGAAATAAGATTGCTTCTCGAATTTTCTAATTGAAAAAATAAGTAATAAATAATAATTTGTATAAAAAATAAAGGTTGGTCCAGCTTTTGATGAGCTATAATTTCCTTCATTGACAAATTAACATGACTTTTATATTACTATTTAATATACGATGCGCCGGCACCATACGAAGACAAACACGTCATCTTCATGTATGATGGTAAACGATGATGATCATCATGATGATGATGTGGTGTGACATGGCATAGTATCAACGTCCATGGACCATGGAAAATAATATATGGAGTCAAGCATGAGAAGACAATACTAATATATAAATAGTTTATTTATTGGTGGAAAAAAAAATAGTTTATTTATTATTCATTAATAAATAATTATTATAACGAAAGGCTCCAAATGATTGTGGTGGTTATGGCGTTGCGAACAATGTAACAATAAATGCTACTTTAATAATTCACATCGAACCAATCTTGGTTTAAACCGGTTTAAATTGGTTTAACATACTAACCAAGACATTGATTTTAGCTTTATATAAATTTTTAAATTCTTTTTTTTATTATTATAAATAAAGTGTTTTCTTGTTAATGAACAACATAATAATTTTAAAATTAAGCAATTAAGAAAACAAGCAATAAATTACGTTGTCTTTTTACAAAATATTTAAATAAATAGGAGTCCTAATTATTTAAATAAATCTGAAATTGCAGATATCGAAAAAGACAAGTAATCACAAGATCACACAAATCAGATATGTTCAGTTTTATAATAATTTAATAATTAAATTATAATTATTTAATAATTTATGTGATGGAAACAAATAACAAAGCATGTGAATGTAAGAGAAGATCACATGGTTAATACAAATGCGAGAAAAGGAGAGGGATTTGCCACGTAAGCATTTTTAGGATTATAAAAACAACAGCCAATAAAAAAAATCCACGTGTCATTAGTCTTCACGACATTCATGTTCACCTGTGGTCCTACCTTTCATAACATTTTTTTCGTATGTTACGTAAATAGTGAACAGTGTGGACCGTCTAGCTTTTTATGGCCATTAAATTAATTAATTATTTTTATTACCATTAAAAAACAAAGGACTAGTTTAACCATTTTTTTTCTAGAACTATGTTTTTTAGTAACGCTTGCTACTGTATATCAGGAAAAGTACAAAAAGAAATAATAGTCCTATATATTATTTTTATTAAATTACCAAAACACAAAGTTACACTGTATAGTGCACAAAAGACAACGTAACCACTACAATCATGTAATTCATGTGGGGTTCAACATAACAAATATATTAATTAATTACTTTCTCCCTTTTCCTATTAAATAGTCTCGTCTTTTTAATACAATTTTTTTAAATAAATATACTTAGATAGTTAGATTCACGAGGAAAAAAAAAGATAGTTAGACTCAAAAAAGCACTAAAATAATAAAATCTAAAATCAATTAACAATCTTTTGAATTGAAACTCTACGTCCTTTTTTGGTATAAAAATCTTCTGGGTCCAAAATGGTTATTACCTCCTATAGAATTCAATCTAAAATGAATAAATAAAAAATGTCATCATCCAGAAATATAGGAGTATAATCGAAAAAACACTAACATATTAAATGAAATATACAAAACATAAACTACTTCACACCCAAATAAAGTTAATTTAATCCGATAATTTGTACTTGTAACTTTTTCGATTTTAAAAATATTTTGATTCAAACAACAATATATATTTAATTTATGCATTAATTCGTATTCAATTAATAAAACCGATTTATTATAAAATCGTTCCCCACTCGTTTTCCATTGGATTTTGCATAATTTAATTAAAACTTTATGTTTTTTAGGGAAAAAACTACTTTTAACACATTATTTCCACCTTTGAGTATAAAAAAAAGCCTACATTTAAATTTTATATTTATTACTTTTATTTAAATTAAATATTCCTTAACTAAAATAACAGAGCCACATACCTTCTCACCCACAAAAAAAAAAAACCAAAAAAAGTCAAATTATTTTATTCACAACAGAATCCATCACAAAAAAAAAAAAACCTCCATTGATTAAGATCACAAGCTCCTCGAAGATCCTTGTTCAATTAACCCTTCAAGATTACTACTATCTTCACCACTACTACTACTTCCCCAACCACTATTTCTCCCATAAGCTCTCACTTTCCAAATCTCTTCCACCTCCGAAAACGTTAACCCCTGCGTCTCCGGTACAAAAACCACCACAAAAACCACCGCAATAACCGCTATTCCCGCCAAAATCAAGAACGTAACTCCAGTTCCCGCAGCTTCAGCTATCGTCAAAAACGTTTGCGCAACAATCAAATTACTTATCCAATTCACAGTTGCAGACATTCCTCCACAAATTCCTCTATATTGTTGTGGATATATCTCTGAATTTACTGTCCATGGAACTGGTCCCATTCCTGGTGCAAAAAATGCAATGTATAAACCTAAACCAATCACAGCTAACCAACCATAGAATCCATTTTCTTCAGCTGATTGCTTAAAGAAAGCGATTGAGAGAATGATTAATGATACGATTACGCCGCATAAACTTGATAAAGCTAGCTTTTTTCGCCCGCAATGATCGATGAAATAGATTCCGACCACTGTTCCAGCTGCGTTCATTGCGGCTACGATGAGGGAGAGGAGTAATGCGAGCTGATTTGAATGGAATCCAGCCATTTGAACTATTGTTGGACTGTAATACATTACGGTATTGATGCCGGTGAATTGCTGAAAAGCCTGCGAATTTTCGGATTTGTGTGTCTTTAATCTCAAATTTAGAATCTTTGATGTGTTGAGTTTAGGGATTATAGTATTTTGGACTCTTGACGATTTCTGTTTAGTGAAAAAAACTTGCAACTTTCGAAATGGTTTTTTAAGCGCTGAACTGTGAAAATCGGACTTTTAAACCATTTAAATGAAATTAAAATTTAACTTGAAAATATAATCCAAATTTAGATTAATTATATTATACTTTCAAGTTTAAAATTGAGATTTCCGTTAAAAAAAACATAGTTATTAAAGTTTAGAGTTTAAAAATCCGGTTTTTTAAGCCTTAAACTTTGAAAATTAGATTTTTAAAATCAAAATGAAACTATAATCTCAAAATGTAACCTAAAGATATAATCCAAATTTAGGTTAATTACCATAGTTTCAAGTTTAAAAATTTGAGATTTCAGTTTAAAAATTCCGGTTATTAAAGTTTAGGGTTTAAAAAACCATTTTGATAGTTATGGGTTTTATTCACCAAACGAAAATAGTTCAGGATCCAAAATATCATTCTCTCTTTAGTTTTACCTGAAGTCCTGCACCAGCGAAAAAAGCGAGTCTCATTTCTTTGGATTTGAAAACATCTAAGTAACTAACAGAGCTTTTCTTGAGCTGTTCTTCCTCAGCAGAAGCAGAAAGATGATCAATTTCATCTTCTAATCTAGAAATATCATAGATTTTAGCAAGAACTTGAATCGATTCAGCTTTTCGATTCTTCATAAATAACCATCTAGGAGATTCCGGCATAAATAACATCAATCCAAATTGTATAACAGCAGGAACACCTGAAACACCAAGCATCCATCTCCAAGTTCCTGGAACCTATTCAAAGAAATCAAAATCTTTCACTTTCTTGATCCAAATCAAACCAGAAACACATAAAAAGATGAAATCTAACCTCTGTAAAAGCTGAATTGATGAGATAAGAAAGAAATTGACCACCAGTAATCATCAAAACATTGGTGCTAACAAGTCCACCTCGTACTTCTGATGGAGATGCTTCAGCTATGTAAACCGGTGCGGTTACAGATGCAACACCAACTCCTAAACCAACTAATAAACGACCTGAGATTAACACATATGGATCAGGAGCAGCAGCCATTACTATTGCTCCAATTGCAAAGACTATATCTGCAAGTAAAGTTGCCTTTTTTCGACCGTAATAGTCATTAATCCAACCACCAGTAGCTGCACCAATCATTGCACCAACTAAAGCCATACTTACAATAGTTTCCTGTAACATCAATGGAGTTAATTAACACATCTTAATTCATCATTACAACACTTGAATTTGACAGGTGAGGCAAGATACAACATACCTGTAAGAAACTGCTTTGTTTAACCACTTCGAAATCATCTTTAATGTACAAAAGAGCACCAGAAATTACACCTGTAAAACAACACTAAATTCAAAATCAAAAACACAAACTAACCCTAAAAGGGTAAAAAACCCCACCAATTCAATTGCAATACTAGATCCAATTAGGTAATAATGCTGATCGAAAAGCTCAAATTTGACTCAAATTACAAAGATTTACGAAATGGGTAAGTAAATCTAATGCCTGATTTGGGAAAAGAAGAGAGACCTGTGTCGTAACCGAAGAGAAGACCACCGATTCCTGCTGTTACAGTTAAACCCAGAATATAAGGGTTTCCAAAATATGACATCCTTCTTTCTGGGAACAAATCTAAGTATCCAGAGCTTCCAGGAACAGAAGGAACCGTCATTTTTACTGTTGACCAAAAAAAGTACTGATTCGACGAGAACGAACGCGAATTTTAAGGGGATCAAAGAGATAAAAGGATCTTTGAATCTCCGAGAAGTTAAATTGCGATTTGAAAAAGTTTAAAATGTGCAAAAGTTTTCTCGAATTTCTCGGAAAGATAAGTTTTTTTCGGTCGAGGTAAATGTGGCGGCATAGACAAAGCCGTGAGAAAAAACAAAGAAGATTTAAAGACGTAAGAGAAAAGAGAGACAACGGGATTATCTAAAATAACGACGCGGTGAGTGACAGACAATGTTTTATGCTATTATTTCTCTGTCGCTTTTATTGACGTGGCAAGCTGATCTGGTGAGGTTATCTTTATCAATGACAAAATAGATCAAATCCTACTCGCGCGGTTATATTAAAATTAAGTTATACTCGCTGTATTGACCTCTTATCTTTTTAAATCACTACCGTACGATTATTGTTGTAGCCACACATGGGGAGACACGTGTGAGAAGGTTTGATGGATTAGTGATTACTAGTGGCTTTGGGAATGCGCGTGTAATGCACTCTCCTTGGAATACTCATCTACAATCATTATTATTACCAATGTTGATCACGTTATATTTGAATTAATTACTTGATTAAGAAAATAATATAAAGAAATTCACAGCTAACGAGAAACTAAAATCCAAAAAATTATCAATTTTAAAGATTAAACACACAGAAAAAAAATAATAAATGGTAGTATATTATTTTGAAATAGGATAGTTTGCTTAAAAAAAGGTGTTAATTTTTTTTTTGTTATAAAAAATATTAGTGATTTTTCCTTTCCTTATATGAGATAATTCTTTGTAATAATATTTTGAAATTATATCATCCGTAAAATTGAATCTTTAACAAAAAAATTAATCGCGGGGAATTTAACTATTAATATATTCATTATTAGAACAACTCACGTTTAAATGCTCACTGTTTAGTGGGCCATATGATGGGCCTTGTAAGGCCCATTTACTTAAACTCTTCGGTTTCCGGTATAATAAATCATGATATTTATAAAAACACTTAAAACACAAAAAAATCCTTAATTGGGGCTAATTTGACAATTAAATAAGAAAGGGGTCATTTCGTGATTTGGAAAAGAAGATAAGGGATGTAATTATAAATAGAGTTTGGACAGTTTTGTGTAGAATGGCGGACTTTGAGGTCTGGAACCGAACCTTCTATTCTCTCTTTCCGTTTAAGACTAATTTATTTCCACTTTAAACGTGTAAGAGATCTCTTTGCTCAGAAATTTCAACCTTGTTCTTCCTGTTGATCCCTAGATTTTCTCTGTTATTTCAGAAAAAATGTCACCTTCTTTTCGTCTGAATCGGGTTTCGTGTTGTGGACTCCTTCGTTGATCGCTATTTCTCTCTCTCTTTCGATCCTTTCTCTGTAAACAATTAACTGTAAGTAATCTTCGATTTGTTTCTTAGATTCTCTATTGATCCGGTGATTAGATCGGTTACAGAATTGAACCTGTGATTTCTCTTTGAAGATTTTGCTTATTTCCATTGATATCGCTTGATTTTGATCCTTTTTGATTATCTGATGTTTCTGCGGTTAGTTCTTGAAGAATCGTGTGGATCTTGCAATTGGGATAATTTTGAATCGTTGTTCTTCTTCTGATTTCGGTTATTCTTAGTTTCGATTTGCTGATTTCTGTTGTTCTTTCTGATGGCTTTATTTGTGCTTTGAGAATTGGGGTTTAGGGTTTAGAGATTAGGGATGATTTGACGATGATCAGAATGTGGCGGTTTCCGTACTGAGACTAGATCTTTTGAATTTTTTCTTGTAGATTGTGTTACCTCTGGAGAATTGTTGAGACTTGAAACTAAGAATGCGTGCACCATCTTTGCTTGCGCAATGCTTGCCCGGCTTGGTGCCTCAAGAACGTAGTGGTGTGTCTGCACTGTCATCAGAGAAAGATTTGCAGACTCCAACACCAGCTGTTGAGATTATACCTTCCAAGGTCGTTTAAATCATTGGTTATTGTTCATCATAACAAGTTTTTGACAATAAAGAGTGTCCTCCATTTTTTAGAATAGAATAGACATTGCATCATATAACTTGCAATTCTAATTCTTTCTTAGCTTCTTTCTTCTGTAGACAGCAGTTCATCACAAGTATTCAGCGGAGAATGTAGATGTGCTTGGTTTACAATCTTTTAAGGTACTGAAAATGAAAGTGTTGAGGATAGTTTCACCATTTCTGAGCTTTAAACATTTGCATTCCTGTGTCAATATCTTGCAGGGGAAAATAAGTGTTTCAGATATCATTGGGCTCTCTGGTTCAGAATCTGCTCCTCTAAAATACGAAGGTATACATAAGCTTCACATTCTGCCGTCCACTTGAATCTGATGTTTCCCTATGTTTATGTTATTATCATTCATCAAAGTTGTAAACTTCATCAAATACAAAATTGTATAGGTTCTCTGAAAAGTTGGGAAAGCTCTATTGACCTTCTTAATGTCCTTAAAAATGAGATTCGTGATGGACAATTGAGCTTCAGGGGCAAAAGAGTCCTCGAGGTACTGCTTTCTCCTCTATAATACCCCTCTGCAACGCTAATCTCACTGAAGAGCTGTAGTGACTAATTACTTTTTTTTTCTCTGTGGTGACTTCAACAGCTATGTTGCAATTACGGAGTTCCTGGGATATTTGCCTGCTTAAAAGTGAGTAATCCAACACTTATCTATAAGATTCATATGCCTAGAAAGTTTCATTACTGATCTTGCTTCTACAGGGTGCTTCTTCAGTTCACTTTCAAGACCTCAATGCCGAAACAATTCGATGCACAACTATCCCCAACGTACTTGCAAACCTTGAGCAAGCCCGGGACAGACAAAGCCGTCAACCCGAAAGCCCTCTTACACCATCCAGACAAGCCGTCTCTACATCTGTCCGATTCTACGCAGGAGAATGGGAAGAACTCCCATCTGTCTTATCCATCATAAGAACCGATGTCTTCGAACCCGCTACAGGAATGAGTGTAAGCTTCTCAGAGGAAGACTTCATGGACGGATGTAGCAGCCAAGACGGTAGCATTACAGGACTACAAGATTTCTCCTCAAGACGTTCAAGGAAACTCTCAGGTAGCAGAGCATGGGAAAGAGCCAATGAGACTGATCAAGGAGAAACTGGGTATGACGTCATCCTAATGACTGAAATACCATACTCGTTAACTTCTCTTAAGAAACTTTACTCCCTCATAAAGAAGGTCCGGTTCCTATCCTCTTCAATCCCTCTCTTCTTTCTTTAGTTTCCATTACTGAATATAATATTTTAGAGCCTCAACTATTTCCGTTTGGTGAAAACAACTTTCTAACTATAAAAATTGATTTTAAACACTGAATTTAACAACTGGGTTTTTTAAACCATAATAGACTTTTTAAATCAAAATTGAACTTTTAACATAACATTGAACATATAATTTCAAAATTTAAACGAAAAATATAATCTAAGTTTGGATTAATTGTACCGTAATCCGGGTTTAAATTTGAGATTATTTGGTTAAAAAACTCGACTATTAAGGTTTAGGGTTTAAAAACTCAGAATTATCAAACTTTAGGATTTAAAAAACATTTTCAAAGTTGAGTTTTTACATAGTTTAGGGTGTGTAATACCATAATCCCTTTCCATTATACTGAGTGTTGTTGGTGGATTTTGATGTTGGCCGGAAACAGTGCCTGAGACCACCGTATGGGGTGGTGTATTTGGCGGCGAAGAAGCAGTATGTGGGGTTCAACAGTGGAGCAAGACACTTGAGGAACTTAGTGGATGAGGAAGCCATTTTAGGAGCTCATTTGGTTAAGGAAACTACAGACAGAGATATCTGGAAGTTCTTCATCAAGTAGAAAACTTACAGCAACAAAAAGTTGCACAACATCAAAATACAGACATTTTATTAAATGTATAATGCAATGAAGATTCCATTTTTATTATCTATGTTTCATTTTTTTTGTATCAAAATTAGAAGAAAAATTGGCCAGCAATCTTACTTGTGTTAAATTTCTCAAATTTGTATATTGAAGTTACCATTGTTACTAATCTATACAGTTCTTTAAGAAAGTGATGATTTTTTTTTTCTGTTTCTGTTTGTATACACCAAAGAATCTCCATTTTTGCAGTTTCAGAGATTCATATAAGCTTTTGCTGTTACAGAAAGCAAAACAATGGAGGATTACTAGAATCAAAAACGTTTATGCCGAAATAATCAATTGTTTCTTTATACCTCTTACTGAATACAAGAAACTGTATGACAAAAAAATCCCTAATTTTTGGAATCCCTAATTTTGGAACCCTAATTTTTGGGAATAACGGGACCGATATCGTTTAATTGCTCAGTTCCGTCGACTCTGATACCACTACGACGAACAGAATCAAACAAAGGAAGAACTCTCTTACGATGGTGAATAGGTCGAGAGATTTCCTCATCAGCGTCGATTACGACGGCGTCGACTCCGATTTCTCTTAAACGCAATCCAAGCTTTTCACCGACGCGTGACGCGACTTTGGAATCCCAGAAGTGATTAGAACGGGGAAATCGATTGAGATTAGCTCGATGTTGAGCTTGGAATTCTTGTTCGGAAGATGACGCCATGGCAACGATGATTGTAGATCCTGGTTGAGTTACTTGCGCTGTGATTTTCCGGCAAGATAAGACTAGTTGAAGAAGATGATGACCATGGCTTCCGTTCATTGCTTCGTCTTTGTGATGAATCTACACAAAATTGACTGTTTTATCGTTTTTAGGGATTTTTATCTTTTTGAATTTCACTTAAAAAATTAAACCTTTTTTTTGGTTCTTTTGTCACTCTCTCTCAGCCCTTTTTATATCTCTTGAAAGATTATACATATTTTTTGTTTATTACATTGTCTAAATTAGGTCGAAAGATTCGATTTTTCTCCCGAAAGACATGATCTTTCGATTCATTAAACCAACATTTCGAAATTTTTTAAAATAACTATTTAAAAAAAAAATTATAATCCACAAAATTTCCCAAAATTTTAAGCTGATTTGAAGAAGTTTATATGTTTTAAACGTTTAAATAGTTTAACGTCTAAAAACTAAACAAAAGCCCGTATAGCTCAGTGGTAGAGCGTCAGTCTTGTAAACTGAAGGTCCGTAGTTCGATCCTGCGTGTGGGCACTTTTTTCCAAAAAACCAATTTTTTTATTTCATCCCAAAAACCTCATCACACGTGGCACAACGTAACGCCTTCTTCAATCACTTCATTAACTACTACACATAAAATCTCATTTCAAAAAACAAAAAAAAATAATACATTTCCACTTAAAAATTATGATGCAAAAACAAACTCTCCTGCGGCGAAGCTGGTCCAATTTCCTTCTCCAAACTCCTCAAAACCTCATGATTCCTCCCTTCCTCCGCCGCCACCACCACCACCACATCTCCTTCCGACGCCGACGACTTTCTCCGTTGTGATGACGTCACACTCGGAAACGTTATCCAAGATCCTCCTCTAAATTCACTTCTCTGCATTTCTTGATCTCCTTCTGTATTATTATTATTCTCTGACCCAAATCTAGACGATTTCTTATGCATTCTACTACTTCCTAACACAACTTCTGTAGGTAATATCCTCTGTTCACTACTTGGACTCCCCATTAATTGAGCTAAAGCTCTTTCCAAAGATGTCGTTACTTTATCCATTGATGGTCTTTCTTTACCTCTCATTCTTACACATTTACAAGCTGTACTGGCTATTCTCTTCAAAGGCTCTGTATCTAATGGTGGTTTCAAGACTGGATCCAAGATTCCTGAGATATCTCCGGTTTTGATTAATGGAACTGCCCATTCCACTATGTTTCCTTCTTCAAATTGCATATCAATGGCTTTTCTTCCGCTTAAGATCTCGAGAAGTAAGACTCCAAAGCTGTAAACATCGGATTTTGTTGTTAAGTAATGGAGTCTGTAGTATTCTGGGTCTAAGTAGCCTAGAGTTCCTGCTGGTAGTTCTGCTAATGGTGAGCTGCTATCTACAGGACCTAAGAGAGATAGACCAAAGTCGGATACTCTTGCGTTGTGTTCTTCGTCTATTAAGATGTTTGATGATTTGATGTCGCGGTGAATCACTGGTGGGCATGCGTAGCCGTGTAAGTATTCGATTCCTCGAGCTGCTTGAACTGCTATGGTAACTCTTTTGACCCAGTTTAGTTGCTCCTTTAAAGCTTTGTTCTTGCCATGGAGGTGGTTGTGTAGTGAGCCATGAGCCATGAATTCATAAACCAGAAGTCTTTCGCCTCCTTCTTCGCAGTAGCCAAGAAGATTAAGGAGATGAGCATGGTTGAGTCTTGATAATAGATCAAGTTCGGTACGAAACTCCTTTGAATTCTTCTGTATATCAGATGAAACTATGGCTTTTTTAACAGCAACTGTTGTTCCATCTCTTAGAACGCCTTTGTAAACACATGAGAAACTTCCTTTGCCTACTAATGATTCTTCTTTAAACCCTTCTGCAGCTTTCTCAAGTTCTTCATAAGTGAATATTCGAGCTCGTCTTAGCTTAAGTTCATCTAGATCTGAACGGATTTTACCGTTTTCTTTAGTGAATGTTGAATCTTTTGAAGATTTTGCCTCAGTTCCTGAGCATTTACAGTGGCGTAATCTGAACTGAACGTATAAAACTGCTGCTAGTGATACTAAGGCTATCACAAAGACAATGAAACCAATTTCTGCAGTTACAATACGTAACTGGAGTGACCAGAATCTTCCTCCTCTCTTTTCTTTGGTCAAGGAAGAACAATTAGTTAAGCATTCAGGTAAAACGCAACTTGAACAGTTGTAAACACATACCTGGTCAGATTTCTCAGTGCATTTACTTTTCTGATACATTTCAGGTAGGCAAGTGGTGCTGCAAGGTAAACAAAGATGTGATCCAGGTAATAAGCAAGGTGAATTCTCTTGGCTACTGAGTTCATAAGTACCCGGCGGGCATGGAATCTCTCTACAGAGCCCTGGAGAAACAGCTAATGGGATAGAAGCCGGGAAACCGAGGCCCCAACAAACTGGTGAGGAAGAATTTCCTAGAAGAACACCACAAGTGAAGTAATTTCCTGATGCAAGTTCATAAAACTTGACATCTTTTGGAGCTGGTGTGCTTCGGTTCACGAAAAAACCCCAACAAACAACAGTATGATCAGAACTTTTGATTCCACAAGTGTAAAATCTCCCACCAACTATTGTTAGCAGTGGCTCTTTCGGAGGTAAACTGAGAGTTTTTTCTCCTGTAGATATTGCTGCAATATCCTCTTCGAAATCTAAGCTTTTTCCCCAACATAACACTCTAGAATTTAACCCTTCAAGAATGCCACATACATGATATCCACCAGCTACAATCTTCTGAAACCTTGTTTCCTTTGGGATTAAACTGATTACTTGACTGCTACTTTCGTCGCCCCAACAAAAAGCAGATCTTTCCTTGAAGGTTAACCCGCAGTTGAATTCTGAACCAGCAGAGAGTGAATGGATATGCTTATCAAAGACAAAGTTTCTAGTCATGTTGTATCCCCAGCAATCAACAAGTATAGAGCTGTTGCTGTTGCTGTTAAGTCTTCCTGTTAATGACTTCCGCAAACCACAAAGATGATAATCGCCAGCACTTATCTCTAAGTACTCAGCTCCTTTAACCATTGGTTGAGGAACACCCATTTGAATAAAACCGCTGTTTCCCCAACAATATGGTTGATGAGTTTGCATCAGAAGCCCACACATAAACCCATCACCACCAGTTAAACCGATGAACTGGAAATGAGAAGGAGTTCCATAAAGGATTGCAGAGTTTGAACCGTAGCAAACCACAAAATGAGAGCCATCAGATTTCAGACCACAGAAAATAGGACCACCTACTCCATAAGAAATCGCAATTGAAGACATTGAACCCAAAGCTGAAGCTAGCTGGAATACATTGGTGAAAAACACTAGCGTTGCAAGGAGAACCCATTTCCAAACACATCCCATCTTAACTAAACTAAATGATTCTCCTTTAAACTTTACCACACAGTTACTCAGATCCAATGCTGTGCTAACCCTCTCATATGCAACATCAGAAAATCTGAGATCTTTCTTGAGGACAAACTGCAATTATCAGCATGCATTATCACCTCCTTACTATGCGGCTACTGAAACACTGCCACTGTATCCACTTTGCTAAAAGGGAGCAAATTTCAATTCATGAGAAGGGGGAAACAATCTTGAAGTGCAAAGCTCAGGTTCAGTGGCTGTTATCTCTCAGGCAAACCCAACCCACAAGGGACTCAAATTATTTCTTTCCCTGCAAAGAAAAAAACAACACTTACCCCTAACAACATTACATCTCAGTAACTCTATCCATAAAAAAAACCCTCTTTTCCCCAAATTTTCCTGAAGTAGGTGTTTTATTCGCCGGAGAAACCAAGACTCTGCAAAGGGTAAAGAAAAATTGGGTGATGAAAGTAACAAAACATTTGCTCATGGAAATCTAAAAGCAAATGAGAGAGAAGGGAGAGAAAGAGAGACGAGAGGAGAGAGAGAGAGACTAGGAGCATGTCTCAATGTTCTTTGGTACCAAGAGGGACATTAAATGCGAGTAAAAACTGCTTCTTCTCAGTAATGGCAAGTGTAGGTGAAGCCATTAAATGAGGAGAGTTAAAGATTTCTTTTCTCTCTCCATCTTTTTCTGACCTTCTTCTTCTCTTCTCTGCTTTTTATCCCTTTTCGCGATTTTTCATTTCACAAATCTGTGTAAAACCCCAGACCTCCAAAACCCAAAGGTTAAATACTTTATCTTCCCATCTTAAGCTTGACATTGGAATTAAGTATCAATGAATCATTAACTATTGAGATTCCCCTCTTGTTTTTTTCTTTAAAATTCCTGCACAGCAAAAAAAAACTGATTTTCTAATAGTTTCTAGTCAAACAGTCACATGCAAGAGAATAGAGTCTCGTCAGAGCAACACACAAACATCCTCTTTTGTCTTCTTCCTCTACAAAAGAAAAGTTCTGTCTTTTTGCTTAAACCCTTAACCTCCAAAGTCTTATCCTTCATACCCACCAACAAAATTGCTTCAGTTTCTCTCTCTTTACTTTGATTCGTCCATTTTACAAGCCCAACAGGCCAATTCTAAAGTAGAGATAAAGAACACAAATTTACTCTAAAGGTTGAAAATTGATAAAGATTACCTTATCACACCGTACAGACAAGATGGACTCTTTTGAAGTCAAAAGCCCCAAATCTGCTGCTTTATTTTTCTATAAATCGAGATTCAAATCAGCCATAATAACCGAGTACTCAACGAACACTCTTTGGCCAATACTTCAGACCCAACTACCCACAAGTCAGTATCACGTGCTACTCACATGCTTATCATAACCTCTGGATGCATCTCACTTGTTTGTTTCAAATCCTGTCAGTTTCCACATTTCCATAGTGTATGTATACGTGTACATATCAGACAAATGTATATATATCTCATGAATCCAACAAGAAAGATCTGCTCCGTCTAACAAAATCTATACCATACATAAGACAATATCACAGACCTGAATAGAGAAACTAAATTCTTCCTCTGCTATTTTCCTGTGAACACATTGCCAAAAAAAACTATCAACACGATGCAGACAAAAAGGTAAATCAAACAACAAGGTGATAATCTTCAGGTGTTTAATAAACTATTACTAATCTTCCAAAGTTGGGATGAGTATACGCATAGTAATCTTCCATATATGCTTCAGAAACCAATTTGCTTTTTAGAACTCTGTGATGAGTATAAACAAGGTAAATCTTCATACGTTTCAAGTACCTTCTTCCAGCGTCTTTCATTCCTTTAAAGTCAAAAACTTTTCTTCTATTCAACATATGGTACAACCATACAAGCAACAGTAGTCTTCAAGTTAATCTCCGGTTTAAATGGATGGTGTTACTGTCTTTGTAGTAGAAACTATGAACAGATTGCATATTGATTTCTTAGTGATGTATATAGCAATACTCACATTATGCCGCCCAAGTACTCAGTCCGATGCTTTAAAGGTGGTCTGAATTTACTTCATGACCTAAACACAAACAAACCAAAAACGAAAACGACTACTTGTTATAGGAAATTAAGAAAAGTAAGCGAATTGGGTTTTCTTATATCAGAAGACAACATATGGATTATGAAGTCGCAGTAAAGCTATAAATATTCAGAAATAAGCAAAAGGGAAGCTTTTGGCGCAAAATCCATACAACTCATGCTTTTAATATATATATATATATAGGCTTAGCATCATAGTGATATAAGCTTGAACAAAATATACAGATGTATAAAACTCAATTCCTAAAGAAAGAACATTTTTTTATATCTTTAAAACAGCATTAACTTCTCTAACCAGATTTCTGGGGAATGAGTTACTGACAAAATTCTGGGAGGATTTATTCCCATTCTCCTTTTACTTCAAAAGAAAACACCATATTCTCTAATCTCTATGCTTATATTGTTCAGACAATCACTATTACCGCATTTCATCTTTTCCTGGGAAGGTAAATATAAAAAGAGATAATGCAACCATACTGTTCCTTAGTACTAAACCTATAAGTACAACGCTCGCTGCAAGTAGAAAATTGATAAGATAAAAGGATGTCGTACCTGTTTCTCGGCATTTGCTTTCAGGCAACTTTTTTGCCTCCCTTGTATTGGTACTTGTATAATTCAAAATAGCTGGTTGATTTAGTATCCAGGATGAGCGTATTAGAGACATTTGGGGATCTACGGAATGTGGTGGGTTTGGCTGGTAAGGCATTGCTTCTGACGACGACATTTCAGAAGAACCACCTTCTGGGAACATACGAGTTACAGTACTTGAGTTTCCAAATGTTTTAGGACTTTTAGGAGATGTATTCCCTGAAATTTCAACAGGTAGATTATGCTGCACATCACAGCTCATAGGATATTTTCCAGCAACATCGATAGACTCACTAGTCAACCTTTTCCCAGGGGAACTAACACAGTCCAAGTCAAGCGAAACCACACAACATTTCTTGCTACACGATTCGGCACAAGACACATTCTGGCCAGGGCCTGATGAATCTGGCATGTATAGTTTAACCCCATTGTCTTTCTTGCAGTCGTCTGAGTCCACTTTGCTTCCACTGCATGGCACTAGAACAGATGATGCTTGACTATTTTCTTTCATGATCGGATCAGATGAAGCTGGCCAGCTTTTTCCTGAGTTCACATTCAGTGGGGATTGATTCTTCTGTTTTTTACTTTCTGTAGGGTAAGTATTTCCATGATCAGAATCACGGGGTTTCTTCAGGCGCAGGCTATCATTTAGACAGACTTCATTTCTCATACTTGCAATCCAGTCTGATGGATTGAAATTCAAATCAACTGAAAGGCTAATACCCTCTTCTGAACTGACATGAAACTCAAATGAAGATGAACTGCAAGGAGTTTCTTGAGGACCTTCACCACTCTCTGCCTCCCCCTTTCTGTGTTCTAGCAGACAATCTGTTCTCCCACGAAAATCATTGGAGTTTGCAGTTGGGCCCTTTTCATTTACCTTCCTCGTAAATTGAGAGCCATAAGCAGATTTATTCAAATCACCAAGTGGATCCTGCTTTTCCAAGATAACATTTAAAAGACTTTAGAACTGGTTAACAAAAGAGTGAAATAAAGAAAAAACCTTGATCCACCCTATTCAGAATTCTAAAAGAGAAACTATCATATGCTTCTCTTGATGAAAGCACGGACCACAAACTATTGCTAATTTATCCCAATAATTGTGACACCAAATTTTGTTTCGTGCATATAGACATTTCCAGTACAAGAAAAGAAAAGAACCTGGTAACGTGTTTTATCCTTGAGGAACCCTGATTCTCTAGCAATTGTACTTGGGGAACAATCCTCTCGTAAAATTTCTAATTCATCACCATAACAATCTGCAATATAAAGATGTAATTCGTCTTAATAAAAGGCATCAAAGAATAGGGCAGAAGAGAAAGCAACAGATATAGTTAACAAACACCATTGTTTGCATCTCCTGTTCCATTTGCCAATGCTCCAGATGCAGCAGATGAAGTACTTTGAATACCACCAATCCCAAAGACACCGAAGTTCAAATTATTTTTCTGCAATTTTAGATTCCACATTAGATTATTAGGTGTCAAAAAAAGGAATTTCAGTTATAGACATAACAAACATGGCAGCGCATAATAAAGCATCTATAAGTTATAATTTTCTCTATTCCTCAGCCATATTTACCGGTCAGTAACACTACATAGCCAGCAAGGATACCTCGAAATAAAAAGCCAATGATTCAGCCATATCCGAACTTGACCTATTTGCTGGTAAGTTATATTTCTTGCATAAACTTTGAAGTTCTTTACGCGAAAAGCCGCAATAGAAACCAATGTCCTCTTTCCTGACCATTTATCACCACTACACCATTTCAAAAACAAGTTCCAATTACTCAGATATCAATCAGTAAACGCCATTCAAGATAAGCAGAAGTTTGATACTAACAGGACAAAAATGAGACCTATATATGAAACAAAAGAATACCATAAAATGACAATATTGACATAACTAATTTTGAAATGTTTCTAACGATCTTAAATTTCATAGCAACCAAACCAATTTACAAGATTAGGTAAGTGAATACGGAGCAGAATTTATATCACACTAGCTATATCGAAACTTCTTGTTTAAGAGAACAAATCAACCCATAGAGAGATGCTAAACCTTTAATCTAATCAAATGTTACTGTCAGCTAAAGAACCATCAGTAATCAACTATCACGGATATACACGATTAAGTTCAAATTTCCTCAGCTGCATTTCCTAGATATCTGAAGAACAAAAACGAGTAGAGCTGCTTAATCCCATTAATTAAGGAAAAGTTAGACTAAATAACGACGAACTAACAAAAAGGTCAAGAGAAAAAAAGCTCGATATCCCGTACCTGATCGGCAAAATTTCCGGGAATCCTGCCGAGAAAGTGTGAGAAAATTTTTCTGGGGAAAAGTAATTCGATTTTGAAATCTGTGAGACGAGGCAGCGACAACAAGTAAACTTCTGGAGGAGCGGTCTTCAAATCTGTAAAAAGTGGAAATAAAAATTAAATAATATTAAATTATAACAATGGCAAAACGGTAAATAATAGATGAATTAAGGACAGAGTAACTCATGTTATGCAAGCCATTTGGGTTTAAAGGCCCAACATTATTTAGCCCAATCCTGGTTTAGAACATTATTAAATTTTATGAAAAATCTTGAAAAAGGGTTAATAAGGAAAAACAATGTAATTTATTTATACCTTATATTAATGTAATTTATTTATTTGAAACTTATAATATTTGAAAAATTCATACCTCAAATGTGATAGTATTTTAAAATATTCCCTATAAAACTTACCAAAACAATTTATCAAATATCTTTTCAGTTTTATTTTTGACACTTTGATACAAATAAAAAAAATTAAAAACTATTAGAGTTTTTAGATTAATGAGTAAAGTCAATTAATCATAAAAGGCATATGCTAATGTCTTCCCTCTTTGATTCATGTGCATTATTGTGAAACCGCATTTTGTAATAAATTAATAACCTAATAACTATAGATTGTTAATTAGTTATATATTGGGATAGTAAAACCATGTATATAAATTCATGGATTTGATTATTTCAATAAATAATTTAAAAAAAATGGTGTCTCTTCATATGATATATTTGAAGAAATTGTAAGTATATTTATTATTAAATTTTAAAAAATATTAATATGGTAAAGGTAAAAATGGTATAACTAATTTAGAGTGACCACTTACAAGAATCATTGCAATACAAAAGGGAAAAAGGTTTAAAACAATTTTTTAGAGAAAAAAAAAATGAAGTAAAATTATGTTATAGTATCTTTAAATAATTTAATTAATAGGAGTAGATAATTAATGGCAATAATTAGTATAAGTAATCAGTGAGAATAATTAGAGTAAGAGCTGGCTTAAGATGAGCTGTAAGACAACCTGTGAATTGAAGTCCATTACACTTCTCATAAGTCAAATGTTCTTGGATCGCGTTACACTACATAATTATAATATTTTTTTTTATTATAATAAATATCTAATCTAATTTTTTTAAACACAATTTATCGTGTTAAATTCATTAAATCTTATTGTGAATAAACACACAATATATTTCTTTCTCTCTTGACGATTTTTAACATTTTGTTTGTTAAAATATTTTGTTCATTCTTTTTTTGCAAGCAAAAAGCGAAATAAATGAAATTATATTTGATTTTAGAGATTGATTTTATCGTTAGTGTTTCAAATCCAAAACATTTTTAAAGACCACATTAGTTTGTTAATTCAACAACAAACCAAAAATAATATAAATAAACACTAACCATAGTAAAATAAATATAATTTTTTTTTATCAATGTCGTTTATTATCATTCAAGAAAATAAACAAAATTTTGTTTTATTTTTATTTTCTGTATAAAATAATTGTGATTTTTTTTTCTTTCATGTACATTAACGCACTTTCATGTACATTATTTATAGTTTTTACATTTTATAATAAATAGATAATCATTTTTGGACAACAGGGGTGAGAAACTTAATTGAGAGTAGAACAAATGGGACCCACGTGGAAGAAATAGACCAATAGAAAGGAGACAGGCTTAGAAAAAAGAGGAGGATCCAACGGTCATAAATATAACGGGCGTTATTCTTTTGGCGCGTTTTTTTGGTCCCCACCTCAGTCTCTAATTATCTCTTCCTTTGATTCTAAGACCCGTTATTACCGGCCCCATCTCTCCATCTTCTATTTTTTTTATATACATGTATACATATATAAAAATTTCAAATTTTATGTCTATTGAATCTGTATTTTTTTTATTGTTAACCAATTTTTGTATAATGTATGCAATATTTTTCTATAAAAATCGCCAATAGTGTTTCATTTTTCAAAATTAAAAAATAATTTGAAGAAATATATTTCAATCATTTTTTAGTGAAGATTGAATAATAAATTTGAAGAATTAATAAAGATTTTCTTTTTTTTACGCTCTTTATTTTTGTATGTTTTTTTACATCTATGGAACACAAATCAATCTTATTAATTGAATATAACACAAGTTAATTTTATTAGCTGAAACTAAAATTATATGTAATATTTTGTTGTATAGTAAGTTTGAACTCTAGATGCCGGCAAAATTTGTAAATAAAAAAGTATAGTAGATATAAAAAGTGTACAAGACTGAAATAGAGATGTAAACACTTAATTATAAGTTTACATCATCTAGGAGATATATAAATGAAGACAAGGTATTTGATTTTATTAAAGACTAATGTTTTTATCTTACTTATAACATAGTTTAAGAAAAAAGATAAAGACCGGCATGATAAAAAAATTAAATATATTAATTAAATGTGGAGAGACAAGAACCAAACACAAACAATTATAACAACGCGTTTTTGACATTAACTTTAATTTATTATATTACTTAAAATTAATTAAAGACGATGTTTATGTTTAACTAACTAAAACCAGATCTCTCTCACCTTCTTCACGCGTTTTCTCCATTTTCTTTACTTTTTTTTTTTTGTTACAACATTTAAATACTACTATTATTGATTCACTCAAGACTCATTGAAATTATTAATTTATTTTTCGAATATAAAATTTTATATCATTGCTTCCTTTTTAATCCATCTTAATTCTTAACGAAACGAGAAATCTTTTATCATTATTTTTTTAAAAATTTTATTACAAAATTTATTTTATGTTGATTATATACCACCTAACTTTTAATTTTCTAAACTACATATACCGGTCATTTTAACATATAATTTTCTTGTATATATATATATATATATATACACACACACAAATACTATATAAAAATGTTATTAAATTGTAACCCATTGGTTTCATAATATGAAGTTTTTTAATCGGGTACACATTTATTGATAAATTTGATAAAATAACACTTTTATTCCTTATTTTTTAATATTTTTTATTTTATTTTTTTCTCTTTCATTTAATAATTACAAAAGTAATTTTGTCAAAATTATACAGAAAATACATAAAAACCCTAAAACATCTAATAATTTGAAACAAAATATTTTCTAATATATAAATTATTTGAAACATAAATTACTTTTTGACCGTGACTAATATGGAGTATAAATTATTCATGAGTCTCTAGCATATTTAATTAACAGTCTGGTCCAAATTAATTTTTCTTGAATCTATTTTCCACATTGAATCGTTCCCATTAATTTCTTCCTTCAAAAGTAATAAATTCAACGGTCACATTACCCAAAAAATATAAAAAATAAATCTAAATACTGTATAATAAAAAAAGCGTTAAATATAATACTCCTACTATGTTACAAAAATAACATAATTTATTAAATAAAGCTAGTATTTTTTAATTATAAATGAAATAAAATCTCTCTATATAATACAGCAGTGCCCAATCAAATACCTCAGAAGAAAAAAAAGTCAACAAAAGCTCTGTTTTTTTTCTCAGAGTTTTCAGCTATGGTGAGAATTTTCCTTCTTTACAATCTCTTAAACTCATTTCTTCTCAATTTAGTCCCTAAAAAGCTCAGAAATCTCTTCCCTCTTTCTTGGTTCCACAAAATCTCACCTCCATCACCGTCACCGTCACCGTCACCAGAAACCATGTCTAAAACCACCTCAACAGATCTAACAGAGTTAAAACGCGTTTTCGAAACATTCGACAAAAACAACGACGGTCGAATCACAAAAGAAGAACTCATAGATTCACTAGAGAATCTCGGAATCTACATACCAGACAAAGATCTAACACAAATGATTACAAAAATCGACAAAAACGGCGATGGATGTGTAGATTTAGACGAATTTGAGTCACTTTACAGCTCAATCGTTAAAGAAAATGGAGAAACAGAGGAAGAAGATATGAAAGATGCGTTTAATGTTTTTGATCAAGATGGAGATGGGTTTATAACAGTTGAAGAATTGAAATCGGTTATGGGTTCTTTAGGACTTAAACAAGGGAAAACAATGGAGGATTGTAAGAAGATGATTATGCAAGTTGATGTTGATGGTGATGGTAAAGTTGATTATAAAGAGTTTTTGCAGATGATGAAAGGCTCTGGCTTTAATGGTAGTAGCTGATTTGGGGATTTTTAAATTAGGGTTTTTTTATGAAGTTTGTGTTTAATTTGATTGATTAGTTTGTTTTTTTTTCAGTTGTTTTCTGTAAATAATCTTCTGAATTTTATCAAATCAAAACATTTGTCGACTAAATCTATAGCAAAGTTTGCGTTTTTTTTAGGGTTTCTCTATTTTTTTTTTGTGAGATTTTCATTGTTTCTTCTGGTTTAGTGTTCCTGATTAGATTGTTACAAGAAAGAGTTTTTAATTGATATAATCTTCCATTATCCCAAATCACCAATTTAATTTAATTTGATTTTCCATTGTCCCAAATCACCAAAAATTATTCTAAAATTTAAGATATTTTTAGTTTTATTAGATAAAATATTACTCCAGTTGGTTCATAAATATATGAGCTTTTAGCATTTTTCCATATTATAATTTTTTTTTTTTATAATTTTAATATATAAAATTATTAATTTAAAATTACATTTCTAATCACTTTTGACTATTGTAATTATTATCTAAAAAGTAAGATTAATTTTGTCATTTTAATTGTTTTATTAATATGTGCACAATACTTACAAAAACCTTATAATAAAAAAAAAACGGAGATAATAGTATATTTTTATAGTTTTCTTCATTATAACTTAAAAAGGTCATTGATTTTAATAATCAAATCTACCAATTTTATAAGAAAAAAGAGTTAAATTCATGTCTTAAAAATTGGGGTTTTTTCTGCTTAATTTCATACTCTCTTTTCATAATCTAAAGTTACACATTTTTCTTAAATTACATTTTACATACTAAGATTCAACAACAACAATCTACATTATTACATTGCAGTAATACACAAAGCTTTACCAATTTGAAGAATGTTGAACTCCATTATTAAGTTAAGTTAAACTCCGGTCTTGTTTACTTTGCAACAGTTCACGATCTATAGACTCGAAGTCCTTCAAATTCTTCACTACATTCTCAACTTTGCTTGTTATCTGATGATTATACTCTTCTATTATCTTCACAAATGCCTCTAACTGTTCTTTATATGCTGCACATAATCTCTTCTTGTTGCGTAGTTCTGTCGTTAGTTCTTGTATTCTCTTATCCTTCTCATCCTACAACAACATAACCCCCAAAAAATTGTCACTTTATTAAACTCTGATAACATTTTCAACTCAAAACTAATCGACAATAAACACATGATTCGATGTTCCTTATATATCAATGTTGGTTCATTCACAGTTTCAGACATAAAATTTTGAAGTTAAGGATTAAAAGAAACTGACCAGAGTTTGTCGAGCTTCACGAGGTGAGATGACAAGTGGATGATTATGTTCTTTAACAAATTTAGTAATAATCCATTTACCAGATCTATCAAACTTAACATGAATCATTGCTTTACATCCTTCTCTAGTACTTGCTCTTGCTTTCCTCATTGATCCAAATTTACCACGAATACTAACACAATGTCCTTCTTTATTACACCCAAATCTACGAGCAAGGATTCTTCCATCTTTCTCTGATCTTCGACATGACATTACACGCATAACGAACCCTATATGTCTTGAGTATTCATCGTAGAATAGCTTAGCTGCATCCTCAGATTCAAATTCCATCCCTTCATGTGGCTCTAAGCTTAGATTGTTTGGTTTTAGGGCTGGATTCTCCTCCACTACAGCAAAATCAGAGAGAAATTAGCTTAGATTGAATTCAGAAGCTGAAGAAGCTGATAAGTTTTAGGGCTGGATTCTCCTCCATTACAGCAAAATCAGAAGGAATCAGCTTAGATTGGTTTCAGAAGCTTTTAGATAAAACTTATCAGTTCAATTCAAAATTGACGAGTTTCGAAGAAGCTGATAAGTTTTAGGGCTGGATTCTCATCCACTACAGCAAAATCAGAGAGAAATTAGCTTAGACTGAATTCAGAAGCTGGAGAAGCTTTCAGATAAAACTTATCAGTTCAATTCAGAATCGACGAGTTTTGAAGAAGCTGATAAGTTTTCAGGGGTGGGTTCTCCTACACTACAGCCAAAATCAGAGAGAAATCAGCTTAGACTGAATTCAGAAGCAATCTAGAAAAAACTTAGCAGTTCAATTCAAAATTGAAGAGTTTTGAAGAAGCTGATAAGATTTAGGGCTGGATTCTCCTACACTACAGCAAAATCTTAGATTGAATTCAGAAGCTTCTAGATAAAACTTATCGGTTCAATTCAAAATTTGACGAGTTTTGAAGAAGCTGATAAGTTTTTAGGGCTGGATTCTCCCTCCACTACAGCAAAATCAGAGAGAAATCAGCTTAGATTGAATTCTGAAGCTGTAGAACTTATCAGTTCAATTCAAAATTGACGAGTTTTGAAGAAGCTGATAAGTTTTTAGGGATGAATTCTCCTACACTACAGCCAAAATCAGAGAGAAATCAGCTTAGATTGAATTCAGAAGCATCTAGATAAAACTTTTCGGTTCAATTCAAAATTGACGAGTTTTGAAGAAGATAAACATCTTCGGGATTCTGATTTGGGGATTTTTTTGTTTTCAAAATGTTTTGAGTTTTGTGTACTTGAAGGTTGTTTAGGGTTTAGCAATATCTCTATTACAGTTTTTCGCTTAGTATCTGGACAAGAATGAGATGGGGATCGATCAAATCGCTATTGGTAGACGAATCCAGCTAGAAAATTGAAACCCAGAAACGATATACTCTCGAATTTGTGTTTGTTTATTCAATTGAGTGAAATTCGATTAAAGCTACTGAAGTTAACTAAGTGAAAACAAAAAAAAGAGTGGGAGATTTTAGCTTACTGGATTTGATGATTGTGAAGAACTTCGGCTGCAAAAGCGCTGAGAGGGAGAGAAAGCAAGAAGACAAAAGAAAGAGATTTGACCTAAATTGATCTTTTGGAAAATGAATGGACTAAAACAGAAAGAATATAAATATTTGTGGTGGTTTCTGTTAAGATTTTTTCTAAAATCGGACCGCAAAGAAATCACACTCTCAACTTGAGTTGACTTTTAATGTCTTACCAATCCGCTGACTTTTATAAGAAGCTTATATATATTTTTCTTTTAAAAATTTCAAAAGTTGTATATTTCTTGTCAAAACATTTTAACCATAAAAAAACTCTTAAATTTTGAAATTAAATCAATAATTAGCTTTATTTTTTTTTTTGTTTTTTGACGCAACAAGGATTAGCTTTAATTTCGCTTTAAAATCAGTCCATTCACAAATAAAAATCCAAACACATACCTACAATTAGTACCTTACTAATATTAGAAATTTTGATTTGGCATATAAATACATTAACAAACAATTACAAATCCAAATTAAAAAACAAACAAAAAAATCTAAAAAAATAGAAATAAAAATAAAAATAAAAAATGGCGTTTGGAATAAAAAATGCGAGTGTATTGATTGCGGTAGTTTTGATAGTAACAGTGATGACGTGTACGGTGGTAGATTGCCGCGTGATTCAAGCGACGACAAATAATAACCGTAGATTACTTGACGAAGTTTATCAGAAGACGATGACCGGTGGACCTTGCTGCAACGTATATATCCAAATTTGTTGTTTCCCTCAAAATAATTTACACTAATTAAATATGTAATTATTTATGAACCAAATATGTTATTTTTTTTTTGTTTAGAGGATTATTTATTGTATATAAAGTATTTGTAGGTATGAATATATGTTTTTTTTTTTTTTTTTTTTTTTTTTTTNTGTTATAAAAGTATAAAAAGTAAATAATGGTTGTTCATTAATTATTCATTTAGTCTTTTGGTTTCTAGTGTTTTTCGTTATATATTATATTTTTATTAGAAAGATTAATTATATTTTTATAATTTTACCAAGAAAAAAAAGACTGTATCTCAAACTATTCACTAAATATTTGATTACGATTTTTAAGCATATACTTTAGGTGAAATCTCATATTCATATTGCATACACAAAAGATATATATATATATATATTGAAAAAAATTATATTTATATATATCTTCTATATATTATTTGAGAAAGTACCTTTTTGGAGTTATCCTCAAAATAACCACTTATTTACAATCTATGTCATTATAAATCAATTAAACATTATTTATCTATAAGGACAAATTTGGAAATTTAAACTACACATTTATTTATTATATTTTATTTTAACCTTATATAACAAATATTATATAGATATATATATATATATATTTTTTTCCAGCATATATAGAGATACAATTTTGTCATTATAATTTAATTATATTAATAAATAAAATTTTATAATTAATTGTTTAAAATGATAAATAGAATATTATAATAATCATAATAATAAGAATAAAAATAAGATATNTTAGTATATATATATATAATTAGCTAATATGATAAGAGATAAAAAAAATATTATTCTTATTATTATTGAATAAACATTTAACCTTTTATAGAATCATAATAAATAAAAAATATTATATTAAAAAAAGCAATCCAAATATGTTTATAATCTCTAAAATACTAGGATATCTCCTTATAAAATATTTAAAATATGATATCAAAACTTAAAAATAAATAAAATAACAATTCAAAGTTTCAACTTTCAAACAATTAGTAACCTCTATTTTCTCTCCATATATATATAGAATCAATATTCACTCAAATCAAATACGACCACAAAAAGTATTACACAACTTTCCTAAATTACCATTTTACTAATTTTAGAACATTCTGCTTAACAATATAAATACACTAACAATTACAAACCTACAAAAAAATTAAAAAAAACCTAAATAAATACTTTAGAAAAATGGTGTTTGGGAATAAATCCTTGATTATTTCAATGGCTATAGTTTTAGCAATTTTTGCAATAATTGCATCTAAAGTTGACGGTCGAATGAATTTTATGGAAGGTGTTACACGACATTTAACTCAATTTGGAACTAGAGAAGAGCAAAGTAAAATGCCAGGCGGAGGTTGTTGCAATGTATATACAAGAACTTGTTGCAATTTTTAAAATATTTTTAAATTAATACTATTTATTTTCAATTTTTGAATATAAAGATGGTTAAATAAATAAATTTTGAATGTAGAATTGATTGTATGTATGTAATTAATAAGTATGTTATTATTATCTTAAAGTGTCATTAGTGTCGCATATACTTAATTATTGTTATAAATAAAGTGCTAATTTATCTATATAAATTGTTTAATATAAGTAATACAAAAATAACTAAATGTAAAATAAAATACATAATCATAGGATATAATCTACAAAATTTTCAAAACAACCAAATTTTAAAAAATACATAACCATGAGTTATAACTCAACTTTAAAAAAAAAATAAACTCATTTTTTAAAGTATATAATCATGAGTTATATAACCAACAATTTTTTTCAAAATAACTTATTTATAAAAAAAACACTATAATAGGTTATAGCCCAATTTTTTTTAAACCCAAAATCTTAAAAATAAGCCATAATCATTTATAACCCACAACATTTTGAAAATCACTCATTTTTCAAAAAAAAGCGTATAATATTTAAAAATATGATATCAAAGTTAAAAAAAAAATGAGAAAAAAAAATGAATAGTCATAGGTTATAATCCACATAATTTAGAAAATAACCAAAATTCCAAAAAAAAAACACATTGATGGGTTATAACCTACAAAAACTTTTCAATTTTTTTTTTAAATCATAGGTTATAACTCAAAAAATTTAAAAAATAATTAGAAATAAAAAAAATACATAATTGTGGGTTATAACCCACAAAATTTTCAAAATAAACAATTTTTTAAAAATATACATAATCATAGATTATATAACCCACAATCTTTTTAAAGACTCACTTTAAAAAAAATACCTAATCATCTTTCTTCATCCCAAACACATAAAATATATAAACTACTTAAAATACAATACAAACTTTAAAAATCACTCAAACTTACACACACACACACACACACACACAT
>KE151621.1:114066-137418 GCA_000411095.1 Aethionema arabicum
ACTCCTCAAACCGGTCATATATATATATATAACCATATTTGAATTAAATTATTTACTTCATAACATAATCATTTCGTCCCAAACAAGACATAAAACATTCAACATGCAATAACAACGAATACAAACCAATTTTAATCTTTAAAACCCTAATCGCAAAACGGCGTTTACTCATACCGCACCGCACTTCCCAAACCGCCCGTTCAGCGGTTTCATTAATACCTTTAACAGACTTCATAAGCCTCTCTTTGAAACCAAAGCTTTCAGATCCTCTCAAATCGTAATTGGCCAATACTGTTCGTCTTCTTTCTTGATAACATTTCTTGCATTCAAACTCGTTTTGGCTGTGGTAAGGTAACGTTATGTAACTGTAATAATTGTATGTTTGGTCCGACATTAATAAAAATAGGTTTATTAGGAAATAGCGTTTTAGTGCGTTTACGTTTTTAGTGTGTATATATAGGGAAGGAGAGTTTTGGTGAGATTTTGGTTGAGCGATTGTGGAATTGCGTTTTGATAATGGTTGGTGACTGTGTGTTACACCAAATGTGGAATCTTTATTTTAAAAGTGTAATGTTTTTTTTTGTATTTTATTAGTTACTATTTGGTTAGACATATGTAACCATTTTATGTGTGATTACGTAAGCCGTCGTGTCACGTATGATTTCTTGTTCATTGGTAAAAAAGAATCTAAAAAATATATATTTAGAAGTGAATCGGTGATTAAAGCTACACCTTGAAAGTAAAGACTAAATCCATTTTTTGTATGTGAAACTTGATAATTATGTTATTTAAACCTTAAATTTTGAAATTGTTTGGGTTATCACCCATAGTTATATATGTTTTTGAAAAATATCATATTTTGAAATTTTGTGGATTATAATACATGATTAAGTATTTTTTTTTTGAAAAAAATTGTTATTTTAAAAATTTTAGGATTTTTTTTTAACCCAAAATTTTAGGATTAAAATCTAAAATTATCAATTTTTTACAAATTAGTTATTTATAAAATTTTATAAATTATAACAGATAAACTATATATTATTGACAAACAAGTTGTATCGAAAATTTTAGTAGCGATAACCCAAAGTCATGTTTGAAAGTCTTTGAAAAGAATTAGATTGGCACGTCATTGCCGAGTCATTTCGAAGATATACGCATCTATATGAGATAGATTTTGTGTATTTATTTCTATATAAATATATAATACTCCCTCTGTTCATAAATAAAAGATGTTTTGGAGGTTTTTTTTTTTCATTTAATATAAGATGTTCTCACTTTTCAATACTAATTTTTATCTCATTTTACTTATATACCCTTATGTAATTAAAACAAAAAAGTACTCAATAATTTTTAACTCATTGACTTTAATAATGGAGAAGGATATAATAGTTATTTTACAAACTTTCTTAATATGTGTGAAAATACCTTAAACATCTTATATTTGTGAACAGAGAGAGTAATATAAATATATAATCGAAGTGATAATATATCCGTTAAAAATATTACAGACTTTAAATTAATTAATTAAGTAATAATATCATTAATTATAGTTATGATATACTCATTAAGATGTGATTCATCATTTGAGTAAAAGCTTCTTCAAGTTTCATCTTTCGCAGAAGCATAGAGATTCACGAAACCTCAACGTCTCTTCTTCAATCATCATCTTTCTTGCTGTAATTACTGATTAATCATGCGCAAATTCCTTCTTAAACTCTCTTCTTGTTCTAAATCAGTGAGAAATTCGAAGAATCAGCGTTTGATTTACCCTCTATTGGCTTCATCAACCTCGTCAAATCCTTTTACCAAATCTGCGTGTCCTTCAAAGCTATCGGATACTTCGAATCGATTAGTTTATCGAATTGGATATCCTCCAAAGCTCTCGAACCCTAATTTAAGCTCGAAGAGTCCTAATTCAGGAGTAAACGAGAGTAGATACACAAGGAATTTCAGCAGTGAGTCGGGAAGAGAATCGATTGAGTACGATGTTGTGATTGTGGGGGCTGGACCGGCGGGTTTATCTGCTGCTATACGATTGAAACAATTGTGCCAGGAGAAGAATACTGATATCTCAGTGTGTGTTGTTGAGAAAGGAGCAGAAGTAGGTCCGTTTTTTATATCTTTCTCGAGTAAAAAAGTTTCGGAGTTTGAAGTTAGGTAGCTTATACAATAACTATGGAATCCAATGTATAGGAGCACATATCATATCTGGAAATGTTTTTGAAACTATTGCATTAGATGAACTTCTCCCACAATGGAGGCAAGAACAGGTGTGTCTCTATGTGTCCTTGGATCCAGATTTTTCCTGTGCTACGAACGAATTATTTGACTAAATGCTTCTTTGGAGATCAATCTGAAAGGAAGAGATAACGTTTTTTGAATTATTGTATGTTCTTGTTGTTTTCTGGTCTATATGTTTGCAGGCACCCATTGACGTTCCTGCTACTTCTGATAAGTTTTGGTTTCTGACGAAAGACCGTGCATTTTCACTCCCTTCTCCGTTTGATAACAAGGGAAACTACGTTATTAGGTAGGTGTAGAATGTGTATTTTATCACTTGCTTATGTCCATGGTTACGTTTCATTTGGTGTTCATTTGAGATGTATATTGCTTATATATACAGTTTGAGCCAGCTGGTGCGTTGGCTAGGAGGAAAAGCTGAGGAGCTTGGAATAGAGATATACCCGGGGTTTTCTGCTAGTGAGGTAATCTCGTGATTATACTTGTGTGTACAGTTAAAAGCGTTTGATGTTTAGCATCAAGAAAGTTATTTTCAGGTGTTATATGATGCAAGTGATAGAGTTGTTGGGATTGCAACCAAAGATATGGGAATATCCAAAAATGGTTCTAAGAAGGAGAATTTCCAGCCAGGTGTAGACATAAAAGGTCTCTCTGCCTCTCTCTTCCTGTCTCGTCTTCCATAGGCTTCTTATGTACTCAGATATGTGCTTGCAATACACAGGAAAAGTTACACTGTTTGCAGAGGGATGCAGGGGATCATTGTCCGAGGTCAGCAGAAACGTTTTCGCTTACAAGATACATGTAATCAACTTGTATCTACTGCTGTTACTAAATATTTCTTGACAATATTTTGGGCAGGAAGTATTAAAGAAATATAGACTAAGAGAGGAGGTTCATGCACAACATCAGACATATGCTTTGGGAATTAAGGAGGTAACTACTTCTGTTCTAGATTATGTTTGATTTAGTCATTGATTTTGATGATCAAATAATTTTCTTTTATTTTTCTTTTACGGTTCACCAAATCATATTAGAAGTCAGTATCATATTATGATCATACATTCAACCTTAAGGTTACAGATTTGTTTCTCTCTTTACTGATGGTTGTATGCACTACTCATCGCCAATACTCTGAGCTCAACAGGTGTGGGAAATAGATGAAAGTAAACATAACCCGGGAGAAATTCTTCACACGTTGGGTTGGCCATTAGATAACAAGACATATGGAGGCTCTTTCCTGTATCACATGAACGATAGACAGGTTGCTATTGGCTTAGTTGTTGCCTTGAATTACCAAAACCCATTCTTGAATCCTTACGAAGAATTTCAGGTATGTCTATTAATTTCTGATAATCATAACAGTTTTTCACCGTCTACTATGAGTACCTTTTTAAAAGCTAATTCTAAATTGATATTCAATGATAATATCGTTTTGTTCTCCAAACAGAAACTCAAACACCATCCTGCCATTAAACGGATCTTGGAAGGTGGTTCCGTGCTTCAGTATGGAGCTCGTACTTTAAATGAAGGTGGCTTTCAGGTGAGTCTAGATTCACTAAAATGTAACCAATTTTGTAAACTCCTCATATAGAGCATATTTTCATGAATAAGTAATCATAAGTTTAGTTAAGTCTTTGAGGTTACTGTACATTCATGATAAAGGATTCAAAGCCTGTGAACCATTCTACGATAGAAATCACCATGTCAGTTTTCACCATTTTACACATATATGAACATGATGCTAGTAAAATTTCAGTCTATTCCCTATCCAGTTTTTCCTGGAGGAGCAATAATCGGATGTTCAGCCGGTTTTCTGAACGTACCCAAGATAAAGGGAACACATACTGCAATGAAATCAGGTAAACATATTTATAATCATATGCGTAGTGTCATTGTACCATCATAAAACACATCATAACTTCATAAATATCTTACAGGAATGTTAGCAGCAGAGGCTGCATTTGGTACACTTCATGAAGGTTTGGACATGAACACATACTGGGACAGCCTTAAGAATTCATGGGTCTGGAAGGAACTCTACGCAGCTCGGAACTACAGACCTGTTCGTAACATCTTTTGCTTACTATTCCTCTTACATGCGCTTCACATAGTTTTGTAACAAAAACATATTGTTTTCTATCTTGCAGGCATTTGAGTATGGGCTAATTCCTGGTTTAGCCATAAGTGCTATGGAACAGTAAGACCCAAGAACTCATTCTCTTCTTTTTTTCCTTGTGTTCTGTATTACTGAACTATTTCTATTTCCTTCTTGGGTTATACAGCTATGTATTGAAAGGGAAGGCTCCTTTTACGCTTAAACATGGGAAAGCAGACCACGAAGCAACAAATGTAAGCACTTAAGCATATGAGGAACCTTTGATTTTCAATCATAATCAGACTAAAACCTCCAACCACAACTAAGACTTCTTATATTTCTCGCAGTTTGCTCGAAAAAGCACGCCTATCGAGTACCCAAAACCAGATGGTGTATTATCATTTGACGTGCCAACTTCTTTATACAGGTTTGTACTTCATGACACCTCCAATTTCATTACAGTTTAGAAGAGTGTTTGATTTGTCTTAAACTCCTATGGTGTGGTGATCATACAGGAGCAATACCAATCATGATCATGATCAACCATCTCATTTGCGTTTAAAAGATCCTAAGATTCCAGAAAACGTTAACTTTCCAGAGTATGCTGCACCTGAGTCACGTTACTGTCCAGCTCGCGTATACGAGTAACTATAACTTACCCTTAACCAATCTCTCCATGTGCAAATTTGATCTATAACTGAACAAGATAACTTATCCTCTTCTGTGTTTTGATTTGAAACAAAAAAAAGGTATCTTGCAGATGAAGATGGTAAGCAGAAACTGCAGATCAACGCTCAAAACTGTCTACACTGCAAGGTACAAACTAGACACTGACATGATGTGATTGTGTTATGTGTTCATGTGATCTAATAATGTCTTTGTTTGGTTTTTGTCTTAAGGCATGTGACATCAAAGATCCAAAGCAGAACATTAAGTGGACAGTGCCTGAAGGTGGAGGAGGCCCAGCTTATTCTCTTATGTAACAAAACCTCTCACCAACAAATTAATCATCACTTTAAAGTCAACTCTTTAAACCATAGTTTCATCACTTTAAAGTCAACTCTTTAATAACAAGTGTGTAAGTAAGCATTTGCTTTTTGTTTGTTGTAAATTTTTCTTCACAAGTTATAAACAAAGGGAAAAGCTTTAGATTTTCTTCAATTTCATTCGTAATATTATATCAAAACAGAAACTAATTCAAAACAAAATAATTCAAAATCGGAATCAATTTAATTTGTACAAGAAAACTAAGTAAGAAAGAACCAAAAAGGTCTTGGTTCGAATATAGCACGAAACCCCTCTCCAGGCCAGAGAAATATTTAGCGAACTAGAAGAGCTTTTTGCTCGAATCACACCAACCTACACAGTTCACAACAAGTACGAGTTAGTGAACACACGTCTTCTCTAGCCTTCTCATAGTATCAAACTGGTTTTAAAGCAATCAAATCACAAGTGAATCTAATTTAGGTAACGAGTTTGGTGATGATAAGAGTGTATGTATGTATCTATGTATGTATATGTTCATCTGTGTAATTCTCAGACAGCATTAACTTTTTTTTGTGATCAGATCATTTTAAACTTTAGTTTGTCGATGAAGTAGAGTTTGTAGGCTGCAGCTGAAGCAAAAGCTATTATATTCCATACAAACTAGTAAAATATCATACAGCTCTAACAATGTTACGAAATCAAAAGATTTTACAGCTTAAAGGTATGCTAATTGAGCAACCATTAGTACACCAACTTTCATGAAAGTTGAAGAATTCCAAGAAAAAAAGAGTTCTAAAAACAAGGCAAAATCTACATGATAGAGATGTTATATGTATACTAACAAATTACATGCGCACGGAGAAGACAAAAGCATGGAAACATCAGATCAAACATAGAAGATCCATGCAAACAACAACACAGAAAACTAATGTTTTACACATGGTTTCATGCTTTATATATAAAAATGCAGACTAAAAAGACACTCAGGCATGTGCATATGCAAGCAAACACTTACGAGCAAGGATCAGACACAAAATTTCAAGAGAGCTTATGCACATTGAACTCAATAATCAAGCAACACATAGAAGATGGAGACTTTTACTTACCTTAAAGGTTATGACGACGGCATGTGTAATAAGCTCATTTTCAAGGTCCTTGTCCAGCTGGAGTATCTGATGGTTGTTGTTGTTGTTGTTGTTGCTGTTTTTGCTGTATTTGGAATAAAAGGTTTGCTGCAAACTGCAATGTTGACTGGTATCTCTGATTCTTATCAACCTCGCCATCTACTGTGCTCTGACCACCCCCAGGGAGCGTCGCCTGGAGCTGCGGTGCTTGGCTTTGTGGCTCTACGTTTCCTTTATCCGATGGTGGTTGCATGGTAGCTTGATATTGGGAAGGATTCATACTATGCGCTTGATTTGTCCCCAACCCATGATGATTAGCTTGCTGATTATAACCTTGATAGCCGTGAGGTTCAGCTCCAGGAACTGATCCATAGTTTTGGTTAGGAACAGAAGTTTCAGGTTGATATTGTTGTGTAATAGGCTGAGAAACAGGATGTTGTGAAGCTTGAGAGTACATGGCGTAGTTATTAACAGGCAGGTTCGGTAACGGAGACAGCTGAGGTGCGTTACTAGACTGGCTCTGGTATTGCTGAACCATTCCGGTAGAGTAACTCGGTGTGCTTGATGCTGAAGGGTACCTAGGAGCCGGTGGTAGTTGTGCCGCTGGATTGTATTGGTTTCCATAATGTTGGAAAGCTTGACTCGAGGCGTCGGGGACTGTTTGTGGATCTCTCTTCCAGGTTTGTGATGGGGCTTCTGGATTGTACATTCCATTGGATTGAGATACTGTAGAAACAACTGTTGAAGTACCTGACATAGATTGGTGATTCTCCGGTACAGCGGGTTGAGAAGTTGCTGGGAGAATTGATGCTAGACTTGCTAAAAGCTCTGGTGTTAAACTAAGTCCAGCTGGTACTCCTCCATTGTTGTTGGGTATTACAACAGGTTGGGTAACTGATGGTTTCGTAGGAGCCTTTAACTCTTCGAGTGTACTCCTATTGTAATCAAATGTTGGGGCTCGGTCTTCTCTAGGAGGATATAGACTGTGGCTGGGATTGGCAGGTGAATCTCGTGCTTGATCCATGTAAGGTCGAGTATTGGATTGAGATTCTTGTCTATATACTGCAGCAGGAGCAACTGGTGGTGGGGGTAACTTAAGAACAACACCGTAAAGCCGTTCTGGACCGGAGACTTTGAGTACATCGGTTAAGAAATCTGATGGAGGTACCAAGAATAGAGTGGTTCCATCCTCTAACTTGGCAACACCTGCTCGATTTTTTGACCCAAGGTAGTGGAGAAATTCAGTGTAAGACGCAAAATCTTCTTCACTGTCTGGTAAGAAGAACACAATTTCGAATCCAATGGCCTCGGTGTAATGTTTTGCAAGCATATCCAACCCGGTTCTTGCTGAACAATTGACGACCTCAGGTCTATAACCCATTGAAAAAACACAAAGTCAGTAATCAAAAGCAGTGCCATGTAACGCATTTAAAACAGCTCAGAAACTATACAGGAGACAACTAAAACAAAAGGGATACAATGTGTGTATATATATGGTACTCACAGTTCAGTTTCGATCCCTTTCCCAATAGGTACACAGCGAGCACGACAGACCGGAGTTCCACCCTTGGCAATAATTCCTCTCCACATGTAATCAGTATCAGAGAAGCCACGGATCGGTCTAGCAGCAACTGAACTGCGCCCATATGATCTCTCCACTCCTGTAAAACGATCATCTACTGATCCATCTCTCCTGGTTCTTTTGCTTTCTCTATCCAACTGAGCAGGATCATACCCTTCCCAAGATCCAGAGGTTGGTCTCGTGGGAAGTCTCATACCTTGTGCAGGAGATGGAAGGATTCCAGGTCCAGTTGGAGATGGGAGTATTCCAGCTCCATTTGGAGATGGCCTCCTCCAGCTTGGTTCCTCTGAACGTTCAATGGTACCTCGGAAGGGTCTCATAGACCCAAGAGTTCCATTAGAACGAGGAGAAGAAGCAAACGAAGGATCATTGATGAACATATCTGGTCTTGATCGTTTTACTCCAGAATAAAAGCTAGCATCATCTTGCTCAGGAGGCAGCTCATCGTTTGAGTACATGATTGTGATTCTTGGATCATTGAATAACCTCCCTTGTAGCCCTTCCTTGGCACGTCGAGCTTCCTCCACACTTCTAAACTCCACAAGTGAAAAATGCCTTGAGGGATAACTTTTTTTCCTTTCGATCTCACCGAAGAGTATCATGGCATTGTGCAGCATTTGTTCATCTATCTGAACAGAAGGAGGGTAACCAATCCATAAAACATTACTTGGCTGTCCTTCTCCTTTACCATCTTCAAATGAGTGAGGCTGCTGTAAGCATACAACCACAAAAGAGCTTATGAACTTAGTAATCATAAACTACAGGAATTCAGAAACGCCAAAGCCAATTAAAATACACAATCAGTAGACTAACCTGCTGTTTATGGCTCACAATACCATTTCTGCTATCGTAAGAGCCAGCCCATTGTTCCTATATTAAGTGAAAATGAAGTTTGAATTCAGAATATGCAACTTGAGCAGACAATACTATAGAAGAGATACCCAGATGTGAAATGCCCCTATGTTAAGATTGCAAGGGGTTCACTGATAAATCGGTGGATTTAAGTAAATACTACTCCTACACAGGACAGGACTAGAGCGTTTTCACAAGTGAATGTGACAAGATACTTACTTTTCTTGGCGCTTGAGACCGCAGAAAATCAACACGCAAATAGCCATTACCCATGCGCTTGCCATTCATGCTTTTTGCCTGTAAAGCATCATCCATCTCATAGTAGTCAATGAAAGCTGTCTTGCGTTCCCTAAGAAACCTAAAATCCTCAATTTTCCCGAACTTCCTGAATTCTGCTTCCAGCTCATCCTTCGAGACATTTGAACTGACTCCTCCCACCCAAAGACTCTTACAAGCTTTAGCCTGTAAACAAAAGGGTTCATAAGAAGACTATTCAAGGATGTAATACCACATAGAAAAGTTGTCACAAAAAGAACTTTTAACACAACAAACATTAAACATCAACAAACTAACACACACACAGAGGTACTAATTCCAAAAACACTGTCACCAATTCATACTAAATACTATCCCTAACGCACAGTCTTTGATGTAAGAGAACCATATCTTCCTCCCCCTCTGAATCAGTATCAGTAGTTCCTTTAACTCCAAAATCCGGGCCATTAACGTTGTCTACAAAACATTATTCGCCTGGGGATTCTCAGGAAACTTGGTTAATACCCTCACCTACGGCATGGCCTACACTATCCGCAAAGATATGCCCTGATCACTGCAGAATGGCTCAGACAAATACACCAATCCCAGAACGCTTGTGAACTCCTAAAGGAACTAAGATGGAAAAGACCAGAACTTTTTAATGATTGTGAACTCCTACACGAGACATCTCTTTCACCACATAGGCCTATTCATCAATTACGTTTATCTGATTAAACGATGAATCTGGACGATGTGTACCAGATATACGCCCAGGTCTAACTTAGCATCTGAAGAACTTAACAACTCATCGCCAGAAGATGTTTGGTTTTTTTTGGAGGAACAGAAATTCGAAACTCCCCAGTTCTTTTAAGTTTGTCCAGAGACTGATGAGTTTTGGTTGGTGAAAATCCTCGAACTGATTACGCATTTGATTCATTCTCGAAGCTTGTGGGATTTTAACTTTTGTTGAATCTCAGGATCAAACCTGAAATCAGATTACTTAACGAGGATGCAACTCAAAAGAATTGCTTCGCTGACACAAACAGATTCTAAAAGTAGTTTAACGCTGATGCAAATCTGCTGATACACCACTGGAAATTTGAGATTGAAGCAACGATTATGGAATCAATCTTTGCTACAATTCACTGTATCTGGAATTAGCATAGTTCTGCACACTTGTAAAACGACAAATTTGAAGCTCATTCGCGATTACTCTCGGAAAAGTTTTATGTGATTCGCTTGGCGCGAGTTTGATAACACGTTTACGAGGGCGTTTCTCTTTTAAGCGTCGGATCCGTCAGGTTGAAAATCAGCCATGACAGGTAATAGAGAAAATCTAGGTTTTGATTTCGATCGGAATGAGCAGAGAAAACTCAGATTCAAGAAATATTTGACTAAACAAGCATCAAACACAATCAAGATTTGCGAACCTAGAGGATGAATCCGAGAAAATCGTCTAATCGTTGACAAAATACCATCAAATGTAATGAACATAACATAATATAAACCTAACGAAACAAAGAGATAAGAACAAACCGGTCGCGCGTATTCGATTTTAATCTGACTTCCGTTCAAGTTTGCCGCCTGTAACGCCTCCTTAGCCGCGACCGCTTCCTCCACACGTCTGTAGTAGATAAACGCAAAACTACGGGAAGAATAGGCCGTGATTCTATCAATTTCTCCGTACCTTCCAAACAATTCTGACAGATCTGACTCCGTAGTATCCGTCGTAAGGCTACCAACCCAAAGATTATTCGATTTGAACCCCGATGCTTCAGGTTCATGTGCTCTAAAAGGCTTGATAGCTAACGCCATGTAATTGGCCAATTAAGAACCCTAGGGCTTCGAATTCGAAACTCCAAAAGGTTGATTATCAACAATAATGAAATTACAATATCCACAAGACGGAAACGAGAGAAAGAGATAGTACGCGAAGAAGCAAGATCCTACCTACAGAGAGAAGAATAGAGAACCCTAGAAAGTGCTTGAAGAGAAGGACAGAGATAAGAGCAAGAAAAATTTAATCGAGCGGCGGCTCTTTAAGGGCAAACGCGTATTTATATCAAGAGAGAAAAAAAAAAATTAAAGGTTTCCATAATTGTTTATTAATATTATTTTCCTTTTTTATTTTTATCTCCGCTTCGTTCACATTTGAACTAGAAATTGGCCACACGTCCAATACATTCGAGCCTCGAAAATTCAATCAAAACGGTGCGTTTAGTATAATGAATTTAACGAAGGATTTTGAATGTCTCGTATAAATTTGTCAATCAAAACGGTGCGTTTAGTAATAATTGTGGCAAATAACGAATTCACGTTAACTAATCTATCCATTACCAAATTACACTCCAGTATGAAGATAAGAGTCTGATAACATCTTATCTATACACAAAAACCATCTAATACCTGTTGGTTAGTCTCAGAGATTTGTAGCTTCAAAGGAACATTTCTTGAGATGAAGTAGCAGAAATAGGCAGATTCTCTAGCACCATTTCGTTAACTACAGTCACGCATTCCCCGAAAAACCGAGATAGATGATAGAACTCAAGCTCGTATTGCTCGTAGATGAAGAAAGCAGTGAACGAAAACGACAAAACTGTTCACAAGGTTTTGATGAGATAAGTTTTATAAAAAGGTAACAAGAAGTAAAGAGCTCTTAGGTAAATTGATTACCTGAGAAAAGTAATGCTGCTAATGATCGTGACAAGATCAGTTTTAAGAGATATAGTGATCCTGCAATCTGTTTATTGGCAAGGAAAGTAGAGAAATTAGGTTTTTTTTCTCATGTCTGGTGAGTATCAAAGAAGTGTTTTAGAGAAGAGTATTGTTATACCTTGAAGAACTTGTTCCAGTCATCTCCTCTGCTTAAGGTTTTTAAATTGCGAACTCCATGGTTCCATGCAACTACGATCTCTCGGCTAAGATCTTTAACTGAAGATTCTGAAATCTCAAATCTCCATGAAGGTATTTTCTTTACTTGAAACCCAAAGCTGTCGAAAAAGTAAAATATGTCACTGAATCAAATAGATCTCGAAAGAGAAACCTATGTTGCATGGATGCATCATGGTATATATATATATGCTTTAGAACACTTGTTTTGAAGGAGAACTTACATGTTAGATGGCAGAAAAGCAAGTCCATAGAGAGCAACAGCAGATAGAAAAAGAAGTTGAGCTGCAGAGGAAGTAAATGTGTTTCCACAGAAGAAGAGCCAATAATATAGAAAGTTGAGGAGAACAAAAGAAACAAATGTTTTCTTCTCATTTCTCCATAGCAAGATGTCTGCAACTGCATGAACATAAATTAAATGAGAAACTTTGTGAAGTTGAAACAAACAATTTGCTCGCATTATATAGCAAACAATTTGTTCTAGACATCAACAAGAGAGAATCCCGAGCTTAAAATTTGATAGATTATTTCCAGGTCTGAATTGGATGTAAATATAACTGAGTACTTAGCTAAGAACACAACAAAATATAATAATTGTTATTTGGGAGATAGTTATAACCTTTTCCACAACCAAGAAGCTGATCTGCTTTTGATTGGATGGTTAAATCATCAGATTTCTCAAGATTACGAGAGAACCACTGAATTGTTGATGTAATACCATCCTACGAATCAACCAAGGATTATGTTATATAAAGGGTGATATCAAGTAGCTGAATATGAAAAGTCAAATATATCCAAATTGAACTTACTTCAAGTGGCACAACAGGTGTGTAACCAAGATGCTTCTTAGCTGCATTGCAGTTAAAAGTTCTCGTTGAGGAAGCTAACAGAGCAAACTGATGAACTGTATCATAATAACTGCTAAACCCCGCCTTGTCTTGTGTCCATTTAAGAAGTGACAAAACAAGCAAAACCAGCTGAACAGGAAGTTTAGTTGATGGTCTGCAGATGACCAGAAGAAAAAAGATCAAATAGGTATGCTTTCTGAATGAACAATACTTTAGGAATTAAAAAAGAAGCCATAATCAGGAAACAACCAGATAACGGATTTCATAACAAGCTTCCTTTTTAGCGAAAACTACTATGATATGATCAATTACCTTGGGTATCCTAAACCTTCGACAATGTGGTTTACAAAGTCCCAAAATTTGACTGGCTTGAGGTTAGTGATAAAAAATTCCTACAAACAAATCGCAAAAAGAAAAAACTTCATCACAGATCAAGACCATGCGGTTTTAGGAGCCATTTAGAAAAAAACACGCGCCTCAAGGTTACCTTTCCAGCCACAAACTCCATCTGTGAATCTAGTGCTTCTATGGCGCAAATATGTGCATGAGCAACGTTCTCAACGTAAGTGAAATCAGACATATTTTCACCATTCCCAATAATAAACTGAAATTAAACAAGAAAAACAGTCATTGCCCCCACAACGAAAACCAATAATACATCTACCCCTAGTAATATGCCATCCAAGAAAAAGCATCACGTAACATAACATGGTAAATGCATTCTTTGGTTACTGATGTGAGACATCAAAATGAAATGATTCTCATAATAACATGATCCAACAATCCAAACATCACAAGCAAATACGGGATGGAAATAACGGCCAGACCTTTGCATATCCAGATTTGACTAGATTCACGAGGAAAGATATAAACTCCGGGTCCCCAGGTCCAAATACAATACTAGAACGGAGTGAACAAGTTAAGAGACCATCACGGTTGTTAGCATATCTGATCAACACTTCCGCTTGAGCTTTGAAGTCTGTCAATATGGATTGGAACTACAATAGAAACAGAGCAAAACATACATCATTCCTGAACAATAACAAAATAAAAACCATTAGTGCTCGGGGCTTTACCTTAAAAGGACGTTTCAAGGATTCATCACCATCACGTATAGATTGAGAACCATTAAATACGACATCAGCAGTACTGTTGTAAATAAGTTTTCTGACTCCAGACTCGCAACAAGCAGAAATCACATTTCTGGTGCCTGTTAAGGGTTCAAAGAATCATTGTGAGATATCAATTAAACCCAACCAGATACAATGATGTGTAATTAGCTTGAAATGACTTAGAACTTTACCTTGAACTATAACCTTGTAGCAGGAAAAGTAATCATGGAAACGTAAATCAGTAGCTCCCATGTAAAATACAACATCGGAACCCTCAGTAACTGCAATGAACAAACACCAACTACTGTTACAATCACAGCCCAATATCTAAAACATCAAAATCAAACGCATTACAAACATTTTCTTGTATTCCGAACATTGATCCGTCCTAGTAACAACGGTTTATTCAATTAAACAAACATCAAGAATCCAGATAATAAATGCGCGGGAAAGAAAACAAAACCTTTGACGATCTGGGGTTTATCGCGAACATCAACACAGTGATAAGAAACGCGTCCAGAGGAAATAGCATCCTCAAGAAGCGAATCGGACTCATCAACTTTAAGAGTATGATCGGAATCAGCGATTCGGATTGTCCAGTTTCCGAGTCGAAGCAATCTGGAGACAAGCGATCGACCAATGAACCCTCGACCTCCAAGAACGACACAAGTCTTAAACTGAGAATCGCCATGAAACGCATCTTCCTCCATTTGTAATCGTATAAACCCCAAAATCCTCTATATCGCCTTCAATTTACCCAAATCGCGAGTCAACTCAGCGAAAAACGCCCGAGTCGAGTTGAATCAGTGGGTAGAAGGAGCAGAAAAAAAAAAGTGAATACAATACAATGTTTTTAAGGAGTTGCTTGGCGGGGAGATCTGATGCCGCAACCTCTCCACTCCCGAAACCTTTTTATTTTATTTTGTTTTATATTTAATTTAAAAAATCCCTTATTTGTTTATTAATAAATTCACTAATTAGTAATTACCGACTAATATTGGGTATGTAATATTATTGATTTTTTTTACAAGTGTAGCGACTGGTGAGCGAAACCTATCACGCTATCAGCAACCCACCAAACACATATCTTACACTTTAATAAATGAGCCCAACTAAAATATTTGTATTTTTCTGTTTTTTTTTTAAATACAAATTTAAATGATTTTTTTTTTAAAACCCCAAAACATATACTGAAAATAGTAAACAATTTTTTTTTTGGCTGTTCCAAGATTTCTATACAATAAGCAAGATTAACCCCAAAGTTTTAGAACCGATCTCTAGCTCTGTGTATACGAGATAAAGCTTCAGCTTCACTAGCTGAGTCTGGAATACGTAAAGATTTGCGGATATCTTTGCTTGATATTCTAAGGAACGGATTACAAGCTTTTTCGACCTTTACAGTCGTTGGAATCTGTCGAAAAAAACACGTAAATGTTAACAAAAAAGCTTGAACTTGAAACAGAGAGATGTTGGGGAAGTTTGTGTGTACCGATGGGAGGCCTTGGCTACGAAGATGAGCTACTCGAGTTGCGTAAGATTGAAGAGTTTCGTTCTTTGGTTCTACGGATAAAGCGAACTTCAAGTTGTTCTGTGTCAATGGAGGATATAAACAGTTCACTTCATCAAGTCAAAGAATGTGAGATGAGGCGTGAGGAACTTACTGCTGTGTTTTCCCGGCCGCAGTAAATGTTTGTATCGTCTGGTAAAGATACGATCTTTTGTAGTGATGAAAGCATCTGAGACATTAAAAAAGAGGACAGAACACAATAAGTTTGTTTCCATGGTTAATGTCCGAATCTGTAATCCCCTATGTTATATTCGTATCTGAGTTCAAGAGAATCAATAACAAGTAACATTTAGTTTTTATGAAGATGTTTGCGAAACTGTAAATCACTTAGCATTTATTTTGCCACAAGAATCGATCATGCATGCGTTGGCAACACAAAGAGCAAGCTATCTTTCAGATTCACTAGTCAGGTTTTGGGAGTGATTTTTACCTGTTCGGGGGAACCTTCAGAGAGTGTACCACATGATAAGCTATATATCAAGTCTCCTGTGAATATTGTGGCTGCGCCGGGAAAGTAGAAGCTAATATGGCCTGCTTCAAAATAAAAAAGAGTTAGAGATAGATATTTAAACCCATGACATCATCACAAAGTTGTTGGTTTAATGAAAAAGGAGGACAGGTACACGAAAATGTATGAACAAGGATGGTAGATAGGTTAATAAGATGCAGTCTGCGACAAATGTATTAGGTAGACACTACTTGAATTCTTGAGGCATGTTTATGTATTTTAACTCCATAACCTATCAAAGCCAATTTCAAATAAGAAAGCGAGGTTCTGCTAATCAAACCTTCTGTATGGCCAGGAGTATTGATGATCCGAACCTCATGGCCAGCAAACATCCAACTATCACCATCTTTAAGAAGTATGTCAATTCCAGGAATTCGATCCTTATCCACAGCAGAACCAATCACCTGTTGGCAACAGAAGCCACATAGGAAAACAATTAGAGAATATCATAGAAGCAAACTAAGCAAAAATAACACAGAACTGCAAAACAAAAGTCCCCAATACAGATCACTAGCAAAGAAGAAACTAGCTTCTATCTCCTCTCGAATTACACAAGGGCTTTAAAGGGCATAATGCATAATTTTTCAGGTTATATTGACACATGACAACAACTTAAATTCAACCATTGTTTTGTAGGGATTTCTGTTGCATTACTATTAGATCCAATCCAAGGAATTCTCCAAGGGAGCAAATGACGAGTAAGACACAACTAACTTGCAAGGAGAACAAAAGAAAACAGAAGTAAAGTTATTAGATACAATTTTAAACCAAAAAAGTAGCATCCTCATACCTTTGCTCCATACCTTTCTTTCAATTCTGCATTCCCCCCTAGGTGATCATCATGATGATGAGTATTCAATATGTAAGTCAAATTTCGATTTTTCCTACTCAATGCATCTATAACAGGTGCAGCTTCATAGGGATCAACAACTCCAACTGTGCCGGTGTCTTCATCGTGCAAAAGATACGCATAGTATTCCCCACTGCATGGCACCTGAAACATCCCCAAAAGATAAGCATAGACAGAAAGATTGTATATCATACAGTTGTTTGAACCTGCACCTTCAGGATGAAAAGAAATCAAAGGAAATGAACTAGATAAACATGAGAAGTGGCATCAGATACCGAAGTTAAACAAAGCGAAACATAAGGGCAACGAAAACTGCAACAATGATAAGACAAGTGTACTAACCAATTCGATTTTTAACGAAGACGCCATGTTGGAGATACTACAAAAGTGGGCAATTTTAAGAGTTTTTCTAGCTCCACGCAATGTTTTCAGCGGCATAGATAGCAACCACATTACTCCGTATAAAATACTTTTTCTAAGGCAAAGTTGTCTCAAACCTGGCCACACGCAAAGCTGGCCACCAATCTGTATCATAAACCAACAAATTCTAATCTGATTACACATAGTAGAGTTGTCAAAAAGATGCAACACAAAGTCTTGAAACCTAATTTCAGCTAACCAATCAATATGCAAGATAACAGATGACTATTCAACCACAATTATAGATCTTCAAAGTAAAACCCAGGCTACTACTGCCAGATCATATAAATGGATTAGCTCTACTAAATCATTGCCTTCCATTTGGGAACTCAATACACGCAGCACTAAACAATTTCCATCATAGATCGGTACAGTACAAAAACTAACCTCAGAATTTCTACCAAAATCTGAACAATAACAAACATCGAACTCAAACCAAAAAGTTAAATCCCGTATCCACCATAAAAATCAGATCAGAGTTATATTTAGGTTATAAACTAGCAGAAATCAAAGAGAAAAGGAGAGAGGGAGAGAGATAAACCCTAGAACACGAGGGAATCGACGAATTGGAGGTAGATGAAGCTTTGGAGATCATAGGCATCCTCAAACCTCACCGCCTATCTCTCTCCGTCTCCTCTTGGAACGATTCTTCAACAGAAGGAGAGAAAACGATTGATTACCTTCAAGTACTCTGGAGAAATTGCGCGTAGAGAGAGAGAGAGAGAGAGAGAGAGCCGAATTTCGCCTTTGAGCTGTGATGACGAGTCTGCGACTTCGACAGAAGAGACGTCAGAACGAAAGACAGCTTTTTATTTTATTTTTATTTTATGTTTTTTTCCACATATAAAAATGTTTATTTATAATTTTAATTTCCTATTTTTAGCTTTTAAGTCAATTTAATTTAGCTCAACAACTAAATAAACCACATTTAATTGTTCCGTGCTATCATACTTTATATACTTGTTATAAATATTCGACCACGAGTGATTAATAAATTTTATTTTCAGGAGTGATTAATATTTTAAAAAATAGAAATAAATCTTTTTTTTTCTCTTTTTTTTGCCAGCAAAATCTTTTTTTTCCTTTTAAATTTATTAATTTTACTATTTTACCTTATATATATATATATATATATATATTTATTTTTAACTTTTTACCTTTTAATTAGATTCCCTTTTGAAACTTAAATTATGGTATTATCCTTTTTGGTTAAGCACAAAATCTATTATATTTGTTTTATTTCACTTTTTCTTAAAATTAATAAATTATGAAATCAATTAAAATATAATATCGATGTATATGTATATACTATTTTTGTAAAACTTATCAAGATTATGTAATAATTTATATATTTATAGTATTTATTACTGATTATTATGTGTTGTTTTTTATTGATATATAATAAGGATATAATCTCTTTTAATATTTAAATATTCCATTTTCTTCTATATATATTTGTTTGTTTTGTTCAAAGTTTACTTACTTCTATAAATTATTTTTTTCCATTTGAAGAAAACAAACAAATATATATTTAATTTTTTGGATTAAGACTATGTCGGCACTAATTAAAATAAATATGTATTTCTATATATAATAAAAACTTGTCTTAGTTTTTAAAAGTTGTTTTTTCTATTAAGAAACGTGAATTAGTGAATGTTACAGTCATAATTGTGACAGATATGTGTCACGCTTTATAACTTTACAAAATATATATGTATTTTAATAAGAACACAACTATATATTAATAAGGGATACATTTGAGGGAAAAAAAATTAATAAGGGATACATTATATTGTACTATAAAGTTAGTTATTTCTTTAAAAATTATTTACAAATTTTTGAATTAAAATATTATTTGTCAGTCAAATTTTAGTAGAATTTGGAGAATAATTAAAGACATCAAATATTTGGAGATTTGATGATAAACACAATCCAACTAATATTAATTCAGTAAAAGACTATACATTATCTTTAGATATTTTATTTTTAATTAGATTTGGTCAAGTATACATTATCCGAACAAACCAATGATCACTAAGTTTTCTAAACGGCTAAAATATATTATAAAATTTTTTATTCTGTTTGTTTAAAGTTTTGTAACATCTTTATATTTTTTTTTATTAAATTTACCTACTTACGTGAAAATAGCATGTCATTGTATTTCTATTTCGTTTAATTTTTTTCTTGAAAATTAATTCTATTCATTTAATTTTTAGTTTGCAATAGTGATTAGCTACATTTTTTGTTTTTCTATATAATAGAGTAATAATTGTTTTATAAGAAAACTATCTCTAAACAAAATTAATAATATCTAAATATTACATTTTTGTTTTTGTCTGCCACAAATAGCTGTTAAATTAGAGATGTTTTACCCTCTAAACTATTTCAAGTAAAGCAATTAAACCATTAAATTAAAAAACCAAACCTAAAATTACAACTGAACTTAAAATTAAATTGTAATTTTTAAACATTTACCAATTCAAATTTTTTTCATTTGTAACACATGTTTTTTAGCTTATACTATGCAAGTAATTGAGATTTAATGAAAGAGATCGATAATATTATAAACTCAAAATGCAAGAGACCGTATTTGATTTTCAAAACTTAATCAAGTCTTCAAAAATAAACACACACCCAAAACCACAAAGTCTGAATTTATAAGATTCCTCTACGTCACAAAAACAAAATCTCCTAAGAAAATCATATGACAATATTGATGCAAAGATCCATCATCAAGTAGACTGAAATGGAGAAACTTTTGCTTCAAATCTTCAAAGATCTTGAACACTCAAACCTGATAAAAATGCAATGAAATCCACCAATCAGAACCATATATATACATATATGTGGGCATGTAAGTGCATTCACGAACATGATTCTCTAGTAAACCCAAGAAAATGACATTAGCCAAAGCCAATTTAGTATCCATATACAAAAAACCTAATTCAAGTTTCAAAATTTCATAATATATGTGGTTATGTGAGTGCATTCATGTACACAATTCTCTAGTAAACCCAGAAAATGTCATTAAACAAATCCAATTTCTGCATCAATATGCAAAACCCTAATGCAAATTTCAGAATTTCATGAGATTGGTTACTTAGTAAAACCCATAGATAGCTAAATTTGTGACCAGTAATGCCAAATTCCAATATTGTTAGGCTTTTCATGTAATCAAAAGAGTGAGATTGTGTGTTGTATATAGCATAAGAACAGACATGAGTTAAAGGTATACAAACCTGGAGGAAGAGACTGCTTAAGCTTGTCAGCTTTCTCTTGATCAAACACGCAAAGCGTGTAGAGATACCTTGAGCATCTGACCTTGAACTTAACAACATCCTTGCTTCTCTTGATTTTCACTGAACGAGCATCTTTCCTTCTAGCTGTAAGAAGGAAGTCCTTGATCTCATGGATTTGCTTAGGCTGCACAATTTCATCATCAATATCAAATTTCAATCAACAGATGACAGAAAAACACTAAACAATCCAGCAACAATTCTCAGGGTATTGATGGTTACATATAGGGACTGATAAACATCAAACACGAGCATAATACATCAATGGAGATTCCAACGTAAGAGCTTGCAGAATAGAAAAACTTACAGTAAACCCTAATTTAAGCACAGATTCTCGAGAGGAATTTACATTCCGCATATTTCACAAGTTTTTATTACATTCTAACCATAAGAACGAGTAATTAGATTGAAATGAAAACACGAATTCACAAAGCGGCCGAACCCTAAGACATGAAAAACGACACTGTAAATCAAAGCAAACGCTATAACGAGCTACAAAACCAAATCATAAGCAACAATCGCGGCGTCTGGATGAATTGACGAAAAGACGATAAGTGATGAGAAGAGAGTATACCATTGTCGGATCTGATTTTTGAAGCTAGCCTCCTCCTTCAACACAGAGAAGAACGACGGGAAACTAGAAAACCTGTATAAATAAGGAACCCTAAAACTCGATTAACCTAAATTCCAAATTTACCCTTAGCCTATGTAATGTCATGACTGGGCTTCAAGCCCATTTATACATTGACTTCCTTATTTCATTATTTTCCTGGAATTTTAAGGTTTTTGTTTTACATTTAAGTCCCTTAATTTTCGTTTTATCAGCTTTCAATCCAAATCTTACGCACTTTACAATCTCAGTCCGATTTAAAGGTGTTTGTTTTACATTTCAGTCCCTTATGTTTCATTTTATCAATTTTCAACCCAATATTTATGTAATTTTGGATTCTGACACCAATTTAATCCAGGTTTGTAGAGAAACAAGATTAATCAACAAACCCATTACCCAAAAAATGAAATTGAATTTCGAAAACGAAAGAAAAGAAGCATCAATTAAGAAAAAAAAATTCAGTTTTTTTTTGTAAGATTCAGCTATGAACAAGAACATAAAGACAAAAGAAATGTCTCAGTTTTTGTCTATGTTTAATGCTTCCATGCCATGGAGTGACCATTCTCCATGTAAGGCTCAAGAAATCCAATGAACTGAAAACAACACCACAAACAACAAACACTTTCAACAAAGATCCAACGCAAGATAATGTCTGAAAAAAAACCTCAAAAGTCAAAACTATATCACCTTAGTTCCATCTTTTGACCAACGAGCTCCATAGCCATTAGCTACTCTTATCTCAAACACATCTCCATGTGGTGGAACAATATGTAAATTCATCCAGCAACATTTCTCAACAAACCCATTAATAATCTCTTCCGCAACTCTATTCTTATCCAAATCTGAGAAAACAAAGGGCAAGATTCAAGATTCAAAATTAAGAACTGTATCCATGTCTTAGCAGTTTGTTTGTTTACCAGTTCCATGAAGAACTCCACAAAATCCATCGCTACTTCGATCAACATGCTTAGCTAGTGCTCTAGCTCCATGGCTTAATCTACAACCTTTAACCTCAACATAAGAGAAAACAAATAAGTTAAACCAGAGTGTAATCAATTTTGATAGATGTTTAAGGCTTTAGTTTTTGTGGTACCTTTGGTTTATAGGGAAGCATGAATGAAGAGAGTAGTATTGATTTTGGAGGAGGTAGAGAGTCAAGAATCGATCCAATAGTTTGAGACAAGCCAAGAAGACTTTGCACACCAGAGTAACTTAAGCCCTGAAATTGCAATGGAGTTTTGGGTATAAGATGTCACATAAATTGCAGAATTGCAGAAATTGCAGAAGGATATGAACTTACAGAGAGTATTTGAGCCAAAGTAGCACATGGCTGAGGAACTGTTTTAGTAAGATGGATTGCGATAACACCATTGATCTTCTCTTGTTCAACATCATATAAGGTTCTAAGCATTTGCAGACCTGAGATTTTGAAATGTTTAAAACAAGATTTGGAGCTAAGCTATGGTTAGTGATTCTTCAATGCTTACCTTCTTCAACTGTTTTGGTGTTGGGGAACACTTTCTCTGGACTTTCAGCTTGTAACAGCTCGTTAAAGGATGAATATTGGTTCACTTCCTACATTAACATTTCAAGAAGAGAGATCTTGAGAAATCTTGATAGAGCTTGAAAGCAAATGCTAAGAAATTCAGTAGTATCTTACCTGAACTTGAAACGTGAGACACTTGTTTATCAAAACCATGGATCCTCTTCGAAGAAGTCTAAAGAATCAAACAACATTTATGAATAAAAGAGAAACAAAACTAATCAAAACGAGTAGTTGATTTTCAATTCCAAATACCTATCATATTCAGCGGTAAAGCATCTTGCTTCAACTGTTTTGAGACCATCTAATGTAATGTATCCATTCAAATCAAGCAACCCATAAGTCAAATTCGTATCAAGAACTCTTTGCTGCTTCACTTAAAACCATAAAATTGCAGGAATCTATAAAGGAAAATACCTTTCATGAACAAGAATAAAGGCTCTGGAACGTGAAGCTCGCAAGCTATATCCTTCAAGGCCTGCCACAAGTTGGAAACATTGCAACAAAACTTGCTAATTTGTTCAGCAAACCAAACCAAAATCTGAGAATTGATGACTCTAACCCCCCCCCCCC
>KE151621.1:137618-151915 GCA_000411095.1 Aethionema arabicum
ACTCTGTAATTGAATTGACTTACATTCACTAACTCCGAACCCTTCTCGAGGATCATCCTATCCCATTCCTTCTCTGTCTCCTTCACCAACGAAAGCTTCTGAAACGTTCTACAGAAGGAACCAGAAGCAATTGATTTCAGCAGACCCAACGCTAGACGTTTATACAGAGGATATTCAGGAACACCTGTACATGCTTCTGAGGTATCTACATCGAAAAATCAGATTGATTCAATTCAATTGCAACAAATCGGCTTAGCAACAAGTTGGAAAGTCAATTCGATCGATTACCGGCGGGAAGAAGAAGCTCGCCACAATCGTCGGCGAGTAAACCGGAGCAAAAATCACCAGTAAACCCCAAATCAAAATCTGCACGTGAATCAAGTATCAATTTCACCATTTCCTCAAGACAATCTCTCAGTCTATCCATTTTCTGGTCTAACGACACAAAGTCGTTGCTTTTTCTCCAATAACACACAAAAATGATCTTTTTTATTTTTCAACACGAAAAAATACATTTTTCTTTACATTTAACCCAAAAAAGCTTCGATCAATGATCTTTCCAAAATTTATAGATCTAAGAAAAAGAAAAGAATTGGATAGGGAACTAATTACAAAGATCAAAACTTGTGCTTTGAACACTAAGCTAGTGTTTCTGCTTTGTTGGATATGATGGAGGAAGGATCATATCAGCTAACTGTTCGTTCAGCATCACAGGCAATGGTGGCATATTCTTCATCCACTCATCATCATCCAATCTATAACATCAAACAAAAGAAGAAATAAGATATAATTCCATGGAGATATAACTACACAAACAAGTAAACAAACTCAAAGTTTGCAGAGTTCATGAAATGCACAATACTTGTTCATAAGTTTCTTAAGGTTTTCACGGCTTTTGGATAAGAGTTCAATGTTTTCTTCAAACTGCAAAAAGGGAAGAAACAAAACTAAGCTTCCTTGGTGATTATAGGTACATGAATTGAATCAATAGATTCATATATATTATATACCTTAAGGTATGCAAGATTTCCATAAATCTGTTTATGCAGATCCTCGTTTTGTTTAAGAAGCTCACTTGTAATCCCTGCATCATTAATGGAGTCTTCTTTGGTTTCATAAGATCCTAAGAACGATATATCTCTTGCACCAAAGAAACCTTACCATCTTGTACTATAAACTTAGGAGATACTGCAAACAGTGATGAGGTTGATTTGGTAGCCATATCAACACTCTCCTGATGAAATCAAGAACAACAAAGACATTAATAAGCTTTGGTAAAACCCTATAAATTCAGATAGAATTTCGATTATGATCTATAACAAGAAGAACAGAACAAAACCTTCTTCTCTTTGACTCTTCTTAATGGCTTCAAATCTTCTTTTCTTCTCTTTCCAATTTCCTTCTTCTGCAAATATCAACAATAACCCCCAAAAACAATATCTTAACCTAACTTTTTCTTCTTCTTCTCAGTTCATGAAATTAAGGAACCAAACTTGAAGATTAAGGAGAAATAAGCTTACACTCATCCACCTGCAACGCATAGCAACGTCTCTAATGGTTTTGTTACCAAGCTGCGACGCGATTTTCGCGTATCGAGAAATCGTAGACTCCGACGAATATCTTCATAGCAAACATTATAATCACAAGAGTACTCGTTAATCGTTATCAATCAATAAGCGAGTATCAACGAGAATTAAAAATCGGAAGCAAAACCTAGGTAATTTATCCTCAAGATTCCAATTAAGAACAACAAATGAATGTAAAACATAGTCACTAACCTAACAAGCAAATCATCGAGAATTGCTTGTTCTTCAAATGTCCAATCATTTGCAGTTCCCAATTCATGAATCAATCCATAGCTCTCAGACTTCGTCGCGTAGCTGAAGCTGTTGATTATCCCAGAACATGATGTCGAAGCATCGTTACTATTTCTCTCTTCAAATTTCGCACAAAGATTCGCCATCAAAACAGATTCCCAAGCCAAAACAAAAAACAAATTCAAGCAAAACAAATTCAAGAGTAATATACAAATAATCCTAGTTCCGCAGAACAGATCCCAACCCAAAAATCAATGCATTCAAGCGCTAACAAAGAGAAATCGAGAGATTTCTTTGAGGAAAATTTGGCGCTCTTGCAGAACGATGTGTACGGATTAAGGTATTGTTTGGAGGTGCAGAAGCAAATTAATCAATATACCCGTTTATATATATATATATATATATACATATTAACTCGTATATATACACAANTTTTATATATATACATATTATTCTCGTTTAAGCATTTTTTTAAAACGATTAAATATTAATGTTATATTCAAGAAGTTAAATGTTTAACAAAATAATATTATAAAGTATTTAGAAAGTAAAAAATAGTTTTGAATAATCAATTTTTAAAAATAAAAGTCTTAGAATAATCAATTTCTAGAATAAATTAATATTTTTACTAGTAACAATCAATTTTTTAAATAAATTTTAAAAAGTAAAAAAACAGTTTTAGAATATACTAAATCAAACACAACTAAAATGTCTTCTCTATTTCTAAAAATTATAACATAGTTAAATAAATACAAAACTTATTGAATATTTTATCATTTGTAATATACAGAAATATATAACTATATATTTTTTGTAGAGACAATAATTGTGTAATTATTTCTATCACAATATGTATTATTAAAATCTCACATATTTATAATTAACATACTCTCAAATATGTGTGTGTTATATTATTCTATTCTCTAAATTTAATCTCAAATATGTGTGTCTGTGTGTGTGTTACTGTGTAAGCACAGCTTGACGTTTTGTTTTTTGCCCAATAATTAATTCTGTATGATTAAAAGACAACTATAAAATCTCTAATTAAATTAATAAATAAAAACTATATTATATACATTGTAAAATCATCGTGCATTAATCTTGTAGACCATAAACACATTAGTTTAATACAATAATACCCATACATATATATATACACAAACATATTAAAAAGAATTGTTATTTTGTTAATCCCATTTTGAGTTACCACTCTAATTTAATTATTAAAAAATATCATACATTGTTATATATATTTGTATAAAATCATACTATTTAAGATTATATTTGGGAAGTTATTTATTGTGATTATATCATTCATATATGAATCTGACAATAAGATTTGCCAAAAATAATATTTACAAACATTTGATTAATATGAATATTAAATACAAGTAGAAATTAACATATATGTAGAATCCATAATTAAAAGTTTGTAGTATAAGTAATTTAGGATTAAACCTTGATTTCTTTTTAAATTAAGTCTACGACGATAAACTAACAAAAAGTTTAATGATAAAATTGTTATGAGAATTACAATAAAAATCTATCTATATATAAAAATAAAGCATGCTTAATATTCATATTAAAAAAATATTCTTAAGATAAAATTCAAAAAAATTATCAACATTATTCACATGTTAAGTTTGTTCCAACTAAATCACTTTAATTGTTTTTTAACTCCAATTGTTAAGTAATTAAATAATAATAACCCTATAATTTAATGCTCATACACAAGTTTACAAGATTTACTTAATATATATACAATTAATAATTAGCTTATCATCCTACACTTTCAAATAGCTTAATCAATAATAAATTTTTAAATACAATTAACAAAAAATTTAAATGATGTGTTATTTTTCATGTGATAATTATAATTGTTTATTTTTTGTCTGCAGATTATAATTTTTTATGTGTACTTATTGTTACCATTCACAAAATTGTGTATTACATTGTCAAATTTTCATCTTTCAAAAAAATTGTTTTCTTTTTCAAAAATGTATTAAAAATATTTAAATCATTCCGTTAACAATAACTTAAAAAATGGCAAACTACTATATGAGCTAAACTGATACTTATTTATTTTGTTAACAGTTTGTGTTGTGTTTACTCAAATAAATTACATTAATACTATAATATAAGTATATAAAAAAACACCAAACCCATTAAAATGTAAAGGAAAAAGGGGACAAATACAGATAGAGTGCAGTGATGATTTTTCCAGCTGTTTTCAATTTTGAATGCATGCATACCAAAATATATATGACATCCACTCATGTCTTACTTTTTAATTTAAAAAGTTATTAAGGTTTAATTATATATTCGACAATGGATAATCCAAATATTAAGAATTAACATTGTAATTTTTGTTGTACGTCCATAATATTGTTATTATACAAAATTTAAAACGAGAAAATCAATAGCTATTATTATTATTATTATTATTATTATTATTATTATTATTATTATTATTATTATTATTATAAATAGAATTGTTAATTTAAACAAAATGCATGTATTTTATAAAATGCATATATACATTCATGTATTTTATGATTGGTGGTATTTTTTTGTAGTTAGCACAAAACTAGAGAATGGGTTGCATATATAACTAGTTTTATTTTTCTTAGTTTTACATTTTTGGTAATTTTTTTTCACATATCAAAGACTTCATCTCGTTTTTTTTTGTTCATTTCATTAATATATAGTTATTTTTTAAAATTTATACGAGAACATTATTATTACAATCCATAATTATTAAGAGATGATACATTTTGACTGCACGAATTTTGTTGGGATGATTTCACTATTTTATTTACAAATTATTAATTTTTAGTTATAATTATTTTATAACAAAGAAGAAAAAAATATATAACAAATGATTCATGGAGACAAGTTTAATATTGTACTTGTGTTTATTGATATGCGGTGAAAATCTCAAAAATTTAATTTGTAAGTTTAAAAAAATACTATGTATATATATAAATATAAACAAAATAGAAATTAGATTTAACAATTACTAAGAAATATGCATGGGAAATCAAAAGACGCGCAGAATCCGAGTTAAAGATCACATGTTTACACGTTGCTTCATTACCCAAGTTTCAATTTGTAAATTAATTTATATAAAAACGATTAATATATGTTTCCCAAATATTTTTTCTTATAAAAAAATTTATAGTCCAATCGTGTTAAAGTTTTATGTTTTTCTAATTTGACCTTTGCTTCTGCCTTCTTGCATGCCAAAACAAATATTTATTTAAAGATAAATTTTCTTTAAAAAATTACATAATGTTATTTTCTAGAGATTTTAATAACTCATAAACTAAACTCAAAAATAAATTATATTCACATTAATTCTAAATTTAATTTCCAACTACTCACTGAATTTTCTAAAATTTATAACATTTTCATTATTCCCCAAAAACATTTTCTAAAAACTATTTTCTAAAATTAATTAAATGTGTAGACGACAATACGAGCTGGCAACTTACCTTGCACGGTACCTAACTAAAATTCAACAAAGATCCGCTAATTATGCTTGCAAAACTTTCATATAAACAATTTCCAAATATCATATTGAAAACTAATAAAAATAATATTAAAATAATTAAAAACCCCATCCTAGTCAGACAATGCCACGTGGACAAAAACCCCTAAACCCTTCAAAATCCATTAATCTTAATACATATAAACCCTCACTATTCACCACTTACTCAAAACAGCAACATCTCTTCCATTAAAAACAGCTCCACCGTGAGAGATGGTGACGTGGCAGATCCTCCTTGCGGCGGTGGTGGTTATTTTCACCGTCAATAAAAGCTCAAAGCCGGCAGAGGCAGCCGTGACGGGGCCATTATCAATGCAAAAGCTGACGTGGCATTACTACAAAGTCCACAATACTTGTGAAAATGCCGAGAATTTTGTAAGACACCAAGTGAAGCTATTTTATGACAAAGATAAAGCCATTGCTCCTAAGCTTCTTCGTCTACTTTACTCCGATTGCTTCGTCTCTGTACGTTTTCTCTAACTCATTGTCAATTCCTCGATATTTTCTGACATTGACTGTGTCATAGGGATGCGATGCATCGATTCTTCTAGAAGGACCAAACTCGGAGAGAATGGCACCGCAGAACCGAGGACTTGGAGGATTTGTAATCATAGATAAAATCAAAGTAGTTTTGGAGCAAAGATGTCCTGGTGTTGTATCTTGTGCTGATATACTTAACCTTGCAACCAGAGATGCTGTTCATATGGTTTCTTTCTTTTACTTGTGTCTGCTTAATTACTCTTTGTCTTGGTCTAGATCACTTAGATTTGATCTGAGAATGTATTTGATACAGGCGGGTGCACCATCTTATCCTGTGTTCACCGGGAGGAGAGATGGCTTGAGATCGGAGAAGCAAGATGTGGATCTACCGGCACCGTCCATCTCATGGGATAAAGCCATGGCTTACTTTGAGTCAAGAGGCTTGAATGTTCTGGACATGGCTACACTTCTTGGTTAGTTATCTATTAGTTCAGTTTAGGGATAATGGCGGAAAAAAAACTTTGAGTTTAGTCATTTGAAAAAAAAAATGTGGTAAATAAACTCTATAACTTTGTTTTTTTGGCAAATTTGACCCTCTTAAACTTCAAAGTTTGGTGTTTAGCCAAAAAAAAAAAATCCTACAGAGTAAAAACGTGGCAAATAATAACTATTTTTTTCCCAATCCGACCCTATGTTGATATAGATTAAAATTCTCTTTCATTTAAGAAGATCAAACTAGTAAAATCGATACAAACATTATAAATTGAAGAGAATAAACTTAATGGAATGCAAAATCAATAGCGACCTAAGAAAAAAAAATTCACATGGAAAACAATCTAAAAGGTTAAATTAGATTGAAAGATCAATGAAGAAAAAAAAAAAGGGAATTCACAGCGGGTCAAATTGGTCAAAAAAGAAACTAAAAGATTTTTTTGTCACGTTTTTAATTATGTAATTTTTTTTTGAGTAAACGCCAAACTGTGGAGTTTAAAAGGGTCAAATTCGAAAAAACAAAAAAAATAGAATGTTTTTTTGCCAGATTTATTCTCCAAGATGTTTTCACTAAATGGTCAAATTCTGGAGTTTTTTTTCACCATTATCCCCCTTCAATGTCAATTTAAGTAAACAACAGTACCTGTTTTAAGAGATGAACCAGCTGAATAAACCGGCTTTTGGTTATCAGGAGCACATTCCATGGGAAGAACACATTGCAGTTATGTTGTTGACCGCCTGTACAATTTCAATAACACTGGTAAACCAAGTCCAACAATGGACAAGTCTTTCATGTCTGAAATGAGAAAGCAATGTCCACCTAGAACAAGGAAAGGTCAAGGAGATCCACTTGTGTACCTAAACCCGGACTCAGGGCCAAACCATAGCTTCACAAGCTCATATTACTCCAGAGTTCTGTCTAACAAATCTGTACTTGAAGTAGATCAGCAACTACTGTACAATGATGACACCAAGCAAATATCTCAGGAATTTTCAGAGAGTTTTGAAGAGTTTAGGAAATCATTTGCTTTTTCTATGAGTAAAATGGGAGCTATAAATGTGTTAACAAAAAACGAAGGTGAGATACGAAGAGATTGCAGGCGGATAAACTAGTAGCATAACTTGCAGAATCCAGGAAAAAACAGAGAAAAGAAACGATTAGTCATGTTTCGTAGATAAATTTCTATACCAAGTCATTATTTATTACATGTAATCGCCGTGAAATATCTGTGTAAGTCTAAAAGAGATTCTTTTTCGTGTGTTCTATAAGTAGAAGATTTTTATGATATTCACATAAATTTTAAAAGGTATGCAATTAAAAAATCTTCCTGCATGATAGAAATGAGATTTTATTTGCCTAACCTCTTGGTGTTAAGAGTCCAAGACTCCCAGGTGATTGAACTTTACAAGCTCTTCAATCTTTCGCTAGTTTCCTAGTAGCTTCAAGAAAAGGTAAAGTAACAAAAGACGTTAGCAATTTTGTGGAAACGACAATTTAAATACATATACAATACAATCACACACTTTCTACTATTTGTAGCTAGCTATGGTATTTCCATTGATCAAAGGTTTATAATGAATGAAGATGTTCTTCAGGTGAGAAGAAGTCGATTACCTCAAAAAAGTTGTCAAATACGTTGAAGACACAGAACAAAGCATAAATCTTCAAACAGAAACCTTTCCTTGAAATTTGCAATTAGAGACGACCTACTTGTGTAAGCTTCTATTCTTTTGTTATCTTATAAATGGAGTCTGGCTAGTCACCATCCTGAGCGACAGGATTTTGGTGTAAATTTTGTCTTTGGCTCTGGGTCTCGTCATGGCTAGGAGCCCCCTCCCGGCTCTGGCTCTGGCTCTCCATATAGGTTTGATGGTGGATTTCATCCTGGGAGTGAGTATGGCTCTTTGCCTTGGAAACCTGACGCTAACAAGAGTTCTACAGTTAGGTAGCGAAAAAGAGAATAGAATCGTTCTTATTATAGCCTTGGCTCTTTTGGGTTAATTTCAGTAACTACGAAGATTTACGCCTATAATATGCAGATGTTTCGATATATGAATGAAAGACGCTATGCTAAAGTTCTGTAATACATGCTTTGAAACATAAGTTTTCAAACCCAAACACAGGAAGACCAAGAAATGGAAGGCAAAACGAAGTGCCAACAACATGAAGACAGTGCAAACTCGATGAGAATCTAACCTTGTACAAGTATTTCTTGCGAAGCTTGATAGCTGTGCGCACACATCGTCTTACGCGAAATACAAGCACCTTATCATTGAAAATCTACAAATATCCCAAATCAGATTTTGAATCAGTATTTAAAAGTTACAAGAGAATTTAAGCAAAACAAACGCAGATGTTTAGGGCCCCAAACAAACACATAGAGATGAGAGCACTACTCTACTAACATAAAATAGAGCTCTCATTTCCTGATTTTTTAGGGAAAGGTGTATTCCAACCACAAAAGGCAAGCGGTTACTGAGACTTCCTAATTAATTGTACTACATGAAAGGACCTTTTTAGATAAGCAGAGCATGGAGATGAGAGAAAGATTCAGCATGCATGGAGATTCAAATACAATTAAAATATCCTACCTGTATCATGTCATCAAACGAGCGGGCTTCTTTCATGATCTTGTGTCGATTCATGATTAAAATCGCAGCCACACAAAAGACAGGAAGAGCATCATCCCCTTTTCGGATAGATGAGGCTACCGAAGGGGCATGTGTTCTATCATTCCTAGACCATAAGCTCCTGGTCAAACCACAGAAGTTATATGTGGATGCTGACTTTATCCCAGTATCATCGGAGAGTGGACTGGTCTTAGGCAATGGGCCACTCTTCGTCAGCAGTCCGCTCATCGATAACAAATTGCTCTTTGACAATGGGCCGCTCTTTGAAATTGGACCGATTTTCGAAGTTGGTTCCCTCTTTGTACTATTACCGTTTCTATCATCTAGCTGGTCGTCACTGTCCTCAGCTTCATCTTGTCTTGGAAGCTGAATCACCAAGGGCTTCAAGCAATCGTTCTCCAAAGTTTCAGCAGCAGACTCATCATAATCAGCGGCCCACATCATCTACATCAAACACGAACCCATAGATAAATATCATTCACCACATGTGAAGGCACTATGATCACAGACTAAAGACTATGATCTTACATGTCACGTAGCTTAGATATCAACTACGTTAGAAAAAAAAGTCTCATTGACAAAACGTATTTTGTATTGTGTGCAAGAATGGATGCGTTCTGCAAAACTCTTACTCTCCATCATTCTACTTGCACAAATAACCCTCTGTGACAATGTAATTACTTTTGCAGGCTATATAAGAAAGGAACAAAGGCTGAACAAGAGACTAACTACATGCAGCAAACTATCGAAGAAAAGACAAACCTCCCACATCCTGAGAGATTCATGAAACGACAGCTCTCGTCGGAAAAGTACTAAGAGCATCCGGAAGGCAAAATGAAGGCTTTCAGCACCAATACGCGATAAGTGAGAGAACATATCTTTATCTGTCAGTTGCAATATGTGCCACAGTGATTGCAATTGATTCATTACCCCGGTTGGTCCCTCCATCTGGAAATTTGCACGCTACAAACATAGATACAGAGCAAAAGAACATCAAATTACAATATAATGCACTATACAAAATAGGGCCGGCACGAAAAGATATATATTATTGGTTAGCATGGATTACCGTTCTTCTTATGAGCATTTCAAAGCACCAAAATGCGTCAGCATTATCGTCAAAAAGAATCACAAAAGGAGAGACTAAATCACTCATTCCTGTCAACATATTTGCAACCACAGAGTTAGTACCAAACCAATCAAACCTCATAAAGTTTCAATTGACATATTAAAAACACAACTCAAGAGAAATAGGGAACCTTGGCAATAACCAGTTGCAGGATCAACCAAAGCATAAACCGCAAGTATATCTGACATTTTTCCTAAATTTCCTGGGTCCTCATAGAACTCAAGGTGGCCATCCGTTCTTACCACATCAACAACTGAGGAAACAAAAAACATCGGGAAGGAGAACTGAAGTATGAGCAAGTGCAGTCTGAAACTGAAAGGAAGATTCCACCAAGTTCTCAAAATAAAAGAGACAAGCTAAATTTCTACCTATTCGATGCAATGTCCAAAGCCATTCAGCCTTTCCATCTTCTGTGACAGTCCCAATTCGAGAGGGAGACTCCTTTACTGATGCCATTTCAGGCGCATCTGAAATTCTCACACCATCAACTATATTTGCATTGCCACCAGAATGCGATGATGGTCCATCAAAATCGTTATGCATCACTTCAATCTCAGAAGTGGACCTATATTGTTCTATAACTAAATCAGCATTCTTATCAACTTGAAAATTGTGCATTCCCTCATCATCAGATCTTAATTCACTTTGCAGTGAAGCATCCTCCTGAGGTGTAGAAACAGCTATCTTATCTAAACTACTCCTCCCAAACAGATCTGTGACGGGTAACGAGGGAAAGTCATAAAAACCGTTTGAAATATAAGGATCAGGGGAAGCAAAGCCGTATGGCCTAGAAGCAGGTACAAAAGAGGAAGTGTTGTAGGCTATGCTCTCAGGACTTTCTCTTCCGCTTGCTAGGTCAACGGACTCGCTAGAACTTTCCCTTCTGTGTACATGCAATGTATCAGTACCATTATTACTCCAATCACTGTGATTTTCAGTATTATCATTATTATCTGTACAAGCTTCTCTGTTTTCATCTGTGGCAACCTTGACCACCTCATCTCTATATGATTTCCGCATATCCAAAACTTTAGAGCCGATAACATACGCAAGCGCACCAGTTCCCACACTTGAATGCATATTCTGGCATTGCTTAAGCAATTCCTCATAGCGCTTCCTACATGAATTGTAAACAACAATTTACACTTTTGATTAAAATTAACTTGCACTAAGCACTCTCGCTCTCTCTCTCTCTATATATATATATATATGTCTAAAAGGTGTTACAACATTGACTTAATCAAACAATCCAACCTTCGGGCTAGCCTGAGTTGGTTACGTTGCTCAGAGGTGCTGCTCAATGCATAACAACCCAGGAGAAACTCCCAAACTTCAGCTCTGATAGAAGGATCGATTCCCTAGCAAGGGACAACAACATGCATTAGAGCACTGTATTGAAAGCATAATCAAAATATTTGCGGGTACACTTCCTATGAAAATGAAGAAAAAAAACTGCTGATTTCCATCTTCAAAAGGAAAGCATACCCCTAAAATAATTGATTTCAGTGTCTTCTGGAAACCAGAAACTCTTCCGTCACTGTCAAAAGACGCCTTCCACTTCTCTGGCTTAAGCATTTTGTCGATCTGTGCATCAGTAATTATTATATGCATGAGTACATTGAGTTTGATTGAAAAATGATAGGAAAAATAAAAGCATGAAACAGATGCTAAAGGCTTCCCAAGATCTCAAAGTTGTAACAACCTGTGTCCGTGATTGCAAAAGACAAGGCTCGCTCAGATCTCGAACAAGAGATCCTACTTTCTGCAAACTCACCACACCCGATTTGCCACAAGTCCATTGCTGTCCCTCTCCTCCGGAACACATCAGTCCTCAAAACACCACACTTCACCCCCTCCCTCCCTACTTTCCAACTCGTCTGCAATATCACTTATATACCTAAAGAAAAAAATTGACAAAACCCAAAAACAAAAATTAAACCCAGAAAGATAAATGTGATTAGTTTATCCCAAGAACCACACTGCATATCAACCATGTGACTATACCCATAAATTCTTAAGTAACCGCCAAACTGGATCCGATAACCCGAGACTAATGTGTCCGATCAAAATTCACATTTACACTAATACAGTCACAGATCTTACTGTGACCAAATTCACATCCTCAAAATCCAAATATAGAGCTTCGAAAATGAACAAACTCGATCCATATCCATCCCACAAACATGACTCAGAAAGGAGACACAAACAAATTTAAAATATAACCTAGATCAGATCACTCGACCTCGTGACATTAGAATTGCTTAGGATTCCACAAGCAATAGAGTACGCAGGCTTCTCTATATACACAAACACAGTAGTTTTCCTTAATCGCTACATACATTTCGCACTTAGATGCAGTAGGCTTCTCTACGCCATGTTATCGATGCAGAATTAGATAAGAGAAAGAACCTGAAAGGCAATAGTCATGGAAGATATTCTTCTCCGATCTCCATTTTTTTTCTCCGACGAATAGTTTCTTTTTCTGGTATCTCTCTGAATTTTTTTTTTTCTTTTTACTCTTTTTTTCGTCGCGTTTTCCTTTTTTTTGTTCGTTTTATTTAATTAGTTTGACGTTCGATTAGTCAAATAACTTTTTCAAAATTTAATACTAATTAATAATTTTAAATTAAACAAAAAAATGTGATAATCATCGTAATAATAGAATTCGAGTATTTAGTACCGCATGCGTTTTCCCAATTATTTCTATGATATTTTTATTAAGGAAAATAAATTTAAATAATAATTAAAGTATTTATAATAAAAGATAACTAGATATCAACACATGAAAAAATGTTTAAAAAAAAATACATGTGCCATAACTAATAAATCAATAAGATTTTTTTTTTAAGTGAATAAACTTTAATTAGAACAAATATAATTTTTTTTAAAAATATCGAAAAGTCGCCTAAACATTTCATCAAAATAAAGAGTGGCTAAAAATTCAATATATTTTCCTTAAGTTCAAGTTTGTGTGAACACTTAAGACTAATTATATATTAGGCTCCATGGGCCCTTATTGGGCTTAAATGGTAATGATTTTTTTTTGGACAAATAGTAATGATATCTCATCATAAAGTTGTAAATATTAATGCATCTTATATCATATTATATATATATATATAATATTAAAATCGGCCTTCTATTCACAACTTTGACATTACTTGCAAAATTAGTAACAATTGAAATATTCTCCTTCACCATATAAATTGACATTTCTGACTTTATTTTATTAAAATTTTGTGTCAATTCTGACTTTGTTAAAGAATACTTATATTATTTTATTGAGACCAGTAATTAATATCCAAGTAAGTTTTAAAATATATTTTAACTTAAAAAATTGCATATAAATATGCATACACTTTTATAAATGTTAACTAAATAATATAGAAGAGCAGACTCTAATTATAATATTATTGATTAAAATGGTTGTATATATGGAAACATGACTGTTTAAACTGTATAGGTGTCTTGTATAAAATATGAACTAAAAATGCATTATACTATTGTAATAAAAGTAGAAAGTCCACCAATATATATATTCAAAAATAAAATATAGATAACATTTTTTTTTTGTTAAATTAGGAAAATGATGGTTTGTACTTTTGTAATCGTTGAAAAATAATTATTTACAATATTTTATGAATAGAATAATAAATAAATGATACTGTACAGTACTTTAAAAAATGCTGATATTTTTTGTTTTTTCGTTAAAAAAAATGTTGATATTTATATTATTGATTTTCTTAAAAAAAAGCTTATAAGGTTCTTATTCAAAATATAGAAAATACTTGACTATTCTATTTGTTGCGTTTAAGCATAAACAATCGGCATTTATTTTAATACTTTATAAAAACCTAGAAAGTTTTTTCTTTAAATAACATGTTTTGATTCCTTACTTCCCTTTTTTAATATGTTAAAGTAAGGGAAATTTGGCAAAATAAACATTTTATATGCCTTTTTAGTATTATAGACATTTGAAAGTCAGTTTTAGTTTTATAGACACCACATAATTATCAATGACGATAATGTCCCTGTAATTTATTTACACTAGATCTAAACCCTAAACCCTAAACCTGAAACCCAAAACCCGAAACCTGAAACCCAAAACCCGAAACCCAAAACCCGAAACCCTAAATCCTAAACCCGAAACCTTAAACCCTAAACCCAAACCCGAAACCCTAAACCTAAACCCTAAACC
>KE151622.1:0-16970 GCA_000411095.1 Aethionema arabicum
ATATATATATATATATATCTTCACAAATAATATAAAAAAAAAGTATCATATATATGTTAATTATCATTTGTCGTGTACTTCTTTTTTCGTTTATGAAACAAGAACTATATTTACCCATGATGTCAAAGTCATTGTCTTCTTACCAAATTTAGAGAAAAATTCATTACAAAAACAACTTGTTGTTTTTTATTTATTTTTTTTACTTTTTTTTTCTTTTTTTTTTGTTTCTCCTTTAAAGCAATTTCTTTTCAATTAAATAAGTTTTATAAGTATAATAAACCTATATAATAGTCAACAACCAATTTTATATAAATAAGTCTCCACAAGAGGCATATTTGCAAGTACTCTTTCACTTCAAATCTTCAAAAAAACACAAAAAATCAATTTTTTTAAAAAAAATTAGGGTTTTAAAATTTAAAAAGAAGATGAAGAAAAGACAAGTAGTGATAAAACATAGAAAAAATTCATACACAACAACATCATCTTCTAGTAATGTTAGATATGTTGAATGTCAGAAGAATCATGCGGCTAATATCGGTGGCTACGCCGTCGACGGTTGCCGGGAATTTCTAGCTAGCGGCGGTGAAGGAACGCCGGAGGCTTTGAACTGTGCTGCTTGTGGTTGTCATCGGAATTTTCACCGGAGAGAAGTTGAAACGGAGGTTGTTTGTGAGTATTCTCCTCCAAATTAAATTTTATTATTATTAAAAAGAAATGATTATTGGGGACCAAAAAAACAGGTAAAAAGGGTTTCTTTTTTATTTTATTTATTTTAGATGTATATATGTATGTATGGACGCATTTTCATTAATCTATGTGTATATTTGAAACATTTATATTTAATTAACGTCGATATCGATTATTTCTATTTTTGATCTTTCATTTTTCTGAATTAAAGGGACCATGTTTAAGGAAGATTAGTTAGATTTTAGGATAATTTTATAACTTTTTTTGTTTTTTATTTGAGGGTTTCTTTCGTTGGGTCATGAGTGTATGTATTTGTATTAATTAATGTGTATATTTAAGAATTTATGTTTAGTACCGTTGATCTACATATGATTTTAGTAATTTCTTTTAATAATGATTATAGTAAATCTTGACTTTTGAAACCTTGATTGTTGACTTTCGAAATTCAAGGCAAGAATTTGAGGCCCAAGAATTTCGATTCATTGCGAAACTTGAATATTTATATACAACTTATATATTTTATATGTATGTGTATTTTTTTTAATTAGTGTGTATGAGGTTTCGAATTTTATCTCATCAGTCATGATCGGTTATATATTTTTGTAAGATTTTTGGTGTATTTTTTTTAACTCATTTTATATAAATAGAAGTTAAAGATTTTGATATATTTTTTAATTTATATATAAAGAGATAATATTATTTAGGGGATTCAAAAGATGTTATCTTTAAACGTTACATTTTTTTTATTAATCTTAGTTTGAACTAAACGCATTCGAATTTTAGGCTTTAATTATTTGTTTATATATAAGGTTTTTATTTTTATGATATCTTTAACATTTTAAATAAAAATATTTTGTTAATAGAAATAAAACATAGATTTTGGATTTGTATTTTGCAAAATATTTTATACAAAAAATTATATTTGACTAAAGATTTTTTTTTGCATGTAAACACCAAATATAGCGTTTGAAATCGATCAAAATCTTATAGTTTAAACAAAACCGAATCTAAGCAAAAACCAACCTAAAGTGAATAAAATTTTCAAACTAAAAGCCAAATTGAACATGTCTGATTTTCTATAATATAACAGAAAGTTTATATTAAATTAATAAATACAAGTACCGATAACATATGTTTCCTTCCCTTTGTTTCTTTCTTGAATATTCTACTCGCCACTATATTTACAAAATCATTCGTATATATATATATATATNATATATATATATATATATATATATATTATTTTTTAGTATTATGAAAAAATATTATCAAATCTAAAACTAATATTGAAGTTGAACATGCATTTTACGATCATTGTGTCGCTATTTATGTACCGTACAAAAGTGAAATTCGAATGAATATGATGGATCTAAATATTAACAATTTTTTTTCAAAAAAATATAAATTTGTTTACAAGTGCGTGTGATAATCATAATAGTAATAAATTATAACACAAAACAGCACCCACCCACATCTATCAAATCATGTTATCAAATCGTTAAGGTTAAAGTTTTTACCTATTTTTTTCTCAATTCCTCTATATTTTAACAAATGTTGAAGTACTTACAAAAATTAACTATTATTTTTAAAAATATATTGGCTGCTTTTGCTATCATCTAAGTGGCCACTAGAATTTGTTGGAAAAGACCACTCTATTTTTTATTATATCTTTTTTTTTAATCATATTTTCTTATAAAAAAATATCTATATAGTTATAAACATAATGGAATATATAGAGTGTGATTCTGTAGAGATTATGTTGTCTATATATATATATATATCAAAGTGTTAAGTAATTGATTTTTTTGTATATATATACATATATATATATTTAGTTATTTACTAGATTATCAATTTTTTTTGTCATATAACACAATTTGTTATAATATATTAATACATTTTTTTTTTTCAATTCTAACAATGCACAAAATAGTTTGGCATAAAAAAAAATAATGTATGTTTATTATGTTAGACCTTATTATTCTTGTGATCATAATAAAATCATAATAATCTAAAAAAAAAAAAAAAAATTCTTGTGATCATAAAATCATAATAATCTAAAATAAAATAACTATTCTTGTAATGGCTGCGCATAAAGAAAAAAAAAACATAGTAATTAAACAAAGTTGGGCCAAAGAAAGCACTTTGCTCATTCAGCCTCTACAGTTTAGAAATGGGTCCAAGTTCTTATCCATTTTTATAGTATTTATTCTAGTTTAAATAAAATTTTTTTTGGTAAAATAGTTTAAATAAGTTTATTATTGTCGTTTTTAAATAGTTAAATTTGGTAGAAAAAATGGTTAATATGTTTGATTTATTATCTATTTTTTAAAATTAAAGCACATGTAAATAAATGATTAGAGGGAAAAAACACAAAAAAAATGTTTAAAAAAATTAATTAATTGTCAAGAATGGGATTTGAACCCATGCCCTTTCGGACCAGTACCTGAAACTGGCGCCTTAGACCAACTCGGCCATCTTGACTTTGTTGACTTCAGTCCAAGTCCAAAATAATTTTATTTATATTTCATAATTAATATTTCATCTTACTATTGTATATATATATATATATATATATGCATGCTAAATTATTAATTCAATAATTTACTGAAATTTATAACTTTTTTATGATAATTTTTTCAATAAAATGTATGATAAAAAAAGAAAACAAACAAACATATATTTGAAACAAAAGAAACAAACATTTATTTTCTTGAAAAGTTCCAAAACTTTTTATCTTTATTTTTAATTTGGATTTATATTATTCCAAAAGGATTAGTGAAAAGACCACTCCCAAACTTTACAACATCTATCAAGACACTTTGTAGAAATAAATCTTAATTAAACATTTAAATGTGATAAATTCAAAAAAAACCACACCCACATATTTTTCTTTTTTTGCATGTACTTATTTACATATAATTTTAAATATTTTACGACTTAAAAATAACTCAAAATAAATATAAAAAGAAGTTTGATTTTAATTTCCGAAAGTCATATATTTCAATTTATTAAATTTGGAGCAATAGAATAATATTTAATGCAAGATTTTTTTTGGTCCAGTTCTCTTCTCTTGCCAGGACATTGTCCACAATTATATTTGTGGATAATTCCACAAATATATATATATATATATATATATAATGAAGAGAGAAAATAAAACAATTTGATGAGTAAGATAATTCGATATATAATTTGATGATTGTGATAACTCGAATCAATTCTCGTGGATATTTAATTATATAATTTAAGTGTCTAACTCAGTCCTTCAATTCGCTTCTATCTATGACTACTAAAATATGTCCAATGCATCATATTAATTATTTGCAAAGTGGTCACTGCTCATTTATATAACGAACAAACTATTCTTACAAAATTTAAATCATAGTTAATTACTAAATAATCATTTTTTAATCTTAAATTATATATAGGTTTATGTATAAACAGTTCTCGTTTATGTTCAATAAGATCATTCTTTTTTTTAATCAAATCATATATATATTAAACATGAATCCAAAATACTATAATTTACTTAATAAAAATAAATAAACACCTATAATCTATAATTTTTTTTAAATATATAATAATATTATCTCAAAAAATTACTTCACACTTTATTAAAAAAAATGTATTTACCTAATCAATTCTTTTTTTTTTCAAACCGAATCACTTTTTGTTTTTTTTTTCAAATAAAATAAAATAATAACATTTTGTAAATATATATACATATATTTTCACTTGTAAGTTTTTCCAAACCGTTTGTAGTTCATACAAAAAAACTTAATTTTTCTCACTAAATATTTATTTTCTCTATATATATAAATGAAACGCCTCCTGTTTTTACATATATCTCCACCATAACCTCTTCTTCAAAGCCTCCTCTCTCTCTTTCTCACTTTCTCTCTCCGCAATCCATGGAGATTTGTGAAAACAAGAGTAGCCATGTTGGCAAAATCTCAACATATAAACCTCAATTACTTCTTCTCTCTTCAATTCAAGAAAACCCTAATTCTTCAATCGATTCAGAAATTGGAGTTTTTGGTGCAGAGAAATACTTCAGCATGAAGCTAGATACAACAACAATAACAACCACCAAACCAATCAAGAAACAAAACAAAGAAAATCAAGAAACTAAACATAACCCTACTTTTACCAAAACGACATCGTTTAGGTCAAAATCAAGTGTTAAATCAGAGTCAAGTTACAACAGTCAAACATATCTAATGAAAACCAACAACGACACTAAGCAGCGAAAAACAAACGACGTTAGCATCTTTTTCAGTGGTTTTAAATGTAACGGTCCATGCTCCGGGGGTAAATCCGTCAATACCAACCGGAAAATCCCCGAAAAATCGACAAAATCGAATCAAGATTACGTTGCTTACGACGCAAGAAAACACCTTCCAGCTAATAACAACATCAAAGAAGCAGTTTCATTACCTGTTAAAAGATCAGAGATTGAAAGAAAACTCTCTATGCTTTCTTGGGACGCGATTCCAAACGCTCAAAAGGCTGAAAACAACAAGAAACAGAATAATTCTTCATCAAAGAGTTTGATGCAAGAAGATCAAGAAAGTGATACAAGTTCTGATTTGTTTGAAATAGAGAATATAATAACAAATTCGAGTGTTTATGAGCCAAGTGAAGCAAGTATTGGATGGAGTGTGGTAACTGATAAATCAGTGATTTCTGATTTTGATGTGAAAAGGGTTAAGAAATTGAGGAATATTAAACCGGTGGTTAAGAGTACGGTTAATGGTGAGAAAAACCGGTTATCGTCATCATCATCATCATCATCAGGTGGGTTTTTGATGGGATGTAAGAGTAATAAAGCTGTTTTAATTGTTGATAGTACAAAAAGGAGTAATGTAATTGTGAAAGATGAAGAAAATGAAGTAATGTCTAATCAAAAGAAGCTTCGAAGAATTCAAGATTTGAGTTTTCTTTAAGAAAATATTTAAATTAAATGCTTTTTTTTTATTTGTGTGTTTGTGGTTTTTTTCCAATGTGTTTGTGGTATTATATATTTTTATATATGTTGTTTTTCCGATAAATATATATGTGTATATATATATATATATGTTGTTTCTGATTTTGATATATATATATATTGGGTTTTATATGTAATATGTGAATTCTATAATTACTTTTGTTTATTTTCAGTTAAAAAAATTTTGGTTATACAATTATATTCTAAACTTTGAATCATCATTTACGTATAACTTGCTTTTTTTTAATAAATAATGAAACTTCTAAATTTAATTAGATACACTTAAAACCGTATTTAGCACAGTACAAATATTGGAAGAAAAAAAAAACACAACACAAATACTAGAGATATTAAGATGCCAAAAAAAATACTATATATAATTATTAAACCACTGTATTTTTTAGTAAAAAAAATGTATATATTTATTAAAGAATTACTCCCATTTCAATTGATTTTTTTTTAAATTGGTAATATTTCTCATAAGTACTTATTCTCTCTTCAATTTTTTTCTTAACACGACTGGAAAAATAAATACAATAAGTTTTTGTTATTGATCCGAGGAATTTGAGTATATACTAATCTAACTAAATTTTGCCACTTATTGGATGAAAAAGAGAACTATTTATCACTATAATTATTTCTACACCACATTTATCAATCATTCATTAATTCGGAACATCTTAATCTAATTTATAACAACGTCGTGATTAATTATATTTTATAGATCTCCCTCGTGATTCATGGCCCCTCAAATTATGCTTCTATTAAACTACACACACATATATTAATATATATATATGTATGATTAGTATACAATGTGAGACTATTAATTAAAATATGTAAATTGGAATGTTAACATCGAATATTTGTAGCCATGGAAATAGCAACATTAAGTTTGGTTAGTAGTAAATGTGAAGGGGAATGTTTTGAATTTGGGACCTATTCGAAACGAGTAAAGATCTTATACAACTTTATATTCATTAATAGAGAGTATGGGCATTATATGCACAAGTTATAATTATATTGGACCGCCTTACACAACAATGTTTACTATATTTTTTATATTTACATATCCTATTCTTTTTTTACTTGTAGTCTTTCTTTTCGAATTTATTTGTTTATTTTAAAAATGTCATTTTCTTTTTTATCCATATATCAGTATCCTTTATAAATATTTTCTATATTTGAGGTCGAATAGAATTTATATTGTTATTTGATATTTTGAAATATATGTATATTTAATTTTTTTTATGAACTCCACAAGATTTTTAAAATTTAATAAATAATATCATAAATGCCAAAAAAAACTCAAATTAGTATTTCTACTATATTATGTTTATCTAGATTCGAATTTAAGATTTCATAATTGTAAATATACAAATGTACAAAACGATTTAATTTGTGTATAGATTTTTGCATAAATTAGATAAATTTGTGTACAAAATTTTTTCAAAAAAGTTGAAATGATGTAGTTCAAGTAATAGTGGTACCACAAGTTATGGAGAATGTTTTTTTCAACAATATTAATTACTCAGTGACCACTTTACCCAATTTAATTCAATATTTATTAGGAAAAAGAAGGATATCTATTATTATGTTTTTTATTACTAATTTTATATATATACACACATAAATATCCAACTAGAAGCAAACTGCAAACACTTTTTTTTAAAATAATAAAAAAAATCGATAATATTAAAATAAATCATTGTTTAACAGCATTTTACTCCATTAACTATGATGTTTTTGGTCAGTTTAAATGACTTATAAACTGACCAAAATTATGATTTTTTTTTTTGCAATATCAAAACCATCAAATCTATCCAAGTTTTTTTGGATAATTTAAAATGTTTAAATTGGTTAGTTTAATATTTGTAAGCAGTAACCGTAATTACTTATCATATTTAAATTTTGTTGGTAAACCGATAACTATGAATTTTATTTATATCACTTTTCTTAGCGATGATTATCATAATCTTATATATAATAATGATATTAGATAATATATTCAAAAGCTAATAGTGTATAGTTTTTAGTGGCAAACGTTTATTGGGTTTGAGAAAAAACAAGTTTATAGATGGGCCTAGAGGCTCATATTTTTCCGTTATTTCAAAAGCCCATTAGTTCCTTAAAAAGCCCATTTAATTTCCGTAGATATGTGTATATATATATATATATGCTTATATTAATCTTGTTTAATACATAAGGTCTTCAGATTCATTTACTTTATAGATCCATCATAATATTAGTATATATATATATTTTTTTTTCCCCAATATTAGTATATATATACACATATATATATATATATATATATTTTTTAATTAGTTTACCAATAAGGTCTATGTGGTTTAATTACTAATAACTAAAAATAATCACGTCATCATTAATATATGGGGATTTTAAAAATACATAATTCAATACTTTACTCAGGGTAAATTCGGTATATTAGATATTTTTTATTCTGGTCAAATTTTCTACTTAATATAATCTTACAAAAAAATATCAAAGAAATTAAAAAAAAGAAAACTAAATCTCTAAGTTAACTAATATTTTATACCATTTGACGAAAATACCCTTGTTTGCCAAAGGTGGCGTTATATAATTGGTCAACAAAACCCCAAAAAACCCTAAACTCATTTGACACAGTCTCACGCTTCACCAAACATATACATTAAGATTTAGGGTTTTAGGGGTTTTTTCTTCGGACGGAACAGAAGGGAGAGAGAGAAGAGGGCAAGGGATTGAAATCTCAATTCTCTGTGTTTACAATTAGGGTTTCTTCAAAAAGCTATCCTTTCGAGCTGAGAAAGGGAGTAAGGTGAAAATGGTTGAAGACAAGAGTAAGAAACCAAAAACCGAAGAGAAAATCGAGGAAGAGAATGCAGAGGAAATCGATGGAGAGCTTGTTTTATCAATTGAAAAGCTTCAAGAGATCCAAGATGATCTCGAGAAGGTGAAAATCCTTTTCTCTGTTTTAGCTCAAAATTCATTGAAATTTAGCCCTTTTGCCTGTTGTTTATAGATTGTGTATTTGCTTTGTTAATGAGAAGCTTTTCATTGAATTCTACCGGAATTTCTTGTTTTTGATTAGTTTATACAGCGAATTATGCGTAAAAGTCTGAAATCGTATTGTTTTCATTACTGCATCGTTCTCTATATGATATGTTTTCATTGTATGTTGTGTGTAGATAAACGAAAAGGCTAGCGATGAAGTCTTGGAGGTGGAACAGAAATATAACGAGATAAGGAAACCTGTTTATGATAAGCGCAATGAAATTATCAATTCTATCCCTGACTTCTGGCTCACTGCTGTAAGTTGAATTCAATAGTTTATAATCAATCATAGTTTCAACGTTCTTTTTCGGTGAAATTGAGAATTATCATTGTTTTGCAGTTCTTGAGTCATCCTGCTTTAGGTGAATTGTTGACAGAAGAAGATCAAAAGGTAATGTAATTTTTCAAAGTTTGAAGATAAACTATTAGTCTTTACTGTTCTTTTCCTTCATATGAATTGAATTCAAATTTCTGTTCTACAGATTTTCAAACATCTCAGCTCTCTGTATGTGGAAGATGCTAAAGATGTGAAATCTGGATACTCAATCACCTTTGTAAGTTTCTTTAAGTAAAGTTTTTGTTACTATGCATAAGTTTTTTAGTTTCTTAAGTTTACTGAATATTTGGTAAAAATTGTGGATTACAGTACTTCAATCCCAACCCCTATTTTGAAGATGAAAAACTTACGAAGACGTTTACCTTCCTTGAAGAAGGGACGACGAAAATCACAGCCACGCCTATCAAATGGAAAGAGGGCAAGGTAAAACAGATATTTTATTGCAGAACACGAGTTTATTGCTTTGTTTGTCTCTTTTTGACTGTTTTGAACAATTATGAAGGGATTGCCTAATGGAGTGAATCATGAGAAGAAAGGAAATAAGCGTCCATTCGCTGAAGAGAGGTAAACTTCATCTTTCTTTAAGTGATTTTGCATCCGTTATAGATATAAGTGCAAATCTTGTGATCTTTTACATGATTAATGACTCTCTACCTTGTGATTTTTTCAGCTTCTTTTCCTGGTTTAGTGATGCACAACACAAGGATGACGTTGAAGATGAGATTCATGACGAGGTAATGATCCTATATTTATGATTTGTTTGTATAGAGTACTCCATGTCTGGCCCAATTTGAACTCAAGCAATTTATCTTGTAGCAGGTCGCAGATATCATCAAGGAAGATTTGTGGCCCAATCCTTTGACTTACTTCAATAATGTAAACTATTATCACTCGTTTCATTTTCAATCTTATTTTATCTAGAGAACAAAAGTTTGTTGAAATTGTGGATGTAACTATACAGGAGGCTGACGAAGAAGATTTTGATGGAGATGATGATGGCGATGAGGAGGTAAAAAAGTCATTTCTTTGTCCTGTAGCATTAATTTTTCAGTTTTAAACTAAAGCTTAGATACACTGATGCATGATCTGATGAAGATTAGCTAGCTGAGTCATGATATGATGCATTATGTATTATCTGAAACCATTCTGAAGGTTTTTTTGAACGAAAACTGTGCAGGGGAAAGAAGATGAGTCTGAAGAAGATGATGACGAAGAAGATGAGGATGTTGAGGAATGATGGGAGCGTATTGCGGCTTTCATATAAACCACATTTGCTTACATGCCTTCTATATCAGATGTGTAAAGTTTGTGTGTTGAGAGGTTTAATATTTAGCAGATGGCTATGATGACAACAGGCAAGCTTCCATCTTTGGAAAGACTTAGTTTTTTTTTTCTTCTTCTTCTTCTTACTGTAATAGCTACATCTTTGTCTTATGGAACAACTATTTTCAAGCCTTCTGGCTTCACATAGCTTCATCTTTATCCTCTTCTAAAAGGGCCTCTTTGTTTTTTGATCTATGAGTTCATTAGTCTCTACTTTACTGTGAAAGGATGAGTCTTTAGTTAAAAAGTTAACATAAACTATAAAAGAAGAGAAAACGACTACTTAACCAGAGGTGTGTTAATGGCGAGAAAGCAATATGCTTGTGGAATTGGGGATTCTTGAAAGATAGAAATGTCTAATGTGAAGAATTCTAATATTAGGATTAGGGTTTTGAATTGGAGAATTGCTGTGTTATTCTGGTTCATCTCTTTCACTGTTTTTTACTATCTTCTCCAAATGGATCTTCGAAATTCGTTCTCCACTTCTTCAGGTAAAAAATCCGATTTTTATGTCCTTTTCACCTGCTTAGAAACCGGAGATTTCAAGAATTTTAGATTTTGAGTACTTTCACTATGATTTCCTGTAGTTGTTCTGCATAATGATAATACCTCTTGTGAGCTTCTCTGTTTCAGATCATTTTGCTACTTATACGGAGCGAATCACAAAGTTGTATGATAAAATGGAACAAGACTTACAGGAAAAAGGACCAATGTTCCTCAAAAAAGGTGAAACTTCTCAGTCATTGTCACTCTCAGATCTCTTCACCCTAAAAAATGGAGTAATTTCACCAGTTTTAAAGGTATTAATGAATGGCTTTGCTTGCTGCAAATACACAGTATCACCATTAAAATCAGTTTCTTCTTAATACAGGCTGCAATCCCCCCTGTAAGGGCTAATGTATTGCATCTCAGCACAGAATACTCTGTTCCTCTCTCGTCAGTTTCCTTACTTTTTCCATTTTTTACTCCAATTTAGTTCAAAATGTTTACTTTTATTCATTCCTTGTGTGTTGCAGGAACGCTGTAAAGAGTGTGTTCAGTCCATACTTTGAAAACAGTAAGTTTTACCGCAATATCTTACCTGAAAAACCCTTCTCACAGTTCATACTTATTATGTTGGTTTGCTCTATAGCTATCTGGTTTCAAGACTCTAAGCTGTACCATTTGAGTATGAACCACGCATCACATCGCGACTCACCGGTCCAAGCAACTGAAGATGAGGTAAAAGCAGAAGTAGCTGCTATTGAATCAGTTGCTAATAGCCTTTGCCCTTTAGAGATTATCTTAGATAGAATCATTTTAACTTCAACTGGTGTTCTTCTTGGATGCTGGAAGGTTAGTTTACACCACCAAGTCCTCTGTTTTTCGCCGAAAAAACTTCAGATTCATGTGCTGTTTTTATCTTTCTCTAGGTTGTTTCTGGAGATGATCCAATGAGTATTCGTTCCAAATTGAGATCTGCACTTCCTCGAGCACCACAAAAGCAGCTTGTAAGTTAAACTCTACAAGCTTTGTTTAAGGACTAAACTTGAGAAGTTTGTTTGAATCATTGTTTGGTTTGGTTTGGTTTTGTTTACAGTATGATGCAGATATTCTTCATACATCAGTAGCTAGATTACTTGGTCCACCTAAGTCTCTTAATCAGGTAAGTCTTTGCTTCTTCAAGATTTAACTGTAATGTGTACAAGTTAATGAACATGACTGGTTTGGTTTTGCAGACTGAAATTGTAGATGATCTTCAGCTTCTACATGAGTTAGTCACTAGATTGAATAACCAAACCAGAGGATTTAAGGTATTTGTGTGAAAAAAACTAAACCGAACCAATATTTTCTTTGAACATATCTAAACCAAAAAAATGGAGTTAAAAAAAAAAAACAAAAAATTGAATCGCCGGTTTGTTACAGGCATTGATTAGAGAGCTGTGGTATGTGGAGGAGTTTGATGTACTTGCTCTTGCCTTGGCCGGAAAGTTCAAATTCCGGTCATTCTTCCTCGGAGGCTGCCGGAGAATCTAAAAACTTCGCCGGATTCACCTTATACATCACGAATTTGTGTAATCTTTTACTGTTAAAAACTGTGTAAGAATACTTGTTTTTTTTTTTGTTAGTTAAAATCTAATTTCAAATATAAGATATAGTTTCTGTTATTACTAATAATCTCACTAGTTAATTAAATTTCAATATATAAAAAAAAAATTAAGCAGGAAAAATAAAACTTAACGTACAAAAATTAGATATGGAAATCTTCGTGATCTCCTAAGTATTTTTAAGAAAAAGAAATTTTATGTAATTAATTAAGTAAATCTTAATTAAATATTTACTACAATTTCAGTCGGCTATATACGAACATAATTACTATTTAAAAATATAAAAAAATAGATAAACACAAACAAGGAAAAAAGATAAGATAACCATACAATAAAATCCCTAACCACATTCTTTTTTCTTTTTTTTTTGTCAACCCCTAACCACATTCTTTAATTTTTTTTTTTTTAATAATCTCAAGTTAATTAAAATTCAATACCGTTTTAAATTTAAAACGAAACAATAAAAAAAAACATGAAAAAAAGGAAATATAAAAAAAATGGAAATCTCCTAGATATTACAAAAAAAGGAAATTTGATGTAATCAATTAACTAGATCTTAATTAAAGATTTAAAACAAATTTCAATCGGTTATAAATACGAAGATAATCATTCATTATTTCTCAAACCCAAATCCCAAACTTTTCTTTAATCTTTCTCTCTAAAAATAATCATGAAGCTTGAAAAATCATCATTAACCCACGAAATCGATCCTAATCCGGAACAAGAAAATGTTGGTATGATCAACATTTATGTGAATATCATGAAACATGATCATGATCATGATAAACATCATCAAAGCTTCACTACTATTTCAATGGTTGAAGAATTTGTTGAAGAAGAAGGATGTAGAAGCAAAGAAAATCTTGAGTGTTTCTTGTTCGAAGCTGGATTTGATGAAATCGATGTTATGAATGCGATTAACGATTTAATTCGATTTGTTGCTGAAATCTTTTATTCGGATGATTATTCACCGAATTCTATGTTATCGGTCTGGTTAACTTTTAATTGTGTTGATGATCAAGTACCCGGTTTTGATAACCGGAAGATTAGCAAAGGGGTTTTTACGGTTAGGGAGATTTCCGGTTCTGAATGGTTATCACAAATATGTAAACCGGGGAATATATACAAATTCGTTGAGTGACTTAACAAACAAAACAAATCGTGGAGTTTATATTTTGTTTTTGTTTCTCTGTTGGGTTTATTTTATCATATCATAAAATGTATATAAATTGATGTATTTCACAATTAATATTTCAATAATAAACCAAAACTGTTTACATTTTATTGCTGAAAATCTAATTTTTTTTTTTTGTTTGTCAACTTGCTGAAAATCTAATTTATGTGATTAACAGAATATACCAAATATTTTATTTATTGGATTAATTAAAAAAAGGAAATGGAAAAATATACAATTTTGTTGAAAAAAGGAAATTGAAATTAAGAACTATTATGCACTAGTTTTACGGGTATTTAATTTAAAGTTAATAGTCATTTAATTTAAAGTTAATAGTCTGATAATAATCTAAACAAATATTTAAAAAAATAAAACGATAGACTTGATTGGATATAATTTATTAATCTAACGATTTTGCATTAAAACATTATTATGAGTAATACATCTAACATATTTGCAGATAATTTCGAAATAAAGTTTTTTTTTGTTTTTAACATTAAAACCCGGTATGTGGTGCTAAAGAGATAATGTAAGCCAGCAGCGCAAACCAACAAATTCTTGAAATAACAAAAATTTCACAACTTTTTGTTTCACTTTCACAAATCTCTTTTGGTTTTATAGATAGATCAAAACTATTACTAAACAATTTTGAATTACACATACATATATGGTCTTTGATTCTAACAAGTAAACTCATCAAAACGAATACGACCAGAGTGACTGCAAGTAAAGTAAAGACAAGAAACAAGGTTCAAGTGAGCGATAGTTAAGGTAAAGTAGGATTTTTTGAACATGTAAACCCATAATTTACTCCTATTTCTATACTTAACAACCAAAGAAAATTCTCCAAAAGAAGAAGAATACGATTCTTCTTGTGACAGAGAAGAGAGAAGCAGAAATTTGTTACCTTTTTTGACGTTTTGTGTTCACATGCTCTTCTTTCCCTCTGGATTATGTCCAAAGGATTCCAATTGGTTTCTCAGATTTTGATTATCTTCAAGAAGTCTGTCATACTCTAAAAGGAACCCATCAGCTTGTTTTCTCAGAGCTTCTGTTTCAGCTTTTGCAGCGTTTACTTCTTTTCCTTTTGTTTCACCTTCAGATTCTAGTTTCTTCATCTTTGTCTTTAACGCAGTGATTTCTTCCCCCAAGGATTTCACTTCATCCACACTTGTATTCTTCCCATCTTCAAAACTTCGATTTTGTTTCTTTGCACTTTCCATTGTTTTTCTCAGTAGACGGAGCTCTCTGATGTAATGGTGTAGTCGATCAAGCATGAGAGAGAGAAAGAGCACAAATCCTGTGTTATATAACAAACGTTTCAATATCGTTTAGTAGAACATAGAGCAAGTAGAGTGTCGAGCAAATCAGAGACAAACCAAGGTTGAATTGAACATAAGTAGTACTACATCAGCAAATGCTTCGATTCAACACAGAGCAACTAGTCTCGAGCAAACAAGAGTCAAACCAATGTTGAATTGAGCATAAGTACTACTACATCAGCAAATGCTTCGATTCAACACAGAGCAAGTAGTCTCGAGCAAACAAGAGTCGAACCAAGGTTGAATTGAACATAAGTAGTATACTACATCAGCAAATGCTTCGATTGAATGAATCAAAGCTAGAAACGGATGGAGAATAGTGTTGTAAAGATCAATACATGGTTCTAATCTCCCATCCGGCAAAGAAAGGAACATCGTCCTTTTGAAACTAAAGGATTCACGCATCAGAAAACGAAATCAATCATGGACAAAAATTGAGAAGAAAAAGTAGAAGAATATACCCATAAGAGAGGCCTCGAGCATATGTTTAGACGCGATAACCTGATCGGTGGGATTTAGAGCACCGGCATCAACAGATCGGCGCTGGATCTTGAGCATACTGTAGACGCTCGAGAGGAGGACAACGAATATTGTAGCAGAAATGGTTTTGACGACGACAGGGCCACGACCACGCTTGATGCGATCGAAGATCATAAGGATTAGCTTCCGGAAAGGCGTTTTGAAGAGAAGAAGCATTATGAGCACCATTTCGGTGAAGATAACGGTGTACAGAAGGTGGATCATCGTCCTCACTGTGAATTCAAACCCTAGATCGGCTCAGACTCAGAGAGGGAAGCTGAGTTGATCTTTTGCACTTACTGACAAAAAAAAGGAAATGGAAAAATATACAATTTCATTGAAAAAAAGGCTAAAGTTGTGCTTTCATTTTAAAGTAATTAATTAATATATTGGTAATTATCAAAATCTAATAAAATAACAAAAAAAAAAAAAACTATACTTCAACTAAATTAACAATTCTGAAAAAAAAACTAAATTGATAATAGATATACGTAAATTAAATCGACAATATATGAGGTTAAGAAAAAGATATCGACAATAGATATATAGTTGTTTAAATTATTATTTTGGATTATAAGATAAAATAATAAAAAAATTAATAAAAACAAACTGAAAAAACAAGATAAACTATACCAAATAATATATAATATATTCGTAATTATCAAAATTTAATAAATTAATTATATTACTCATCCAAAAGTTCTATCTCTGAGATTAAATCTGTAATAGGTTATTTCCAAAGTTCAGTTTTGATTTTACTCAATCTTCCGTTTTAGCTCTCTACTAGGTATCAGGCCCCTGCTACGCACGGGCTCACTGTTTTTTTTTTAACTTAATAAAAAATTTATTTTATTTATTATTATAAAAAAAANAAAAAAAAATTTATGAATATTGTATTTTTTTTTTGTCAACACGAATATGGTATTTAAAACATAAATCTCACAATACAATAAATATATATATATATTTGTATTTTTTTTATAACAAAACAAGTTTCTAATATTTTGTATAACTTTTTTATAAGAAAACATGTTTCTAATAGTTTATATAATTTAATCATAATATATTTCCAATACAAATAATAAAATATAAAATTTATAAATGTTAAAATTTTATTTATCGTATACAATACTAAAAAATTCTTTTTTGCTAACATTATATATTAGAATGTTTAACAAAAGGCAAAACACTTATTTTAAAATTTAAAAATATTAGATAAAAAAATATATATGTTACTTAATAATTAATTTGGATTTTCTGAAAAAAAAAATTAATTTGGGTTGAGTAAAGAATTGGTCTACATTCGTTGAAAAAAAAAAAATAATAGTCTATGCTTCTAATCATTATCTCCTCACTTTTCTCTTTCTTCTTCATCTTTCTTCTCTATCACATTTCTCCATCCTTATTTCTCCATGGCTCATTCTCAAGCTTCTTTCTTCTCCATCGGTTATATCTCTCTTTATCTCTTAGATTT
>KE151622.1:22109-39982 GCA_000411095.1 Aethionema arabicum
GGACGTTCTGTTTTTTTAGGTTATTTTAATAATTTTTTAGTTATTTTAATTTTATAAAATAAATTTTATCAAAACTCTTCACAATTTGACACGTATGTAAAAACCTGTAAAAACCTAACGTGGCATTACCACAGCTCTCCTCATTTTATCTCACCAACTTGTGATTTATTAGTAAGAGGATTTCCGTTAACTAGCTCTATTTAATTTATTTAGTTTTTTTACCAAACAAAAACAATCCAATAAAGTAACCAGAAAAATAAAAATAAAAACAAAAAAAAAGGAAATTAAACGGACAACATATATTTAGTTATTTAAATTACTATTTTGCAATATAATGTTAGCCGATAAAAACAAAAATAAAAAAATAAGATAAACTAAATCAAGAATATATCATATATTTGTATTTATCAAAATCTAATAAAATAACAAGAAAAAGAAAAGTATTATGTAAATCAAATTGGTTATATGTAGTCTATATAAACACCAACAAAAATCTCGTAAACTTAAACTTGAATTACCATAAAAAAAATTTTCTTAACTTCATAATGGTGACACGAAGCTATAGACAAGAAATCAATAAGAATCCAAGAGATGAAGAAATTGGTATAATAAAGCTCGAAGCAACTTTCAACATAATTCAAGATAATAAACCCACCATTTATTCATTCTCCACTTCATCTCTTGCTCATGAATTCATCCAAGACCAAAACTGTACAATCAAACAAGATCTAAACGAGTTCTTCGAAGAAGCAAAACTCAGTGATAAGGTTCGTACGGAAACAATGGAGTATCTAAAGTCTTTTATAAATGAAACACTTTCTTCGGTTGAATATTCTCCAAATTATGCTTTATCAATTTGGTTAACTCTCAAAAAACCAAAGAAAAGTATGTGGGAAAGCCTCAATAACTTTTTTTTTCCTTTAGCTATCCTAATTTTTATTTTTTTCTTCTTAAATAGTTTAGAACCTCAATAAAATATTAGAAGAAATTAATCTTAAATTGGATTCAAATTCAATAAAAATTATTTTAATTTGCTTTTTTAATTCAATTTATTAGAAAAATATTTATATTTTAAATGTTTATCGGGAGATGTTTACAACCTTATAAACCAAACAATTTTTTTTAAGATGGCCCTGTTCTTTTAACGGGCGACAGCGGCAAGTATGCGACAGATTTGGGCGACATGACGCAACGATCAGCGACACGAAATTTTGGCCGCTGAAATTTTTAGCGTTCAGCGACTTGAAAAAACCCTTTCTCTTCCACTTTTCTCTGTCGCTCCTCTGAGCCCTAGTTTATGGGTTACCTCTGTTGGATTCATGTGTCGTTATGCTAGAAGCAACATAGATTCTAAGTTCAAAACCAGACAAAGCAATCATATAAATGTCCAAAACCCATCTCAAATTTTGATTATTTTGATAATAATCTGTTGTGTTACATGACTGTTTTAAACACTTTTGATCGTCATCATCATCAATAATTCTTGTATTCAGATACTTGTGGGCTATTTTTTTATTTAAAGTATTGAGCTTTGATATTTGCAAAAACCTCTTAATTAAAATATTTCTACAAAAATTATCATGAATAATGGTATGACAATAAAAAAAAATAATGGGTGAGAATCAGTGAGATGGTAACAAAAAAAATGTCCATCTAGTTTAGTTTTTAATTTATTTTTTAGCTGAAATAAATATTTAATATTAACTCGTTTTATGGTTTTTATATTTTAAAGTTTTGTTTTTTTATTTTAAAAATATTTAACTAAATTACATAATTTTGATTTAAAATAGAAGAAAATACTGTATTGTATCAATTAATTAAGTCTATATTATAAAAATTCATGAATAGTAATATTCTTTTTTTATCGTTTTTGAGAAAATATAGAAAAAAAAATTATACACAAAAAAAAACTCTACGATCTTCTAAATTTATATGACATAAGCTCACACACACATATACATTTACACAAACTTTCTCTCACTTTTATGTATAAAGAACTAGATGAAACTGTTCTTTCTCTTCAAACATAACTCCAGAATTAGTGGATATGAAATGATCACAAACGTGAACATGTCTTGATTTAATTTGGTTGCTGAAATCATCAACAAAACACAATCAGTAAAAATTCTACTTTTTTCAAGTTTTTGAATCAGAGATTTGTGAGAAAACTAACCTGATTGTAAGAAGTTTGCCCAAACATTGAATCTTGAACCCAATTTTGATGATGATGATGATGAGTGGCAAACATAGATTGATCATGAAAACCGTTATTAACTGTTTGATGATGAAACATTATTGCAGGATCTTGATGTTGTTGCTGATGTTGTAAATTGAATTCCATTTCAGATTCAATCTTTTTTTCTTCTTCCATTAACAAAGTTGCTCCAAATGGTGTTTGAAATGAATAAGCTTCACCAAGTTGTTGTATATTTAAACATCTATTTCCTTCTTGTTCTATTTGTTGTTCAAGTTGTTGTTGGTGTGGTTGTTGTCCTGTGTTGCAGATTTGATCTTCTTGTTTCATTGACTCGAAAAAACAATTTGAATATACAGGAATTGAACCTTCGATGTCTCTGTTCCACAACGGTTTTTTATCAGTTTGATTTGATGAATTTATAGCATTTTGTTTTCAGATTTTGAGTTTTTACCTGTGATGAAGAAAACTGGAATTATCACCGGGTAGTATTGTTTGTTGATTATCATTTTCAGGAAACCATGACATTGAGTGAGCTTCTTGCAAACCTCCCATGGCTAAAGGCAATGATATTCCGCTGTGAAACTGTAAAAAAAAAAGAAAGTCTTTGGTATAATCTTTCTTCAAGCTTCAAGAAAGTGTGAGATAGAGAAAAGGTTTATAACCTGAGTTGTACATTCTAACGGCATAAGTTGATTCTTTCTAAAATGTTCCTGCAAAAAGGCGAAAATCGTTTTTTCGTAACGCATATATACATCAATTTCAAGAATCTTGCCAGTTTTGATCAAGGAAAAGATGAGACAAACCTTGTGAACTTGGATTCTTTCGATGGATTTCCTTAACGTTTCTTCCAATATATTGAGATGTTCTGTGTTATCTATTCTCTCAATGTTTGTCCAACAACTGAAAACAAATAACAGATGATAACTCAACAGTTTGTTCAGAGAATCATCAAATTCAGACCAAGTTTTAGTTAGATAAGTGATTTCAAGAACTCAGATTTCAATACTTAAAACTAAAAAAAGGTTGTGAAATTACACCTTAGCCTCCTATGACATTCCATAATCTGAGATTGGAAAACAGCTACTTGGCTACTTAGACCCTGTTTGTGGTAAAATGAACTTAGAAATATTCAAGAAAATTCAGAAATTGAGTGCTCAAAGTCATACCTCAATAGTTTGATTCCTGCAGAAAAAAAGAAAGACAAAACATCTCAGATACATATATCCATCTCTTGAGGTTTATAATCTCAAATATGATTACAAGAAGTGTATACCTTGCTCCTAAAAACTCATGTATATTTACATCATGATCCAGTTTCTTAAAAGTCTTCTTCAATGCCTATATCAAAGCAGTCAAATTCAGCGGAAATTGCTTGAAGAACATACAAATTATGAGATTATATAAGAAAAAGGAAGAGTTTATTTACTTCAAGACTCTCCAGTTTCCTGTTACATTCAAAGTAAAACACATCTTTTTAGTTTCATAACTCAATTTAAGATTGAACTTTTAAATGTAACATAATCCTTACCATACCTTTTTGTCCTCTCTTGTGGAGTTAACTGCGAAAACTTGGCAATAACATCTTCAATACAACTGCAAAAACAAACCCAGAAAAACACCAATTCATCACATAACAACTTTTAAAAGCTCCAAAGCCAAAATCAGAAGATCTTAGAGAAGTAAAAGACATCAAAAGAGTAGAAAACATGAAAAAAATTGTTACATAAGGATTTGTTCTAAAGGAATGCATACAAAATGCAGATAAAGATGGATTGAAACACACAAATTTCATAATTGAAATGGTGTGTTTATGTACCTGTGTTCTCCATGGAAGACGGTAGGTCTTCCAGTAGGAGAAAACATGAGAAGGACGATATCAATATCACATAATATTGATAATTCTTTGGCTTTCTTCAAAATCCCACTTCTTCTCTTCGAATATGTAACTTGCCTATTGCTAGTGCTCTCAAGTCGTTTAATCTTCAGCTTAACCCTACCCATCCTATAATTCAATTTCAAATTCACATCAAAAAAGAACAATCTTTTAAACATAATCGACCAACAATTACTCACTTTAATATGACCAAAATCAAATCACTAGATGAAGCTTTAGATGGGAGAAATCGATGATTTAGAGTCTCTGTAGAGAACAAAAGGCACTGTAACGGAAGAAAAAACAAAAGGGTGTATTGTATTGAGACAAGAAAGGGGAAATCTTGGTGAAAATTGAGCACAGAGGCGAAGTTACAAAGAAGAGAAAGATCATGGAGGAAGAAGAAAGACACAAATTTTTATTCCAGAAAGAAGAAGAAGACGACGAGGAAGAGAAGGGAAAAAAAAAAGTTGAAAGAAGAGAAAAAGAGGTAGATTAATGGTGGAACAGAGAGAAAAGCTTACAGAAGCAGACGAAGGGACAAGCTTTGATTTCGCTTCGTCCAACGGAAATGTGTGCTCTCTGTTTTGTGTTGACAGAGAACTCGGTTTACTTCAATTAACCAAATCAAACCGGTTTCAATTTAACCGGATTTGTCTTTGCCCTAATTTGCACCGCTTCCGTTTCATCAAATTCCTCTATTTAAGACTCCTCGAAAACCCTAGAACTATCTGTAATCTTCTCTGCTCTGCTTTTCTAGCGGCTTTCTAAAGTTTTGATTTTTTCTCACCAGAGCTGCTGAAGTTGTTTTTTTATGTGTTTAGGGTTTTGGGTTAATGTCTGTGATGGTGTTAAATATACTTTGAGAGAGATTTAATCTCTATGAAAACTAATCTAACTCTGAGGCATATTTTGATCTTTTTTCAAATCGATTTCTCTCTAAAATCTGTTTTTTGATGTATGCAAGTGATGATAAAAAGACAGGGACATCAGAAAATCTCCTAATTACAGATTTAGAATGATGAGCTATTGTCTAAATGGGAATCTCTCTGATGCAAATATCAAATCATCTTCATAAAGTTTTCAATCTTTTTCTAAGTTTTTACATTGATTTGGTATGGTTTTGCCAATGATGTATAGGTTTTGTAATTGCACGTATTATCAGATTTTGTTTCACAGTGATGAAACATCACAATTTTCACCTCTGAGGCAAACCATGAATTGCATTCAAGTGTCAACTGTTAAAAGCCCATATCTAGCTTTTGATTTTGGACAAGAAACAGAGAAGATGTGATGTTTAACTGTTCTCCATGTGATCTAGAACTCATTAATGGTTTTTGTCCTTTGTTTTGATTTGATTTTGAGATTGTGCAAGTGATGATAAAAAGACAGGGACATCAGAAAAATCTCCTAATTACAGATTTAGAATGATGAGCTTTTGTCTAAATGGGAATCTCTCTGATGCACACTTCTCTCATCAAATCCCTAAAAAAGCTTCAATTTTTACACTTTTAAATCATATTTTCTTGATTTTAAATCTTTGGGTTTTGTTCTTAGAAAACATAAAATCACCATTAACAATCACAGAGATCAGAAAAAAATAGTTTTACACATTGAGTTTCTTCTCTACAGTGAACGAAAAAAAAAGATAAAACAAAGAAAAAAAAACTCAAAAGTACCAACATTGATCTTCATCTTCTTCTTCTTCTTGATTTCAATGGCGAAATCATTCAAACAGAATCAAGACTTTCAGTTCTGCTTCGAACAATTCGATGAAAAACTTCTCTAACTTTTCTCTCAAATGGATCCAAACCATCTTTCAAAGCTTCATGAACCTGCAAAAGCTCTTCTACTCTCTGCTTAACTTCACTTTCCTTTACCTCATTCAATGGAAAATTAACAGAATCAATCAATTCACTCATCAATCTCGAACATCTCTCAATTTGATTAATCTCTTTCAACAATCCACATGAGTTCTTCCTCTCTCTCTTCTTAGATTCCTCAAGAATCTTATCATGTAACGACATAACAGGAGCTGACCATTGAAAATGTCTAGGAACAAAGTAATGAACTTGTAATCCACGATCTTGACAAGGAATTGCAGCTACTAAAACCCACATAACAAACAACAAAATCGAACTCATTGTATAAATAGGAAGAGCTAAGCCATTAGTAGTTATGATATCACTTGGTTTAGGTGTTGTTAAGTTGTTTCCTAAAGCTTGTAATTGCTTAGAAGCAGACCATGATCTTGAAACACTCCAAGAAAGAGATCTGAAATGCCCAATTGATGAAGGATGAAGATGATTATCTTTAGATCTACCAAATGAACGGTTACGATGTGAAAGATTTGATAAAGATGGATCTTTTTCATCAAGCATTCCAATAGCTAAATCGATTAAAGCTTTTTTAGCTCTACGAAATTGACCTTCTCCGATTAATCGATTACTATCTAAAGCTGAGATTACAATGTCTGTTAATTTCTGCCATTGACGGATCTGTTCAATTCCATCGCGAATTGCGTTACAAACATCGAGAGCTTTGATGCTTCTTTCGAAGTAATCAGTGATTAAACGATCACTAATTGGGGATTTAAAGATCTGAGATCGATGATTGAATACAATCGCGCGAAATTCTTCTTGACAACAGAGAAATGAATCTAGAAGCTTTGAAACCCAATCGAGTGATAAAAGATCTTCGCTGTTGCTGCAATAAGCGTTGAGATCGATGAATTTCTCAGCTACTTGTCTTTGAAATGAATCTAATTCAACCTCCATATCGCCGCCGATGATGTTTCCGGTGACTGTAGAGTCAACTGTGTGGACTTGTTCTCGCCGTAGACTTAACAATGACCTTCCAAAAGATTCCGTCGCTGGCATCCTCAAAAATTAGAACTTTTTTCAGAAGAAATTAATAAAACCCTAATTGAGGATTTGAGTGAAGATGATGATGATGATTGATGAAAGGAAGAAGATGGAGAATTTGGGTATTATAAAGGAAGAATTTTGACCGCGTATTGAACTCTGATTACAGAAAAATTCAATCTTTTTTTTTTTTTTGTCGTATAGAAAAAATTCAATCTTTGAATTTATTTCTTTTTTGTTTTGTTATTTGTTAATAAAGTTTTAAGAATTTTAGAAAATAAAAAATAAAAATAGTTTCCTTTAGTTTTTTTATTTTTTGTTATTTTTGTTAACTCGGCAGAAACACGGAACGGACACGTTAATAGAGACCAGTGTAAAATCTTAGTTAGAGTAACAGGACGGTGACGTTTGGAATGGTGAAGGAGAGAGAAGGGAACGCCACGTGGAGCTGTGACGGAGACTAAGTCAAGGCAAATGCACATGTTAGAAGATAACAGCTAAGTCTTCGTTGGCGCGTAATGAATAAAGAAAGAGAAAGAGAAAGCGACGTCGTCTCGTTGATTTGTTCTCTTCTCGCCGTTCTAGAAAACGCAAACGCTAATCGACAAAATTGCTGACGTGGATTTTTTATTAGTTCATGTAACAAAACAAATTAATATTCATGACAAATTAAAATACGTAGAAAAACAAAATTTAATTACAAAGTCAATATTAATATAAAAATATATAGCTTTATGAAAAATCGTAATTAAAAATGAAACTAACATATCATATCTTCCCCCAAATTAATACATAAATAAATAATAAAATAAAATTGTACAACCTATAATTAAATTATTCGGATACAACCTACACTACATTAGAAGCATGTTCATAAATTTGAAAATAAATAAAACTATTACATAATATCCACTCTCATAAAATATAATTAATATAAATTTATATATGTATATAAAAAATAAGAATTAATATTATTATAAGATATTTAAAAGACCACACGTGTGAATTTTACAAGGATTGAAAATGGAAGTCACGAAGATTACTGACAAAGACATGACAATCTCTCTTTAGTTTCTCTTAAATTTTAATTAAATTTTATATTTTATTATAGTATATAGTTTCATAAATTAAAAAAAAAAATCGTGCAAAGGCGTATTATCCGTTAACTGTTCCTTACCAAACTCGAACCAATAAATTAGGTCCAATTTACAAATTAATAATTCAAAATTTTAAAATAACTAATTAATCAAAGACAAAAAACTTAATTGTTCCTAACATGTTCGTTCAACGATTCAGACAGAACAGAGATTATGTGTAATAATATAATACATGAAAGAGCTGAGCATATGGTTAATTAATTATATATAAAAATGACATTTATTATATTTTTATACAAATATAATTATAAAAATAATCTATTTATTAACAGCTTTTTCAAGTTCTCTTACGCCACCAACTTTTTGTTCAATTTCTTCAATAAGTTCTTCACGCCATAGCTCTGCTCTTGCTTTCTCTTCTATATCTTCTTGCTACATTATCCAATTTATACAATTAAATATATAAAATATATTTTGTATAAAATATATATTTAATTAAATGTGATACGTACAGTATCGTAAAGCCAATAACCAGTTCCATCACCTCCATCGCCACGGTACTCTTCTGAGTCATAAAACGGATCCTAGTCACAATAAAACTATATAATAAGATATTAATGCAGACATATTATATGGTTTAATATAATTTTCGATTTAATTGTTTGATTACTTTTGCAGATCCGAAGTACAAACATCCCCAACATGTGAACATGATGTAGAACATATCTACAACAAAAACAATACATCAAACCATGATTATTATAGCTATAAATTTTGAATACTAATTTTTTTTATTGTAAAATTAGTCAATCATGTTTTTAATTAAAAAATTATATATATAATTTAATATCATACCAGCTAGATTTTGATCAAACTAAAGCGTAATTATAAAGTAATTTTGTACAATTACTTGTATATAGATACACACAAGTTTCATTTTACATTTTCTAAAGAAATCAATTTTCAATATATGTATATATAATTATATATACGTAACCATATAAGTAATTACTAAAATTATTCATCAAGTTACTGTTTTTATGTTTCTATATATATTTTACCTTTTTTTACGAATATATTTTACGTCTTTAAGAAAAATATAATATTAATAGTATTTTTCGTACCGCAAAATAAGTCATAATTAATCATTTTTTTTTACAACAATTAATCATAGTTTGTACCCTAAAAAAAAATCATAGTTTGTACCCTAAAAAAATCATATTAGTTTGTACCCTAAAAAAAAAATCATATTAGCTAGGTTTTGAGTAATACTAAAATGTAATTTGAAGTAATTTTTTATAATTGATATATATAGACGCAAGTTTATTTTTTCTACAGAAAATTTCTCTATATATATATCTATAATGTAATCATATAAGTAGATATAATTACTAAATTAATCAAGGTCAATGTTTTTATGTCTCTATACATAGTTTGTACGTTTTCAAGAAAAAATAATAATAATAGTTTTCATCGTTAGCTTAGCTATAATGAAATGAATCATATACTATATAGTTATTTATTTAATTTCTGATAACATTATAAATTTATAAATAATCATAAACTGAGAAAAAGAAATTAAAAAAAAAAAAGACTTACAAAGATTTTTGATGGCTTTATCACTTAAATGCCAAATATGTTTCTCAGAAATGATATCTTGCATTCCTTCAATTTGCTGAACCATCACCGCCATTAATGGAAACTCTGAAATCATCGGCAAAGCTTTGCTTACTACACTTAACCTTCCTCTCTTCTTCCTCCTCTCTTTCACTAATGAGTAATTACACTGCTTAGGCTGCACACACAACACACATATATTATAATTAAACTTTATATATAATTAATGAATAGTATATAATAAAATTAATATATAGTTACATGATTATTTGATGAAGAATGAATGTGAAGAAGATTAGTGAAGGTTAAGCTTGTGAAGCTTTCAGCCATGGCTACTTTTTCTTGATTCTTCTGTAGAGATTTGTGTTGCAAATTTTGTTTTGTTTAAAGATTGGATTTTGTTGGAACCATTCAGTTTATAGATAAGGTATACTCATTTGTGTCCACTGCATTTTAACCGGAACCAAACCGGTTCTAAACCAGAATTTTAAATTAATATTTACTTGCAAAAACCATCAATGTTTAATTTTTAATTATAGAAAAAATTACCATTGAGTAAAATATTAAATTTTTGTGTGCAAAAGTGTTACGATTTATAGTCAATCATTTATTTTGTTATAAAATATATTAATCACATTAATTTGACCTAAATATGTTTCTGTATTTGAAAAAAAATCCTTAATTTGGGTGTCTTAAAAAATTTCAATGTAATTTTGGTTTTTAAAAAAAAAAATCCCCAAAGCTATATATTAAAAGCAGAGTTAAAATTAATTTAAACCGGATCGATATTTCCCGCGTGAAAATACCGAACCGAAGTAAACCAAGATGAATAAACCAGAGGAGCCTTTAGGCGCAAGTTAGCAAAAGAGTAAGATTGACTCTGTTCCAGCGAACGTTAGCGACTCATGAGAGATGACGAAATTGCTAAGAAATTCAACTTTCCAGTTTCGTCTTCTTCCCGTGCCGTGTCTTCCTATAATCTGCAAAAAAAAAAATCTAAATTCATCAATTTCTCCTTATAAAACATCTCTTTCTCTCTCTATCTCACCGAAAATTTTCGAAAAGGGGTTAGGTTAGCGATAATTAGCTAAAATCATGAGTCGCGTTATGGGATTATTCGATCTCGAGAAGCATTTCGCTTTCTACGGTGCTTACCATAGCAATCCCATCAATATCGTGATTCATATCATCTTCGTATGGCCAATTCTCTTCAGTTCCCTTCTCCTTGTTCATTCCGCGACCCCAATTTTCGATCCTTCACAATTAGGGTTTCCTCAATCGATTACCCTTGACGGTGTTTTGCGATTCAACATCGGATTTATCTTCACCGTAGTTTACGCTTTGTTTTACATCGGTTTGGATAAGAAATCAGGGTTTCTCGCGGCTCTGTTGTGTTTCTCTTGCTGGGTTGGCTCTAGCTTCTTAGCTGTTCGATTAGGACCTTCCTTATCCTTAAAGGTCAGCTTCACATAATCTATTGAATTCACTGTGTTTAGGATTTGGATTTTGAAAGTTTAAATCGTTTTGGAGAGAGAATCTATAGGTATATTTATGGTGTCATGGGAATCTCGTTCTTGGTAGATATGTGAGATTTTCACTGCATTTATTGTGGATTCTCTTCTTTGCTTTGACTTCAAAGCCTCTATATTATTGGTTATGTACTGACTTAGTTTTCATTGTTTATTCTCAGTGAAGAATTTAAATAACATCTGATTTGTTTAGATTTGTTTAGTACCTTCTGATTTGATTAAATAACATCTGATTTGTTTAGATCTGTTTAGCTGTAAACGTTAAGACAGCAGTAATATCATGTCTCTGATCTCATCTGACATGATCAGTAATTGCAGTTTCTCTGCAACTTGTCCCCCTTCCAGCCTCTCAGATCCTAAGATTTGTAATTTCTTAGTGTTGTTGGTTCATTAGTGAAATAGCATCTGATGTGGCTGGAGTTAGATTGTTGTTCTTGATTGGTCTTAGATAAGGTCCAATTGCATCATTGAATTTGCAAATCTTCTTTGATCTATTGAACAATTTCAGTGTTCTGAATCAATGTGAAAGGAAAAAACTGTAAATCTCTGTGTTCAAAACTCCTGTTTTCATGTAGTTTCTGTAACAATTGTATTAATTCTCTTTCTAGGTTGGTTTAGCATCTCAGCTGTTATGTTGGACTGGCCAGTTCCTTGGCCATGGTTTGTTTGAGGTAAACTCATTAGCCTCTGAATAATCACTGTTTATGATTGAATAACCTTGAACTGAACCCTAACTCATGTCTTCTTGATTCTTTGTCCTACTCAAAAGAAACGAGCACCAGCACTACTAGACAATCTAGCTCAAGCTTTTCTAATGGCTCCTTACTTTGTCTTGCTAGAGGTGAAGTTCTGTTATGTTCTGTTCTTAAATCTCTTCATATATATACTCTTCTCTTCACAACGTAACAATATGAAATTTATGTGAACTATGAATACAGATTCTTCAATCAGCTTTTGGGTACGAACCATACCCTGGTTTCCATGATCGTGTAACCGCTCAGGTAGAACATGACATCAAAGAATGGAAAGAGAAGAAGAAGAAGAACAAGAACAAGATCACATAAACTAAAACCTTTACCTTGACAATAAAAAGCCACTCTTGGCTTATCATTTATGATGCATTTGTGTAAAACTATGTGTTGCAAACAAAAATCACCATCTGGGTTCATATATATATATTGCAAATTCTTAGCTTTACAACAGATTACATTACAAAAGTGAGTAAACAGCTAAACTAACTAAAAAACCAAACAACCCACCTGCTATGACTTCAACTTCACTGTGTCCTATTGATTCTTTTAATGGAGGAGCCCTTGAAGAAAGTTTGTTCAAAACTTGTGCATGATTCCCTACTTCTCTCCTCACTCCTTGAGCATCATACATGATAACACAAGCATAAATTACAGTAACTCCAAAAACAGAGTCATCAAAGCCTCTTTCAAGAGCAAGTACAGTTGCTGCAGCTACTACAGAAGATGAATGAGTTGAAGGAAACCCACCAGCTTGTAAAATAGATTTAAAGTTTAAATCTTTTCCATACAAAACAACTGAAGTGAAAGGCTTTGAGAGCTGTCCAATTGCAGCTGAAACCCCAGCTGCAATGAGAACTTTGTTGTGGATGATTTCACTGAAATCTTCAAGAACACAGATAGGTTTCTTTGGGAAGCTAACAAGATCAAATCTTTGATGATTTTTGAAGTTGGGGTAAGTCTGGAGTTGAGGAGAAGCCCACCATTGTTTCAACTGATATTGAATCATTTTTTTTTTTTTATTATTAAATTAATTTCAGAATAATTTTTAAAAAATTTGTTAAAGTATTGGATAATATATAAAAATGGTGAACGTTATCTCTCTAGATTCTCTCTGCACAAAATGGTGGAAACGTCAACTTCACTGATGTTGACAAATTGTGAGACATTATATTTTTTTTAATTTTAATATAAAATCAGCATATATATATATATATATAGAGAATTTTTTTCTCTTTTGTCAAAACATATCTATACGTTTATATTTTTTTTTAAAGCATATCTATATATATAACTTTTTTTTGTCAAAGTATATTTATATATATATATGTTAAAACATTATATAATACTGAAATTTATATATATATATATAATAACAACATTATATAATACTGAAAGTTTAAATATATAGAAATATATAAAAAAAAATACTAAATACAACAATTAGTATTAAGAAACGACTAATACATCTTTATAATTCATTTATACATTTTTTACAATTACAACTAATGATGTAATAATTAGGATGATATATTTTAAATTAACTAGTATAACTTAAAGAATATAGCAGTTAAAAAAAGTTATAAAACTATATAGAAAGTATCTAATTTTGATTAAGAAAAAAATAAGCCATACGTGTTCATAAAACTAAAGTATAACTATACTTTTTTAAATTGTCATATATTTTACGAATTATAAATGAAAATAAGAGCATTAATTAAAATTTCAGAGATCTTGAATGCCCATTAATACTGGAAGATAAAAATTTTGTTTTTCTCTATTAAAACAAATATGTTTGGACAATATTATACGAAACTTTTTTTTATTGAATTAGGAGACAAAAAAAATTAAAATAAAATAATAAGCAGTAAATGAGTGGTTTGGGTGTTGCTGTGTAAGTACAAGTATGTGCACATAATATCAACGTGACTAATGTGTAGACCGTAGTGGAATTAATGACAATGCGCGTTTACAATGTGGCCCAGAACGGTGTCGTTTATCATCTGCCCCTAACGACGTCGTTTGAGTATGGCCCACACGCACAGAGATTTCACACATACACGTGTCGCTCTGTCAATCGTCTATATATACTGACACATGTTGTGTATAACAAATAAAGTTCTATCAATTTAATAAATTAAGAACATATTACATATCAAGTTTGTAAATCTTTTTATATAATTTGACGTTAAAATACCTAATAAAACAAGGTGAAAAATAATTGTATAGAATATGAAAAATAATAGAATTGACATTTGAAATATTATCAATATTGTTCTACTTTTCTCTAATCTATAAGTTTTTTTTCTCAAAATATAAGTTTTCTTGTATTTCTACAAGAACACAACAACAACAAAAAATCGATTACACAAAACAAATGCCATAAAATTTTAAAAACTTTCTAAAATAAAAAAAAAATGTTATATATGAATTGTTTGGAAGATATATAATTAAGTATAATAATAAAAAAAAGTAATCGATACGTAGTAAACGATAATTGTATATAATATGGTTGGGATATATTATATATAGGTCTTGGTGACACTAAAATGTGGAAACATTTATAACATCCCGTTCCGTCGTACCAACATTTTTATAAATATACACAAAACGTAAAAAGTGATGTGACGATATAATATAACAATAACATCATTTTTTCGAATTAGTGGACAATTTAAGATGTTTAAATTTAAGGAGGTGCGTTTTTATAAAATTTAATATCATAGCTTATATTAATTACTATATATATCCACGAAATAACATAATATAACAAAAATAATTTTTGTGTCAACCATAACATCATTTCATGAGCATCGAAATTTATATATTTTTTAAAACTTTAGCTTTTTTTTACAAAACAATATAATATATATATATATATGTGATTAATATTTTGTTGGTACATAATCATTAGTTAGTCATATAATGATCAATGATTAGTTTCAACTAAACCATTTTTTATTCAATTAATTAATACTTAAACATCACATGCTCAATTTGGGTAAAGTAAAAAAATGGTTTCATAAATTTTTTAATTTATTGTAGTAATCACTTTAACCATGATTTTATATTTAAATATTGTACATTAATTTAAAGGTACGCATGCCAATTTTAAACAAAGATAAAAGTAACAAAAAGAAACTACAATGAAAAAACAAAATTAATTATTTCTATACCACTATTATACATTTTAATACCGTCTAACCCACCACCAAGACCACATTTTTACTAAAATTAGCAACTTTTCTTTCGTAAATTCAAAATTAGAAAATGTATTTCAATTAATTTAAAATTCGAAAGTTAGCATCAAAGATATAAATATCTTGGTCAAAATGGTCCACTCACACACAAAAAAAAAACTTTAGTACACTACACATACATAACATATGCTAAAAAGTAAAAACACACACACATTATTACAAATGGAGTCATGAAATTAAAGAAGATGATGAAATTGGTCAATAGAGTCATAAAGCATTAATTCACCAAACGACGTCGTATCCCATTCCATCTCCAAAAATCCTTTCACATCATACGACGCCGTTTCCATCGTATCTATTGTATCATTCTTGAATTCACTTGTAGCCACTCTTTGAGAACATAATATGTTCTTGATCCGATCAAGATCATGTTGTCTAGATGAAAGACCATTAGCTAACTTGTTTAGTATCTTAGCCGATCCAGAAGAAGAACTCGATGGGCTCAAAGTCGTTGAAGCCATTGATTCTTCAGACGTCGTCGTTTTGACCGTGATTGGCTTATGTGTTACTGGATTTATTCCACTTCTATATAGTCTTTTTTTAAGACATGAATTCCAATGGTTTTTTATGTCGTTGTCTGTTCGATTTGGTAACTCTTTTGCTATCGATGCCCACCTAAGAAGGGGAAAAAAGATGGTTATGTGTAATTATAAAAAAGTAATATTAAAGTTAGGTAAATAAAGTAGGGTTAGGTACGTGTAATTATTTATTTATGTTGTTTGTTTTTTTGTAACATGTAATGTATGTGTTTATATGTTTTGTAAAGTAAAAATCACATGTAATAAAAAGGTTAAAAATTGATTTTTGAGAATTTTTATTTATATATTAGGTAATTTTACATATTCTTGAGAGTTTTTATTTATATATTAGCTAGTTTTACATGTTTTTTCCTAATTAAATATGATTTTAAATTTATATTGTTTACCTTATTGATTTATAATTGTATCAATCTAAATATATTTCATAATCTCTAAGATACTATGAATCTCCTTATATATTTAGACTCTAATTTTACAAAAAAAATATATATTTCATAATCTCATATATAACATAATTGTGATTTTGTTATATATATATATATATATCTATATATATTTATATGTATATAAATCTATATCATTCTTATTCTGTTATGATTATTATACTGATAATTTTTTTGACGAATATTCTGAGATTTTATTCTTAATAAAGATGGATTATGTACATAATTAATTAGACTATTTTTTTTCCCCCGAATTAATTAGACTGTTACGTGTGTGTCTGTGTGTATATATATTAATTAATTCATAAAATAACTAAATAATTAAGGAGGTTAACTAAAGTAATTAGTAAAAAATACCTGTTTCCAAGAAGGGCATGAAATTGAATAATAATCTCTTCTTCTTCAGGAGTGAATTTGCCTTTTTTAATTCCAGGCCTTAGATAATTAAGCCACCTCAATCTACAGCTCTTCCCACACCTTTGCAAACCTTTTTTTTTATATTAAATTGTAAAATAAAAAAATTAAAATAATGCACTAAATATATTAAAATAATAAATATTGATGCTTATGATTTATCGTGTAGTGGCAAACAAAAAAATAAGATAGCAAAGATTTAGACTTTTCTAGATTGTGTCTTTGCACTTTGTAAAGTTGATCTTTTTTTTTTTTTTTNTATATATGCCTGTAAGATTTTGAATTAATTTTATATATATAGACAAAAACACTATGGACACCTGTCGCTCTTGGACAATAGTATTATATTTATCTTAATTATTATAATAAAAAAAAGAGTTGGCAGAAGTTTCTACTAAGATAGATTCTTGAATATAAAATAATCATTAATATATCAATAATGGAATAAGAACAAGGACTCATTTAAAGAAATGATGTATACGTGTTTCTACTTTCTATTTTTGTCTTAGTTAAAAGTTAAAACAAAATCATTTTCTTAAAACTTTTATATGTATTTAAATTTTAAAAAACATGGATCATACTGTTCACTATAGAATTATTGGCATAAAAAATTTGTATATGTTCTTTGAAATTAATATTTTTGACTACAAAAAAATCAGATTCTCATATTAATACAAAAGAGAACTTTAAACAAAAAAAGAGTACAAAATATATGCACATATTAGTGGGAAATTCAAACCGAAAAATCAGATATATATATATATAAGCCTGAAAAAAAAAATTATATATTATATCGTAGTATAGCATAGTTTTTTAAAAGAAAATAAGTAGCTTATTTTTGGAGTAAAAAAACTATAAAATATAATATATATCCGATTCATTAAATCCAAGAAAAAAACAAATACAAAATCTATTGCATTTATTTACATAAAAACAAAGTAAACAGAGCAAACGATACTGACAGATGTATATGAAATGCATAATAACACATATATACATCACTTATCTATTCATATAAATATCTCATGAGAAAATATAAAAAAATGCAAAATTGAGAAATCATAATATACACACACTTATTTTATTGTATTATATTAATATTTTTCTTTCAAAAAATTGTTTTTAAATCAGTGATTTATTCACAAGAATTCTAACACCACAAATAAAAAATTATTTAAATCCTTAAATCCAAAGAAGAATTAAACAAAAAATTTAGAGATGTATATAAAATGTGTATAATATATAGTATATATATAATATATAATTTACCGGCTTTGTTGGGGAGTGAGCG
>KE151622.1:42293-53989 GCA_000411095.1 Aethionema arabicum
CACGTCAATTTTACGATAAGATTATTATTTAAATTAATATTAAAATATTATTAGACTCTTCTCTCTCCCTCGCTCTCTCTACACTCTTCTTTTACTTTGTTGAGAGTGTGAAGTGGGAATTTGTTAATATTATTAGTCTGTGTCTATGTATATATATAGACACTTTCCTTTTTTGGCTTTATTTTCTATTTTTTTATTTTGTTAAAAAGAAAATTTAAAATTCGTTTTTTAAAAACTCAAATTTTTTAATCATATATTTTTGTATAGGTGTACTAATATATTTTACCTTTACAAAAAAAAAATCAGAATTGTTTATGATTTTCCAATTAAAACTTATTTTTAATATGACAAACGTAATAATGTAAATGCTAGAGCAATGAATGTTGATCATTTAGTTATATCTCAAACGATTAAATAAAATGTTAATTGATAAATTTATTATTTAGAAAAAATGGTTACACAAAAAAACATATATATTAGTTCTAATTTTTTTTTATCAAATGATGAATTAAGAAACTATTTTAGAAGTTAACATATAAGTATATATTTGCTAATTCGAAGATTACAATTATATGTCGGTATAAAATATATTTCCTAACGTGGATACTAAAAAAATATAAATAAAGACCTCCAAACTAAAAATAATATTATAATTTGAATTCCCGAATATAAAAAGGAGAAATAGTGAAATAAAAATATATAAAATAAATCAGAACAACATGTGCTAATTAATTTCTGTGGGGGCGACGTGGCATTATTGATTAGAACATTTCACATTTTAACCAAATTCAATTAACTAAATAGCAAGTGTTCACATTTACTAGTCTTTTTATATTACTATTATATTAAAATATAATTAAATACAAGGATTTTTATTTATTTAATAATCGTAAAAAAATGAAATGGTCCATTTACTGTGAATGACATGTTCTTTCCTTTTCATCTTTTCACATTTCACACTCTTATTTTTTTTTTAATTATTTGCACAACAAAAAATAAATAAATAGGTAGTTCACTAGTGAACGAACTCGTAATTTTGAAAAAAAATACAAAACTAAACAGGGTCTACTACAATTTAATATTAGCCATTTTAAATATTTTAAGTAGTTTTAAAGAAAAGGCTGGTATTATAAATTTATAATACTGTTATTACAAAGTTTTCTTTATGGAATACTTTATATTACTATTTTTGTTTTTTTTACAAAACCATAATTTTCTACCTTTTTATGGGTAGACCTACTTAAGAGTAGAACATTGTTTTTAACAACAATCATTAATAAACAACTAAACATAGAGATAATATGCGATTACGTGAAAGTATAAGAAAATGTTTTTTTTATAAATCATCGATGACCATGATTAATATTTCTTACATTTATAAACAACCAAAATAATTAGTTATATATATATTCATTACTCAATAATATATGTATATATTTATTGGGACTAATTCTAAAATCAATTATACAAATACATGTATATAAGCTTACATATATAACCTGCATAAAGTCTTAAATAATCCTAAAAAAAATAATGCCTACAATATACCAAAATATTTTTATTTTCTCAATACTTCTGCAAAAATATTATATAATCCTATATATATTACATTGACTTTTCTTTTGTCTCTACATTGACTTTTCTTTACGCTGTTTAAAAAAAGGTTACATATAATATAATCGATCGTATTTTTTTTTGTTTCAGCTTCTTGTTTTTTCATATCAATTATCGAAGTCGTGATATATTAATATTATATATATATATATTTTTTTTTTTTTGAAAGTCGTGATATATTTTGTTTGAGAAGTTAATGACTTGTTGAATGTAATTATGTTGTTATTCTGCGATCGATAGTTCGCAACAAAGAGATAAAGACAGAAGTGTTAATTAATATTTTTATTCTTAGCCATTCTTATTATATCTTTTCGTTCATTCCAATTTTAGATAAATAAATAAATTATTTGGACGTCCGAAGAAGGAAAGCTTCTCTCTGTTCTATGGAATTTTGGGTTCGAACCCTCACATTGCTTTAAGTTGAGGAGAATTTCTAGCCTCTAGACTACGGTGGAAAAAAAAATAAATAAATTATTTAGACCGTCTAAATTTGGTCAGTTTTTATTTGGAAATTTATGAAGTCAGCTTTGTGACCACTTAAAACACATTACGACACATTTTCGTGGGTGTTTACTCTATTGTATTTTATCTTTCATTTTTTTTTAATTTAAAATTTAAGATATTTTTGTAAACCAAAATATTATTTATATATATATATATATAAATTAGTTAGTTAATAAATATGTATTTTTAAAATATATTTTAATTTCATGAAACTTCTAAAAAATTATGTTTTCTTTAACTGATTACTCATTTTATATTTTTCCTTAGTTTAAAAATAAATAAATATTGTACTGTTATTGTATATCAAATAGATATAGTAAATGTTGTAGGTCTCTATGTTCAATATAATAATTTGAGAAAAAATTAATTACATATTGTACACCGTAATTAATTATAATAATATAATTCTGGGGCAAACATAGTAGATTTTTTTTTATATATATATCCCATTTCTTTATGCAATTTTTAAAAAAAAAAAAATTATCATCTGTTAAATTGACATGTGAATGAGTTAAAAAAAAGTAGACATGTGAACTGACAATATTTTTTAATTGACAATTGCGATAATACTAAAAAAAATATGATTTTTAGATACTCCGTTTCCACTAGTCCACATTCGTATTATTATTATTTATACTATGATATTAATTTAATAAAAATAAAATGGTATGTGTCATGTGGTGAGGGTACACTCTCATAGTCACAGTGATTAGTGAATAACTAATAGATTAACGTAGATGACGTGTGGTAATTAATCCTCATTTATTACTATTTTTCTTAATTAACCATTTTTTTTGCCAACAGCCAAAATTTATTATTTAAATAACATCTACAGATAAAAAATATTTGGTTTCACACTTTAATTAATGATTTAAAGCCGCGTTAATAGTAGTTATGAGCATGTACAATACAAACACGTGCTTAAATGATTTGTTGAATAAAAATCACGTGTTTTTAAAATTATGATTTGGTCCCATTTTAGGATAATTGAGATGAAGTTTCACACTTTTTTTTTGTCCCAAATATTTTTTTTGTCCCATGAAGTTTCACACTTATGTTTTATATAACTTCGTTTCTAATAATAGAACGTTTTTTTTCTATATTTCAGTCATGTCATGTGAATACATAGAAAACATTCATTACGAGTTAAAAGAACAATAATTATTACATGAATGGACCGCACTAAATTGACTTAGATAGATTATATATATCGTTATAGTTGCAATTTCATCCCATTTCATAATTATGACAAAAGATTAAAATTGTATAGTTTATAATTAATATACAGTAGATTGTGGAATTTTCAGATTACTATATTATATTCCACAATTATTATTATTATTATTATTATTATTATTATTATTATTATTATTAGTATTAGTATTAGTATTAGTATTAGTATTAGTATTATATATAAATAAACAGTATTAACAATTAAAACATACAAAATCAGATTTATAATTACTTGACTTTTACATCCATATAATTTAATATTAAGAAAGCAGTAACTTAATTCAATGTGTGCGTAACTCTAACAAATAAATAAATCATTCTATAGAAAAAACTAAAAAAACATGTTTTTTTCTTATAATCTTTTAAAAATCATGTTTTTACTTATAATTTTAGCAAAAAAAAAATAGAAAATCATGTTTTTTTTACAGATTTAGATTTCAATCCATAGCTTATTTAACTATCTTAAAATTATTATTCGGCCTACAATTTTATTTATATCATCATAATAAATTAAATAAAAATTAAGAGTAATCTGAAGATATAGTTGAGACATGATATATCAGTCTCCATTAATAATTGTCTGAATCTTTTTCTTTTTAAGATGTGGTTGAAAATTGAATAAAAATATTTTTTTTCCAAAATAAAAAGAATTTAAAATTAAAGATAATAAAAAAAAAAAAGGTTTGATATGTTGGGACCTTTCGTGATTGTCTCATGTGGAGTAGCATGATGGGTCATAAGATTAAAAGATTTTTTTTTATATAAACTATTTCATATATCAAAAAGTTATTTCTGTTTTCTTTACCAAAAATCAATTTTATTGTCACATATATACACACACAAAAAATCTGCATTGAATAGATTTTTTTTTTGCTAAAAGAATAGAAATGATATGCCATTTATAATTAAGAACAAAAAAATTAATAAAGTGAGATTTTTTTAACTCAATACAATAAAGAGAGATATGTCAACTTTTTTACTAAAAATAGTAAAACAAAAAAATGAAAGGTCCACACAAAAAAATAAAAATTGTCTTCCTCTTATAACAAAGAGATAAAAATCAAGAGAAACATAATATTTTAGATTTGTTTCTGTTTTATATCCGTTTTTAGATATTAAAATTGTATAATATTGTTGCTGTATATCATTGCAGTTAAAGTTGAATCGATCATCATATATCACATTTTCAAAATGGTTGAAGTTATATATATATATATATATATATATNTAAAAAGTAAATGGGCCTACAATTATGGGCTTAATCCGTGATCAAGGATTTGTAACGAATTTGCAAGGATTTGGACCGTGTCGGCGTTAATAATTGATTTGAATATTTTGTACATATTAATAAAACATTTAAATGACTAATACATCTTTAAATTCATTTATACATGTTTACAATTAAAACTACTGGTTAAAAATTGTAGGATGATATATTTAAAATTAGCTACTATAACTTATAATTTAATTATACTTTTATTTGTCGCATTTACAAATTGTAAATGATAATAAGAGATTTGTTGAATTTTTCAGATATTTATGTGGAAGATAAAAATCTTGTTATTTCAATTAAAATAAATATTTGGACAATATTCTACGAAACTTTATTTTTAATTGAAGTAGAAGACAAAAAAAATTAAAATAAAATAATAAAACAATAAATGAGTGATTTGGGAATAAAACAATAAATGAGTAATAAAACAATCAACGTGACTAATGTGTAGACTGTTGCGGAATTAATGACGATGCGCGTTTTCCATGTGGCCCATAACGATGTCGTTTATCATCTGTCCCCTAACGACGTCGTTTGCATATGGCCCACACGCACAGAGATTTTCACACATACACGTGTCATTCTATCTCTCGTATATAAACTGACACATGTTGTGTATAACAAATAAAGCTATATTAAATTAATAAATTAAGAATATATCAATTTTACACAAAAAAAAATTATGTCAGTGTGTTTATATATATATTTTCACATATTTTGTTATGTATTATATATACTATGTATATTAACACTTTTTCTAAGAACCAAATAACATTTTGTTTTATAACTATGAAACTTATATATTTTTTATATAAATATAATATTTACATTATATTTATTTTTTATTAACTCAAAATCAGAATTTTTCTTCGTTAATTTAAAATTCGAAAGAAATAAAAAAATCTTGGTCCAAATGGTCCACATGATGATATCATACACATAACACATACACACATTACACATATACAAATGGAGTCAAAATAAAGAAGATGATGGAACTTGGTCAATAGAGTTATAAAGCAATTCACCAAACGACGTCGTATCCCATCCCATCGTATCCATCTCCAAAAATCCTCTCAATTTCTCTTCATCCCATTCCGGAACATTAAACGACGCCGTTTCCATCGTATCGATATTATCATTCTTTAACTCACTTGTAGCCACTCTTTGGGAACATAATATGTTCTTGATTCTATCAAGATCATATTGTCTAGATGAAAGACCATTAGCTAACTTGTTTAGTATCTTAGCCGAACCAGAAGAAGAACTCGATGGGCTCAAAGTCGTTGAAGCCATTGATTCTTCGAACGTCGTCGTTTTGACCGTCATCGGTTCATGCGTTACTGGATTTATTCCACTTTTTTTAAGTCGTTTTTTAAGACATGAGTTCCAATGGTTTTTTATATCGTTATCTGTTCGATTTGGTAGCTCTTTTGCTATTGATGCCCACCTTTAATAATTGTATTCAATTAAATTAATTACAACATAAAATGGATGTATATGCGTAATTATCAAAAGAGTAAGTTTTTATCTTATTTTTTTAACTCAAATATAAAGTACGGTTACATACGTGTAATTTTTTAAAATGCAATTTGTGTTTTATCTGTATTGTAATTTAAATATCACATGTAATAAAAGGTTAAGAAATGATCTTGCGAATTTTGATTACAATCTTGGGTAATTTAAAAATATATTTAGACTCTGATTTTACAAATTTTTTTTTTTTTTGATCTGATCATGTACAAAAATTGCGATTTTGTAATATATATAATATATGTGTGTATATATATATGTGTATATATATTAAATATTCATTATTATGTTGTTGAAATATTTTTTTCCCCAAATATGAAATAGATTTAGCGTATATTTTTGTATGATTATTATATTGATGATTTGTTCTTACGAATATTCTGAAATTTCATTCTTAATAAAGATGACAATGTATTAAGTTATTTGTGAGTATTTAAGCTAAAACTATTGTGATTATATATATGTAAATATTTGAGGAAAAAAATATATATGTAAATATTTAATATAAACTGTTACGTGTGTATATTAATTAAGTAATTAAGGAGGTTAATTAAAGTATAATTAGTAAAAATACCTGTTACCAAGAAGGGCATGAAATTGAATAATAACATCTTCTTCTTCGGGAGTGAATTTGCCTTTTTTAATTCCAGGCTTTAGATAATTAAGCCACCTTAATCTGCAGCTCTTCCCACACCTTTGCAAACCTTTTTAATATTAAACATTAAAATAAAAATTTTAAAATAATAAACTAAAAAAATATTTAATAAAATAAAAATATTGAATAAGAAAAATTGATGCTTATGAATAAATTTTAATTCAATATGTTACAGGTTTATCATTTATCACAGATTACAAAATCAAAGAAGGATGGAGGATTAGGCATACGAGATCTCCACAGCTTCAATATTGCTTTACTTGCTAAACAAAGCTGGAGAATTATCAATAATCCCTCATCACTCCTTGCCAAGGTCTACAAATCAAAATATTTCTCGAATACATCTTTCTTACAGGCTTCATCACATCGCAGAGATAGCTATGCTTGGAAGGGAATCACTCAGACACAATCTCTTATTAACAAAGGACTTCGATGGAGGGTGAGCAATGGCCAACAAATTCGAGTTTGGGAAGACAATTGGTTACCTACAACACCATCTAGACCAGCACAAGGGTCTGGTGCTATTACTCATCCGAATCTGAAGGTAAAGGACCTTATCATACCAGGTACTGGACTATGGAACGTACAGAAAATAGAAAGTCTAATGCCTAATGAAGCTGCTCTAATCCAACAAATTAGACCTTCAAACTACAACAGGCATGATCATGCTTCCTGGCTTTATACCACAAACGGAGAATACTCAGTCCGTTCTGGCTACTATATCCACCTCAATATATCCCAGAATCCTACAACCAACTCGGTAAACAACCAGGAACACCCACTTGATTCTGAACCTTCAACCATAATACCTGAACTGTGGAAAATGCAATGCCCACCTAAACTAAATTTTTTTTGGTGGAGAGTCTACCATAACAGCCTACCTACAATTGAAAATCTAAAAAGAAGAGGCTGTAATTCCCTTGGAATGGAATGTGTATTATGTCAGGAATCACCTGAAACTATGAATCACCTAATTTTCCAATGTAGAGTATCCAAAGAAGTGTGGGAACTGGCCCCCTTACAAACACCACCTCCCACACAGCTTGCTACTAACTCATTGCAGGAGAATCTGAAGTGGTTTCTAACCACCCATTCCACTGGACCAAATAGCACTACTAACTCTTCATTGTTTGCTTTCATAGGATGGAGACTCTGGAAAATGCGCAATCAACTAATATTCCACCAACAGAGAAGGTCTATTCCACAAATCATTAACCAGAGTTTAACTGACCAAGAGCTATGGAAGGCAGCGCAGACAAGTCAACAAATCACAGATACAACTTCTCAAACGAACAGGCAGAATCCTATTTCACAAGTGCCTCACAACAATAATAATGAAAGTAGACTACAGTGCCTGGTTGATGCGTCATGGATATCACCAACGCACGTTGCTGGAATCGGATGGTGCTTAAAGGACCCAACTAGAGGAACAATACTCAAAGGGCGAAGTGCAATAAGAGCTACAACCACACCTGCTGAAGCAGAGGCAATAGCATTATACTTTGCAGTAAAGGAGATAAGAAAGCTCAACTTTAAAGACGTGGACTTCGTGGGGGATTGTGTGCATATTTACAAAGAACTATCCCACTTAGTACACAAAACCCACTCTCCGATCCGATGTGTTTCCAGTACAGCAACAACAGTCACTGATACAGCAGCTCTTGCTACAAATACAACAGGTTTCAACTTCAAATATGTTAAAAGGCACCAAGTAGCAGATGCAGACATCCTCGCTAGAGAGGCTAGAACAACAAATACAATGTACAGAGTGACTTGGACAAGTTTGTAAATTTCATATATCAATGAAATCTCATGGTTGACAAAAAAAAAAAAAATATCAATATAATCTTTGGCACAGGTAAAAATTGCTAATGTTATTAGAATTTTGTTGAAAATAAATATCATCATTATTTTTTAGCAAATTATTATAAGTTTAACTCGCGCAGTAACATCCGGATACGATACCTAGGGCTTGTTCTTTTACCTGTCGCTGGCGACAGCGACAGCGACGAGCGACGGCGANCAGCGACATGTAAAAGAACAGCTCAGCGACGAGTTTCGGCGACAGATCTCAGCAACACGTCGCTGAACCAGCGACGCACAAAAGAACAACATTTTCGTCGCTGAAACCTGTCGCTGACGCCAGCGACAGATAAAAGAACATGGCCCTAATATATAATAATGAAATTACATAAAAAGAGTTGGTAGAAGTTTCTACGAGATAGATTCTTGAATATAAAATAATCATTTATATATCAATAATGGAATAACAAAAAGAGAGTACAAAACATATACAATTTTTTTTTTCTCCTTTTTATTCGCAAATTTTTCTAAATAGTTAACTTTCTTGTAACTCATCTAAATAACTAACTCAAAACAGAATTCAATATATTAAATCTTGCCATTAATAGTAATCCATGAATATATATACTATCAATTATAAATTATAATGATGCCATTAGCATAGTTTTTTTTTGTTTTAAATAAGTGGGTTAAATATTTAACTTTTAATTCCATCTAAGTCATTAAATCAAAAATAAAAACAAAATACAAAATCTATTGCACTTATTTACATAAAACAATTTAAACAGAACAGACGATTCTGACAAAAGATACGATATACATAAAAAACATAAACATGTCGACGTACGTATCTATGATATACTCAAGAGATAAACACATATATCTTATAATTTTTTTATTAATTAATAATGATTTTTTTTTACAAGAATGAGTTTATAAACCAATAACTTATATTTCACTAGAATTATAAAACTATAAATATATATAACCTTTCTTTAAATCCTTAAATCGAAAGAAAAATAAATAAATAATATATAAGCACAAAAATTAATACAATGAGATTAAAGTATATATGAACTGTGTATAATATATAGTATATATTTACCAGCTTTTTTGGGAAGTGAGCGCCAATCGGCGAAGCCGTGTTCGGTGATAAAAGCGGCGAGTTTCCGATCTTCCTCCGCCGTCCATTCGCCTTTTCTCTTCCCGTCGACGTCATACCACGTCGTCCTTCCCATTCCTCTCAACCAATACTTTTTTGCCACGTCAATTTTACGATTATACTATATTAAAATACTCTTCTTTTACTTTGTTACGATAAGAGTCTCTGTGTATATATTATATATAGACACTTTTCGCTTTTGGTTTTATTTTCCTTTTTTATTTGCCAACAAAAAAATAATTTTCTTAATAATAAAATTTCTTATAAATGTATTCATTTAGTTTACAATTACAAAAAAAAATAAAAAATCGAGAACTTTTGTTACTTCCAATCAAAATTTAAAATTTATTGTTAATATGATGTATGTAAATGCGTTAAATATTTAGTAGACCAATGAAATGTTAAGCATTTAGTTATATATATCAAACGAGTAAATAAAATGACTTTTTTTTTAGTTAGAGACTAAAACTTTACATCAATTTAGCGATCCCAATTAATTACTGTGATTCTCTTGTGAAGTTAGAATTAAAGGATAAATAAATATTATCTTAGTTCTAAATTATTTTTTCTATCAAATGATAAACTACGGAAATAGTTTAGAAATATAATACAAGAACTTTTCTGTTTCCGAAAATTACAGTTATATATATATATATATATATATTTAATGCATTTCCTAACGTGGATTCGGAAAAAACATATATAAAGACCTCAAAAGTATATATATTATTATAATTTAAATTCACGAAAAAAATATAGAAATAGTGAAATAAAATAAATAAAAATATCAGAAAGACATATGCTAATTAATGTCTGTGGGGGCGATGTGGCATCGTTGATGTAACATTTTAACCAAAGTCAAGTAAATTATATTTTTCAGTCAAGTAATTAAATAGACAAGTGTTCACATTGACTAGTCTTTTGTTTTAATAATAATCCACTAGTTGTTTTTATAGTATTACACTTAATTGTTTTTTTTTTTGATGTTGTAAAGATTTTAGAACATGTAATTGTTGATTTATTTGAGCCGTTAGATGATATAATTTAATTGTATTTTTTTTTGTAAAAAAAAATTCAACTATAATTATTAAATATTTAAACTTAATTTAGTTTTATTAGGTAATTGTATACATTATAATTCTATCAATATTATGTTTTAAGTTTTAATCGAAATTTTTATTTGAATGTTAATCGCATTATGTTTGCATAATATAATTGTAAAAAATGAGAAATATCGAATAAAGATTTATTAAAATTTTAAAACATCTTGTTATTTTTTTTATTCACGTTATGATATGAAAATATTTTATTCTCTCTCTAAGAATATGGTATAGATGTAGATTACATTATCATTGTTTTTTAATTGGGTGAATCAAATATCCGTCGGATAATTAAAATTATTACAAATCTCCGCAACTGCATATATTATTTTTAAGGTGAGAGACTCACATGAGAACTCTGATGCACTTGCCCTAAGTGATTGAAAATCCAAATATCCGCAAAAAAAAAAAAAAATAACGGATCATAAATACTACTTTTTTTACATAATATGTTTTGTGTCCACTCCTACTTTTGATAAACATCACCATGATAAATAATTCTTACGTTAATTTATCAACATTGCAGAATAATTCTAGCTAGTTACATATAGTTCATTAATCACTAATATGTATATATATATATATATATATATACAAGCTTACATATATAACTTCCATATATCTGTAAATTTTTAAGAAAAATCCTAAAATATACCACAATACTTTTATTTTCTCAATACTATTGAATAAATATTAAATAATCCTATGTCAAATTGACTGTTTTTCTTCGAAAAATACATTTTACAAATATTTTAATTGATTATATTTGTCTTGTTTCTTCGTATCATTATTAATACTAAATATCGAGGTCATAATATA
>KE151622.1:54193-96511 GCA_000411095.1 Aethionema arabicum
TATTTTGTTTGAGACAAAGATAATCACTTCTTGAAAGTAATTGGTTTGTTCTTCTCCGATCGCAATAAAGAGATCAAGACACGTGTAATAATCTTACACATTCTTATTATATAGTATCTCTTAAGATTTTAAATAAACCAATAAATAAATTATTTGGACCGTTTAATTTGGGCAGTTCTAATTTGGAAATTTATGAAGTCGGCTTTGTGACCACCTAAAGGCTAAAACACATTGCGACCCATTTTCTCGAATGCAACTAATATTTTGATATATTAATTTTTTATATTATGTTTATATCCGAATTGTTGATGCAAAAACAAAAACAATTAAATGCATATGTTTTCTTTTAACTAGACATGTGAACGGACAATTATTTTTAAATTGACAATTCCGATAATAATAAAAAGATATGAATTTTGGATACTCCATTTCCACTTATCCACATTCATATAATTGTATAATATTCATTTTAAAAAATAATAAAAAAGGTATGTGGTGATTAGTGAATAATTAATAAATTAACGTAGATGGCGTGTGATAATTAATCCTCATTAATTATTTTTTTGCTGTTAATTTTAAAATGTATTAGTTATTTTAAAAACGTCTACTTCAAATTTTATTATTTTTAAAAATGTATAATAAACAAATATATATATATATATATATTTATATTTGGTTTCACACTAATTATTTAAAGCCGTGTTAATAGTAGTTATGAGTTAAAAAGAATAATAGTCCTAGTAGTTATGATCATATATATTCCACGAACACGTGCTTAAATGATTTGCCGAATAAATATCACGTGCTTTCAAAGTTATGATTTGGCTACGATAATTGAAATGAAGTTTCACACTTATGTTTTATTTAACTTCGTTTCTAATAATAAAACGTTTTATTTTATTTTTATATTTCAGTCATGCATGTGAATACATAGAACCATTTATTACGAGGTACAAAGACAATAATTATTACATGAATGGACCGCACTATAAATAAATTTAGATAGATTATAGTAACAGTTTAATAATTATGATTTGATGGGACGAAGCTTCAAATTCTATAGTTTATAATTAATATTTAAAGTAGATTGTGGAATTTTCAGATTATATATAGTATATTCAACAATTTTGTTCAAACGTAATTGGTATTTATATAAATAGTGTTAACAATTGAAAACTTTAAAATTATTATTTGAGGTGACTGAGATATTATAAAATATTATTTATACATGCCTTTTTTATTAAATTAGATATAAAATGAAAGTAATCTAAAGATACTTGAGTCATGCATGATATATCCATTAATAATTGTCTGAATCTTTTTCTTTATATGATAAAAAAATATTTTTCTTTATTAATATGTGGTTGAAAATTGAATAAATTAAAAATTAAAGATAAAAAAAAAACATGATAAGGTTTGATATGTTACTGAAGAGTAAACCCGCTTGGGACCTTTCATGGTTGTCTCATGTGGAGTAGCACGATGATGATGGGTCATAAGATTTGAATTTTTTTTTTTAACTATTTCATTTATCAAAAAGTTATTTTTGTTTTCATCACCAAAAAAATCAACTTTATTTTCATACATATATATAAAAAAAAGTCTCCGTTGAAGAAGACAAAGAAAGATGTGTTATTTGTAACAAAAAAAAAATAAATAAAGAGAGAGATGTCAATTATTTTGCTAAAAATAGTAAAACAAAAAATGAAACACAAAGAAGAAAAAAAGATTAAATTTAGTATCAGTATGTTACACTACAAAATGCAAAAAGAAAAGGTATAAATATTTTTAAAGTGTTCAAATTAATAAAACTAAATTCCTTAAAAATTAATAAGCTTTATAAAAAAAAAAAAAGTCAAAGTCAACAATGTGAAGGATACTAACATGAACCTAGCTACTTCTTCTTCTGATTTAGTCAGAATCAGAACCTGAAGACAGAATCTGAACAGCATCTTTAGGTTCATCATCAGTGATCGAAGCAGGAGCTTCTTCAGTTTTTGCATTCCTCCTTCGTCGCGGTCTTGGTCTCGTTTCCTTCTTCTCTTCCTCCTATAAAAATCTAGAGAATAAGAACAAAATGTTACCAAAACATTGACGAATTCAGATTGGTCTCTTACGTTATTGTCTGATTCATTTGATGATGGTTGAGTTGTCTGAACAGGTTTTGTTGGACGACTTCTTTTCCACCATACACTTCCTGCAGATAACAATGCTCCTAAGAGTAAAGTTGGTCCAATTCTTGGATCTGTTAGATAGTCTTTGATTGAGTTCCAGATGGTTCGAACTTTCTGCGTTGCTTTGACGCCTTTCGGGACTCCTGATTTCATCGGTTCAGCGCGTTCCGCAACAAGTTCTGGAGTTTTTGCTCTCTGAAAATGAAGTTGCAGGAAGATCAAAACGGAGATGTGGTAATGGAAAATGTAAAAAAGAAGATTGAGAGAGTTGCATACATAGAACGGTAAGTTTCTGTTGTCACCATCTTCCACCATTTTCGATAACCACTTAATGATCTACAAGCACAAGATAACAAGTCATTTACAGATATGAGAATGATTAGACTCATTAATAACCGTATACCTCGGGAATTTCGTTCTCTCCGTTGTAACTAACAACGAGTTGCGCAGCTGGATCAACGTTATCAGCTTCAGATTGCCATACAGTTTTAGGCCATTTGTTTAATTTCTTCTCTGCATTTGCAGTCTCAGTAGCGTTCCTATGGTAGCGCACGATCAATATCCTCGGGACATCAATTGGTGCCCTCCTGGTCCCACACGTATCATAGCTCGTTTCTGATTGAACGTAGAAGAAACAGTATTTCTGGATGATGAATCAAGAGGGTAATTCAGCAACATATATAATCATGAGAGCTTAAGGTATTAGGAGGGATTCATGAAACAGGTTTAAATGCTTACATTCTGGACTTCTCCATCTAGCCACGCAAATGAAAGTCGTTTGGTTTTCAGTGCAGATGCTGCTTGAGCTATTGATGAATCCATGGCAGCTTCATCTGACTCGTTATGATTAGACAAAGCGTCTTGTACCCTGCACATGGTCTAAAAGCTTGTAAAATTAAAGACATTTCTAGAGGAAAGAGATGGTTAACTTGAGATAAAAATGGAGAATTAGGCAATAGATTTTACTCACTTCCTTCATCTTATTGAGTTCCACGCTCTGTCTTCCAACAAGGATGGCGCAGTACCACGTTGATGTTTCATAACCAGCTCGAGAGTAGCCTCGTGCGTCACAACCGAGTTCCATTGATCTTGTGCTTCTTAATTGAGGAAGATCTTCAAAGATAAAAAATGATTAGAAACCAATTAAAACCTTTTAACATCTACAAGACCGCAGAAGCCAAATATATAATGAGTAGAAGCATAAAGATTACTTAAGTTCTTGTTCTGTTCCACAATGTTCAGAAACCATGTACGGTTGCCAGATCCTGCAATATGGTGTATGTTAGTTTATTTATCAGATAATTTATTACCATTAAGCCAAAAACACAGTCCAAGATAGTGAAAAACCATGATATACAACAGGTTTTAAACCCGGATCCTTCATAATCACAATGGCAGGTGCAGATTCCACCTCAAACCTGTTACAAAAGAAGATATATGAGTGAGCAGATACCTAATCCTGCGGTCGCAGCAAAGGTTACAACAAAACAAATATCGATGAAAACGTTGTTCTCCGAAAGCAACAGAATTATAAGTTCATCAACTTACGCATTCCACCAAAAAGATGCATCTTCTTCTCTCCAAAGGATGTAAGACATAGAAGCGAAATTCCAGTAATCTTTTGCAGCTTGACGTACAAAAGGAGTGGCTCGCTCCCCCGTTTTTGAGAATAAAATGACTTTCACCTATTGAGTATGGAAAAAGTAGAAAAAAAGGAAAACAGAAGTAGGTTTAGGTAGAAGACGTGATGCTGAAAACAATCATACATATGGTTGGTATGTTATTTAAAAGTTACATAGGACGGAAAAACCCTTGACCAAGGATAGGTTTCGAAAACAAAAATCTTGATATATATACATATATATTTTACTTGAATATCATAGAATCAGATAAAGAATAATCCAAAAACAAACCTTGTTAGGTGGAACTTTAGAGAGAAAGTTGGGTATCTGAATGACAAAAAGAAACTAATTAGCTAAAAGAATTAAGGAAACAGTCCAATATCCAATGTGTGCCAAAAATATCACCACAGAACCAGCCAAACTAGGTTCTCCAAAATACTGCTACGGAGCAGCTAAAAATAATGAAATCGAAGAAAACATGTAATCAAACCGAGCTCAATTTACCGACAAAGATATGGAGGAATCTAAACCATTAAGGTAAGGTACGTTCTGCAACTCCAAATTTAAGTTCCTAACATGGTGAGACCTAGATTCCTCTCCGGCTAAACCAGACAGTGTAGAAGGTAAGAAAACTAACTAAGTAACAATCAGATATGTCGCTCTAGGATCATCATTTTCTAACTTCACCATTTACATGGCTATAAAAGATTGATATATACCAGTGTTTCTTTTGTGTGATAGAATACTCTGGGTAAACCCATAACAGTGGTTGCGAACCAATCAGTAACTGCATCTGTTGACAGCTCTCCATCAAACCTAACAAGTAGATAGATTTAAATTATTATTTAGGCGAATAAAGGAAAGTGAAGCAAGAAATTTATACTCCTGTTAAAGTAATTAACCGTTACACTCAGAAAGCTACCTGATGAGGCAGTCTGCAGTTTTGCAAAGTGGGGGGAAAGCAACAATCGAAGGAAGGCCTACATGCATAAGATGAGGTTATAACAGGATAAAAGAAAAGCTATGCATATTAAAGTAACTTTGTTAATGTCTTTTGCGTTTACTCTTCTTCTACTATGTATTTTCTTGATTCTCGCAAGGGTGAGGGAAAATGCTAACCTTTTCTAAAAAATACTTGTCCCAATGGCTTTTTCTCAGCAAGGTAAGTCGCAAGCTGGACATCACCAAGCTCTACCATGGCGTTGTTAGCAACCCCATCCAACAAATCAACTGCAATTATACAAGATGGTTGATCTTAACTCAAATGATTGACGAGATAAAACTCTATTCACTGCTAAGCATGGCAATACTATTGTTAGCTAGTGCACTCTCTTCTAATGTCTATTGCACACACTTCACTTTCTCCTCCTCATATGAACTGTTTTAGCCCTTAATCTATATAATTCAATAGTGTCGTACTATAACTCAGGCTGGCAAGACTTTTGAAAAATATTACAGAGATAAAAATCATACCAATCCTTCTCCAAGCTGAAGAGAACTGAGCGGAGCTGTTGCTACCAGAGGAATACACCTAGTCGTATTCAGATGAAATTGCATTAGATGTAGCATTAAACAAATAGCACGACATTAATACTGAATATGATACCAAAATGGAATGATCTTCGATCTTTTAAAATAATGAAAAGCACAGAAATGCACTCTCTCATAATGTCGAATAAAGGGCTTCCACAATATGGTCACATGCAGCCCACAAATTTCAAAACTATACTAGGTATTCTAGAATTGGTAATTCAGTATCAGTTCTGCAGAAATGTACCTCTACAGGTTTTAAGTTATCCTGTGCATCAGAAGAAACATAGAAACCCAAGAACCAACCATATAAATGTGCGTTTGACGATCAAGATAGTTTATACCTGAATGATCCATGGCTTGGAATCTTGAAACATCAAAGCAAAGTCTTCAGTCGTAACTTCCTTAAAACCTTCATGTTGAGGCTCTGTAAAATATTTGGTGTACGAAAAATTGGCATCCAAAACAGATCTATAAAACGAACTCAAACAGAATTGAAGATGGTAAACAGGCCTAGTTAACTGACCATAAGAAACAGGTTCCAGCAGAGGAAGTTTTATTTTTGCAAAATTTTCTACAGCATATTCCTTTTCAAGTTCCTCTATAAGATGCTGCAACCAGAACCAATCAATTATTTTCAAATCAAATACAGAAGAAATCGAAGCAAATACAGGATGAAGAACTTACTGCTCTTTCGTCAATGCTATACAAGTCATAGTCTCTTTTCCATACTGGATTGGTCAACAGCTCATAAGCGTATTGTATCTGCATAGTATTTAGTAGCACTGATGGTAGTAGCAGAAAAACTTAACGCACACAAAAGGATGATAGACTTATTAGTACACACAAAAAATAGACCAACCTTTACAAAATCAGCTCTACGAGTATCTCCTGAACCCAAATCCCTGTCACAACAGGTTTCCAAAAGAAAGAAAAGTTGTTTACAATGTCTGAAATTCAATTGGAAACACATCCAAATCTACTCATGCCTAGTATAGATAGATTACTAAGCACACTACTCATACAAACGGATACTAATTTCTGTAAACTCAAAAATTGATCAAAATTCGAAGGATTACATCCAAATTCTAGGTCAAAAAGAGCTTAAACCAGACCAAAGAGAACTAGATCGAGAAAATTACCACTTGGTAACAATATTCTCGTACGCCTCTTTCACGTCATCCACTGAACTGAACCTCTTCACTCCCAAAACTAAGAGATCAAAAAGTAAACTAATTTAAATTTGAATTCAACGCTAACCCCAGAATCCAAGCCTCTTACAGTACACAAAGCTCATAGACAATTGTGCAGAAACGCGAGCTAAAAAGAGAAAGGGTACCGTCGTAGTGAGAAGGAGGAAAGGAACTAGGAAGAACAAAAAGCTGATAGACCATAGCGACGAAGAAGAGGAAGATAGGAACTCCATAAGCCTTGACGATAGAGACTACGGACGCCGGCGCCGGAGTTTCCTTCGCCATCTAATTTGGCAAAACTCCGATGAGATACTCTCTTAATGTGTAAGCAATAAAATAAACTTTTTATTTTTATTTTTAAAAGTTAAAAATAAAATCGCATTAAGATCAAATCTTAACAATATCCTTTAAAAAATAATTAAATACTTATTACGCCTTAATTAGATATTACTGTATACAGGCTGTAAAAACAAAAAAAAATATACTAATATCTTTTACAAAACTAGTCCAAAATCATTTTCAAATCTCAAAATTAAAAGTTTTGAACTTATTTTTTTCCTAATAATACTAGTAAAAATAATATTTAATTGATATGTGGTTTTTTCTTAACTCAATTGATAAATTAGTTAATTAAATCGATGAATTCTTTTCATGTGTTCATTTCCAAACTTTAATATATCATATTCATGTATAATAAACCACATTATTATAACATACTCTCATTTTATTTGATGTTTTAGTATTTTCACATGTTTAAAAAAAATTATTAAATCTATTAGATGTTTTGATTTTGTGTAAATTTTTTTTTAACGAAAGACTTTGTGTAATTATAATTACTCTTTTAGCATTTTCCCATGGAATATACATTATCTCTTTCTAAAATTATCTATAACTAACCAATAGAAAAATAAGTGTAATAAATTTTTATATTAATTTTTGAAATTTACAAATTTAATGACACATTTTTATTTTGATCTACGTAGCATGGAAGCGTGCCTTGCACAACGCTACCCGCTTCCGAATCGGATTCGGAATCGGAAGCTCACGGAAGCGCGACGGAATCGCGATTCCAAAAAATCAGTTTTTGGAAGCGCGTTGGAAGCGACGATTCCAATTTGAAAGCGTGATATCTTGAATTTGGAATTGTTTATTCCTAATTATTTTTACATGACTTAGTACATATATTTGGATCTAGATTTTACAACAAACTAAGAGTTGGGCTTCATAATTACTCATAACAACATATTATTATATTAATCTAAGATTTAAGCGAGACATAACCAACTTAAATCGAGAACGTACTCTACATATTTATTAATAAAAAAATTGTTTTAGAATAAAAATATATAATCCTAGAAAATAACAACAACAACAACTACTCTTTCTCTGTTGTACAAAATAATATGGAAAAGATTTTTATGTTTAGTTAATTATTAAATGAAAATTATCTATTGAATTTGTGTTATTTAAAACATATTTCTTTTAAATATGATCTGGCATATGGTTTTATATTAATTACGCTTCCAACACGTACCCGTTTCCTAAATTTTTGAAAAAAATCGCTTCCACGCTTCTAAACGCTTCCGCTTCTACATACCCGCTTCCGATTCCATGCAGTTTAGATTTTGATTAAATAAAAAAAATGTAAAAAATCAAACAATTTGGGGAAAAAAAAAACAATCCTAGAAAATCAAACAATCAGAGGGAGTAATATTTTGTGATTTTGTGTATATATTCTAAAAACTGTTGGATAATAATTTTTTTTTTTTATTTCAGTGTAACTTTCTTCGAATATCAAATTTATCAACAAACACCAAAGGAGAAACAGTCTCATTTCTCACTCTCTTAACCTCAAGACTCAACAAACCTCTATGACTAAACCCATACAACTCAAGAACTTGATTATCTGCAAAATTAAAAGCTCTCTCCATACTCTTAAAACACTTCTCTTCTGCATAATCTGCATACTTACCACACGGTTTACACCCCACAAAATGTGTAACAAAAGGCCATCTTTCATCACCTAAACCTCCATGATTCTTCACCATCATCTCTTCATATTTATCAACTAAACCTTCCCAAAAACCATGTAAATAATACTCATTCTCTACATAAACTTTCTCCATCCACTTATCTTTCTCTGAAACCAAAAGATATATCAAAGCTGATTGATCATCAGCTTCAAATGCTGGTCTACCTTTCAAATTCGCTGTCAAAATCTTACCGAATTCATCGCGGATTTGCCCTTTTGGTCCCATTGGAGCCCAAGAATCTAGCAAATCTAGTGACCATTGAGAATTCCTTAATAGGAAACTACCTGTGTTTAAAGCAATCCAAGATTTTTGTTCTAGTAAATCTGGATAGCCATGGATTACTAAGTTATGATTCTTGTACTTAAACAATGGGATTTCGAAGAGTATATCAGTGAAGAAAGCATCACTATCCATCCACCAAATCCATTCTATTTCTGGATGAGATAAGAGTAGTTTCCTAATCATTGGTAATTTAGTCCAATATCCAGCAAGTTCTTCATCTAAATTAACCATGTTATACACTAGTTCTATCCCGTGAAGTCTACAATAATCAATCTTGTTCTTCACTGATTTTAGTAGATAATAGTCTCCTACTGGTTTATCACAAGGCTCAGAAGAAGAACCAGTAAGAAGCATGATTCTAGCTCTACCATTAACAGTATTAGGAAATCCAGGGTTTTGATTTAGCCATACCTGTCGTTGATTGTCCCAATTTGTGATCTTGGGGCCTAGAGTGTACGTTACATTGGGATTAATCTCAGCTTCTGGAGACTCATCTAGATTGGTCGCATTGGTAAAAATCTCAGCTTTATGAAGCTCATTGACCTTGGTCGTATTGGGTTCAATCTCAGATTCAGGAGGGTTATTCAATTTGGTTGTATTGGGTTTAATCTCAGCTTCTGGAGACTCATCTAGATTGGTCGCATTGGTAAAAATCTCAGCTTTAAGAAGCTCATTGACCTTGGTCGTATTGGGATTAATCAGAGATTCAGGAGGGTTATCCAATTTGGTCGAATTGGGTTTAATCTCAGCTTCTGGAGACTCATCTAGATTGGTCGCATTGATAAAAATCTCAGCTTTAAGAAGCTCATTGACCTTGGTCGAATTGGGAGTAATCAGAGATTCAAGAGGGTTATTCAATTTGGTTGAATTGGGTTTAATCTCAGATTTATGAGGGTTATTGGAGCTAGATGGGGTCTGAGCAAGAATTGGGTCAAATTCGTTGATGATGTTTTGATCAACGTCGACACCGGAGCTTTTTAGGGTTCCAATACCGATTGTGGTAAGTAAAACGAGGATGGTGAAGAAGCTACAGAGGATTACAATCTTGATGATGGTGAAGGTTTTCTGTATTTGCCAGCCACGTGGCAACAAGCTACGAGTTCTTCCTCCGGTGTTTGAAATCGATGGTGTGGGAAGTTGTGTGTTGATTCCGGAGGTTCTCTTGTGCGTTGGGGACCCATTTTGACCCATTTTTGACCCTAAGAAAGATGTTGAAAACAGAGACGCTCTTAAGCTTAGTAAGTGATGATGATAAGTATAGTTAGTAGAGAGTAAAGAGTGTTTATTTTCTTCACGGAAATCTTACGCTTTCTACTTCTTTGAATTGAAAGGATTTGAAAGTTGAGATCTTTAGCAGGATTCTGATGAAAGAGAAGTCAAAGTTGGAGATTGACCAATGAAAGAGCAGTGTTTTTAGATACATTAATTAGAGAATATTTAATTGAGTAATGCACAATTGTGCTCGTATTTAAATATTCATTTACTTATGTCAGAGAAAATGCTCTCCTCGATCTACAAGAATTATACTTATATCCAGGCCAACATCTTAAAGATTAAGTTCAATTAAAAAATTAAGGGAAAGTAATTATTTTGTTTGAAACGACGTCGTTAGTGCTTAAACGGCGTCGTTAGTGCTTAAACGACGTCGTTAGCGCGTATCGTTAGAGTTTAAACGACGTCGTTATTGATAACGACGTCGTTAGTTATTAAACGACTGTGTTTGGTTTCGGTTTCTTTTGTAAACCACGGTAAGATTCAGTTTCGGTTTGGTTTGTTTTTTTTCAACCGAATTAATTTTACATTCCCGGTTCAAAACTTTAGATCGGGGGAGAAAACGCGAGAATATAGATGGGATCTTCTTCGCCGCCTTCATCGCCGTCGCGTTTCAACGGGAAATCTAATGGGGACGAGAGACCTCGTTTCTTTGACGCGAAAGCGAAGAGCAAGTGTTGGGCAAATGCTGATATCGTGCTTGGTCGACATCCCGAGAGGTGGCGTAAAGACGCCGCCGGAAACGTTGTCTGTAAGCGATTCGGAAATTGTAGTGGATGTCTTTGTTTTGAGTACGATCACGTTGTTCCGTATTCTAAAGGTTTGATTCTCTCAACTTTCACTACTTCCACACTGTGACATTTTGAATTTGGGATTTGAACATTTCTGGAAATTTTGGTAGCCCTAATTGATGAACTTGTATTGATATTTGGGGGAAATTGATCTTGTTTGTTGTTTCTGTGTATAAAGGTGGAGAGTCGACGGCGGAAAATTGCCAGATTCTTCAGACTAGAGTAAACAGACTAAAATCAGCTCAAGAAAATGTGGATTCAACCACACTCAAGAGCTATTCATGTGGCCTGCAGTTTACTGGTATGCTACCTTCGTTAGATTATCCTCTTTGTTACATAGATTTGCTCCTTGTTGTGTATTCATCTTCTGCTAGATTGGATCATTCCTTTAGCAATTCGATAGAGAAAGTTTTCTTTGAGGTCTAGTGATTTGTATAGTAGATATAGAACAAACTGAACTGTGTATCAGTGATTCTCTTGATATGTACAGCAAATTCTGCCCAAGGCTTTGTCACTTGTTCTATCTTATACATTTTTGTGAAACTCATACATGTGCGATGTTCTTTTGCTTAGATTTCTCCTCTGTTTCTTGGTTTTATCATTTCAAGATTCCACTTTAGCTGCTAAGTATCTTCTTTAAGCGTAAATGCAACTTGTTCTAGGATTGTTAGTTTAGACGTGTAGGTGCAATTTTCTTCGCAGACTTAAAAGCTTCTTGTTGATTTCTAACCATGTTCTCTGTTCTCACACACTAAAAACGTTCAACGATTGATCATTCACGAACAATCTATCCCTTGAATACACTGAAAGATACAAGAAAGCACAAAGTTTTATCATGTAAAAGTTTCATTAAAGTTTAGTTTGTGTCTCTGCTCTCTGTATATATATATATCTACTTGCAGTTTCTTGATAAAGTTTCTTTTTAATGTAAAACATACAGACAAGGAGCTTGACGTCATTGAAATGGCTGTCTATGGAGATGTGTTACGACCAGGAAAAGAATGTCGCTGTAAAACCGTAGCTGAGCTGCTTGGACAGCATAAGTCCAAAGATCACAAAGCTGCGTGTGAGTTACCTTCCTAGAAAGTAACCATCCATTGTCTACAAAGAAATCTTCAATTTTTAACCATTGTTTTGTCACAATGGTGATATTGATCTTATGCAATTGCACCCAAAAAAAAAATCAGTTTTTTTTTTCTTCTAAAAATATGAATTAATTCGATATATAATATTATAGGGACCCAATATTATATTTTAGAGATGTGCATAAAATTTTTTAAAAAAATATTCATAAATCACAAATTTTCTACTTTTTTTTTCACACAAATTTTCTACTTTATAATTATTTTTGTGTTAATTTAAAGATAAAACAATATACTATAGTAACATTAGAATATGTTAAAACACTATAATTTTGATTCTATGATTCATCAAAGTTAAGTTTTGATAAATATATTGGAACTTAATTGACTTGTTTATGTATAATTTTTGGGTGTATAATTGCACCCAAAAAAAATCACTTTTTCTTCTAAAAATATGAATTAAATTCGATATATAATATTATATTTCAGAGATGTGCATACATTTTTTTTAAAAAAATATTCATAAATCACAAATTTTCTACTTTATAATTATTTCTGTGTTAATTTAATGATAATACAATGTACTATAGTAACATTAGACTATACTAAATCACTATAATTTTGATTCTATTGTTCATCAAAGTTAAATATTTTGGAACTTGATTGACTTGTTTATGTATCATTTTTAAAAATAGAACTGCTTTACTTTACAAATATTCTCTTAATTAATGTTGATAAAAGTAAGATTAAATTTTTATTAGTGTATGTTCAAAATGGGAATTAAAATTCAAGGTATATTTATAACTCGGTACCTAATTCACTATTATATAGTCAAAAATAACATTAAAAAAACGACTGTGTACAATATAATTTTGGTGGTTTAATCATGGAGACATAAAATATCAACAAAATGGGGAAAGGTGTCTGCAAATGTGAGCTATAAAGAAAATATGTCTGCTCAAAAGTTAAAGTCAATACAAATTTTTCTTTTCTTTTACTTTATTTTTTTATTTTTATTCTAATTGGTTTTTTCATTATTTTTTCTTTCAAATTTGAATAGTGGAATAATAATTTCAACCAAAAAGGTTTCATTTATTAATGCCAACATAAAATTTAAAAACTTAATAGTAGTTGTGGATTTCGAATTTCGAATTTCGGATTTCTACATTAAATGCATTATTCCACGTACACATATATGTGATAATGCTATAAATTATTAAATGTTGGCAAGCATATACGTGTAAAATAATTGTATTAATATTCATATATAACAATGATTTATTAAAACTATTAGCACACAAATTAGCTAAAATATTTTAAAATTTTAAACTTCTTAAAAAGCTAGCAAGCAAGATTTAGACATTAGTTAAAATACCAAGTTAATAATTTGTAAAAGTAGCCAAAAAAATCTAGCTAAAATAGCTTAAAAATTTGGATTTTTTTAAGTCTCTCCAACAAAAAAACAAAAAAAAAAAAACACACACACAAAAAACAGAAATTTGATAAGAATACTAATTTGACTTCTTAAATCTATAGCAAACGGGGGAAAAAATCTATAGCAAACTAGAATTATATTCTAAAATTGATAATATTATCTAACTAAAATTATAATCTATAGTAATTGTTTTTGTCTAAAGACTCTTTGATATTTATAACTACATGATCCAACACTAATTAAATAATTAATGAGCAATAAATATTGATTAGTGAAGCTCAAATCCCAAGTTATGGATTTAGTAAACACAAAACCTCAATCATTAGCCCGTAAACATTAATTAAATAACAGTACAATTCTAAATTTAGTATAATTATATTAAGTTGAGGGAAAAAAAATTATTTTATAAATTAGTAATTACAAATTTTGATTGTAAAAAAAAATGAAGAAAAATGCAAGTTAGTCAAAGACAACAACCCACCACCATTTTTGGCTGTATTAGCTCACTCTCACCCTCCTCACTAGTCAATATACTTAACTTCAATTCCCATTGTATATTATATAATGAGGTTATTTGACTATTTTTATTTTAAAAATATATATAATTCATGCTTTAAATTTTACTTTATATTATAATTTATCACCTACTATATAGAGGATTAAGTGATAACTTTTTTTTATTAATAAGGTATGAAATCTATATATATTTTTTCCTATAAAACCTAAAAACAGAGATTAATAATTATTGCTAAATCTTTTCCGTGGATTTCGCTTATATATTTATCTAATTATAATTTAATTTTGTTGACATTATTATAAGATTTAAATAAAAATGGACCGTCGTCTTCCGCAATTCACGGCTTAATAAAAAAAAAAAGAGTGAAGAGGAAAAAAAAAGTGAAAAGCCGAGAAAACATTCTCTGTATATAAAACCGGTAAATACTTTCACTACTTTTTCTAAAGAAGATTGACTTGAATCCGGATCCGTCATCGTCACGATTCGTAAGTGTGTTAGTCGCCGGAGAAAATTGACGGTGGAGATCAGCGTGGTGTACATGTGGTGACGGCGACGGCGACGGCGGCGGCGGTGGTGAGATTTTGTAATGGGCTGTGTGACGTCGAAGCAGACTGTCTCTGTAACTCCTGCGATTGATCACTCTGGAGTGTTTAGAGACAATGCGTGTTCTAGCTCGGGTCGGATTATTGTGGAGGATAATTCTATTTCCGTGGTGGAGAAGAAGCTTGTGTCGTGGAGGAGTAAGAGTGGGAAGAGGAGTAAAAAGAGCGGTAGTGAGTTAGGTAGCGAGTTAAGTGAGATGAGTGAGTCAGGACGAACGAGTTCAAATTGCAGAAGTGAATCATTGAGTTTCCGTCTCGGAAATCTAAGTAAGTATTTAGAAGCTGAACAAGTCGCTGCTGGTTGGCCTGCTTGGCTAAGTAACGTCGCTGGTGAAGCTATCCATGGCTGGGTTCCTTTCCGATCTGACGCTTTTGAAAAACTTGAAAAGGTATTTTGTTACAATTCTCTCTATGTTATGATTACATTTCGAATTTTGAAATGATTTGTGTTAATTTGGTGGGATTTTGGTTCTTGAAGATTGGGCAAGGAACTTATAGCAGTGTGTTTCGTGCACGAGAGACTGAAACAGGAAGGATAGTAGCTTTAAAGAAGGTTCGATTTGACAATTTTGAACCAGAGAGTGTTAGATTCATGGCACGAGAGATTTTGATACTTAGGAGACTGAATCATCCCAACATTATCAAACTCGAAGGTTTAGTAACTTCAAAACTATCTTGCAACATACATCTAGTGTTTGAGTACATGGAACATGATCTCACCGGTCTTCTTTCTAGCCCTGAAATCAATTTCACAACTCCACAGGTCAGTCCAATTTTACACTGATTACATTGCCTGGTTTTTGGGATTATGAGGTGTGATTGTGTTGATTTGGGATTGTAGATTAAGTGCTATATGAAGCAATTGTTGTCTGGGCTTGATCACTGTCACACACGAGGTGTGATGCATAGGGACATAAAGGGTTCAAATCTGTTGGTGAATAATGAAGGAATACTAAAAGTTGCTGATTTTGGGCTAGCAAACTTTTGTAATTCTTCTGGAAACAAGCAACCTCTTACTAGCCGAGTTGTGACGCTATGGTATCGTCCACCTGAGCTTTTACTTGGAGCAACAGAATATGGAGCATCTGTTGATTTATGGAGTGTTGGTTGCGTTTTTGCTGAACTTCTTCTCGGAAAACCGGTTCTACAGGGAAGAACAGAGGTAACTAAACCACACAATCTTGTTTCAGATTGTTCGATTGTGTTGCTTTACTTGGTGAAAATGTAACTCAAGAGTGATGTTTGTTGCTATAGGTTGAACAGTTGCACAAGATATTCAAATTATGTGGATCTCCACCTGCAGAGTACTGGAAAAAATCCAAACTTCCTCATGCAATGCTTTTCAAACCGCAACAACATTACGATGGTTGTTTACAAGAAACCTTGAAAGATTTGTCTGAGCCAGAAGTTATTCTTATAGAAACTCTTTTATCTATAGAGCCTCATAAACGTGGAAGTGCTTGTACAGCTCTTGTTTCTCAGGTAACCAATTTTTCCTTCAAGTATAAAAGACTTAGGATTTGTTTTTCTTTACAAAAGCAATGTTAATTATCTCCTTTTTTTTTCAGTATTTTACTACAAAGCCTTATGCTTGTGACCCCTCAAGCTTGCCTGTTTATGCTCCTAGCAAGGAGATTGATGCAAAACAGAGAGAAGATGCTACAAGGTCTGAGTTTTATTCATTAGCTGTTAGCTTGTTTGGTCGTAAAGTTCTTAAACTGTCAGGTCTTAAAAAGCTTATACTTATACGTTATGCTGGAATTTCAGGATAAAAGTTTGTGGCAATGGAAGACGTGGTACAGAAACGAGGAAGGCAACACGAAAGCCTCTTGCATTCGCTAAACCTCCAGTTGAGGTACCTCTGATTTATGTACATATTATCTCTATATTTGAATCCTTGTGCAAAAGAACTAAAACGTGACCCTTGTCTCTGTTTGCAGGATATACGGCACTCTTCGCAGGCTTTTCCGAAACGTAATGGTCATTCAGTTCATAATTCAATAGAAAGTGACGCAACTCTAAGTGGAAGACTTCAAAAACTATCATCAGATCATGAAAAAGAAGAAACTTCACATGTCAAGAACGCATCACAAGGCGATGTACCTTTCTCAGGACCATTACAAGTCTCTGTATCAAGCGGGTTTGCGTGGGCGAAACGACGAAAAGACGACATATCTGTTAGATCACATAATAGATCACTCTCAAGAAGTCACATTCCTAACTTGTTAGGACCATCTCCTGGTATAAACGAGAACAGTGACGTTGACTCTAAGGTTAATGAATCCGAAAGAGAAGAAAAACATGGGGCAAGAACAGATTCTCAAGAACGTGAATCTTATGAGAAGTTGAAGCTTTCTATGTTGAAACAATGGAGACAACTTGAACGTCCAGATTCTTTTGATACTTCTGATGAGTATCATTCACAGGATCTCTCATTGGGACTTTATCAAAGAGAAGATAAGGCAACAAAACTTGGTCATGGAGAAAATGAGGAAAAAATTGAATTCTCAGGCCCTTTGTTGTCTAAATCTTATGGAGTTGATGAGCTTCTACAACGCCATGATCGCCAAATTCGTCAATTAGTTCGTAAATCTTGGTTCCAAAAAGGTAAAAACATAACGTTATTAACTCTCCTATCTTGATTTGATCATTTAAATTAGGGCTGGACATAAAAACCGGAACCAAAAAACCGAACCGGACCTAAACTGAAAAAAAGGATTCGGAACCGAACCGGAACCGGCACAAAATACCTATTGGATACTAAACTCGGGATCCATGGATATCGGGTAATAACCGGAATCGAACTGATATCCATTGGGTACCCGAAAGTAACCATATTTTTTTTTTGTACTTTTTTGGTTTTTTAAAGTATTTTTTCAGTTTTTTAGTGTATTTTTTCGGGTAATTTTTTAAGTTTTTCGGATATTTTTTGGATCTTTTTATAAAGTATCTGAACCAAAACCGAACCAAAATCTTCAAATAACTGACCAGATCCTATAACCATGGAACCGAAAAACCGAAAGTACCGAAACCGAACGACAGGTACCCGAATCCGAATGCCCAGCCCTAATTTAGATCAGAAAATTGATGCAATAGTTTCAAATTCAGACATCTTAAGACATGATGTTGATGTATACTATGTGTTTTTTCTCCATGATTTTGCAGGTAAGAAACAAGGAAAATGAATGTGTATTATAAAACATGTGTGGTACTGAAGAAGAGAGCTTTCAAGAACTGAAGATCTGCAGAAACTGTGATGATGAAGCTAAAGATGGAGAAGACCAATTGATTTATGTTATTTAAATGAAATTATAAGTCACAAAAAAATTACAATTTTGGAAAATGTAATAATTATGTAATTCCTAGGCATGTTTTATATCATAAGCATAATTCTATATGTGTATATTTAGATTCACCGGTTTGAATTCCAAAATTGGGACCCATTCATTTTCATGATGGTGATGTATAGTTATGGTACATAATGATTTCTCGTGACAAGTGATCCATGATGTTATGATGTTGTCTATGATGGTTGTTGGTCCATCCATCATCAAGATGACACCTATGATATATATTAATTTATTACCTACACTAACTCCTGTCTATTTACTATATAATAAAACCATGTAAAAACATCATATTCCCAAAAAAAATTAAGATAAAATTTTAAATTTTCAAAATGGTTTATCAAAAATCATAATTTAAAAAATTCAATTTTTTTTATTCCAAAAACTAAAATAGTTCAGATTTTAAAATACCATAATTCTTCATATAACCTTCTGTTTTATGAAACAACAATGTATTGTAATTGTTAAACATAACAATCACAAACAAAATCAATGTTTTTTTTTTCAATCTTACAAAGATCTCTTTAGATTACTAAGTCTTCACTTTTTTTTTTATAATAAAATCAATGTTTTTTTTTTCTTTAAAATATTTGTCAAACTTTCTTATGAACAAGAAGATCACTATCTCTTCTCCACTTCATTGCACTCTGCATCCTCTTTCTACTGATCGAAGATATATCAATCCACGCCTTATTCTCTGCAAACAAAACATTCACACCAAATTCACCAACAAAATCATAAGATCTATCCAGCAAACTCTAACATTACTCAATATATTCAAGTACCTCTCCAGTATCTTGAAGCCTTAGTAGCTCCAATCTCTCTGCAGGTCTCCTATCTGTTAATGTCGCAAGCTGTAATACAAGAAAAGGGTTAACACAGTTTCAGACATTGTAAAGATCTTACAAACATAGCAAAATGTGAATCATATTTACCCAGAAACTGAAACGTTCAGGATCTTGAGGTGTAGGAATCATAGATTCAGCATTTAGAAGTATTTCAAGTCTTCTCCTGTCTGAAAACATTAGAATTAGGAAAATGTACAAAATTGGGATCCAATTAATGGTTGAATTGAGGTTTACCTCCTTGTCTAGCTGCTTCTTTTGCTCTTTCAAGCCATGCCCGAGCAAAAGCTGTTGCAGTGGTTGTAAGTTCCTGAAGCTGTAAGAGAAGTCATAAAGGTTAGAAACTAAAGAAACTCACTGTTTAATTAGTACTTAAGAATTGAAAAAAAGCAAAGTGGAGCTGGAGATTCAAGAATCATACATCTGCTTTGTCTTGATCGTTTTGTGGTTGTGTATCTCTCACCCATTCAACTTCTGCAACACGATATCTGAAACACAAAATGGATAATAAGAAGTTAAGCTAAGAAGAGAAACAAGAGGAACTGGAAAAGAGATGAAAAAGCGCTTACCCATCTTGATCCCATGCTTTTACAATGCGGCATCTTCTGTGGCTTTCCAGCTACAGGATATATCATTTGATAGCTTACAAATCAGATAAAGCCACAAAAACAAGAGACAACGCATAACATACAGCAAACTAAAGATAATGATATTCACCTCTAGTACAAAACGACCATCTGGAAGTGGATCACACCTGTGTAAATTCCAAAACATCAGCAGAATTTGTCTGAGTTTTCTCATAGAAGTCAAATAAGGAGATTAAATCAATGGAAAGAAACAAGCAACAGACTCTGTGATTTCAACTTCACAAGCAACATCCACGGGAGAACCTGTCGCAGCATCAAGAGCTACCTATGAACATGGAATGTGCAAACCTTACTAGTCAGAGAAGAATCTTTTGGGAATCTCTAATGGATAAGAAAGAAAGAACACCAACCATTCCCATTCGATGATTCCCTTCCATTATTCTTCTCACCTGTTTCGGTCATGTTAATCAAACCACACCTTAAAGGGTAGCCTTAAGAAGAAAGCTTAGTTTCTAGAAACTGTAAACTCAAATGAAAGAACTCACCATAAGTCGATAACGTGGTTCAAAGATGTGAAGAGACAACTTCTGGCAGGGAATAATCACATCCATGACAAAAAGAGGTATACTTTCATTGCCTAAATGGACCAAAGTTTCTTGCTCTGATTTCCTTTCATCATACTCCTCCGGAAAATTCTTTTGTATAATGTTGTTCAGTGTCACACTGCCAACACATATTTGCTTCAGTACAAGAATTTTAAGCACCAATGTCAAAGATATTACTATATGCAGCTCTAGGTACAAACTTATTACCTAATAGAACAAGTTCTTGGAGTCATAAAGATGACAGTTCGGCATAACGGACATTTGTTACCTATATTCCACAAAGCATTAGGCACCACAATAGCAATCAAAAGAGTAAAAACAAGAAGCGAACGTATGGAACTTACCACGATCCATTGATTGAAAGAGGCATGATTTGCAGAATGTATGCCCACATGGAGTTGTAACAGGTTCAAACAACAATTTCAGGCAAAGCGTGCAATCAAATTCATCAGACCGCTCAGCTTTTCCGTGGTTCTTTGTTATCAAAGTAGGCAGAACCTTCTCCAATTCCTGAAGATTGGATCGGAGAGGATCGCTTCATATGATCAGAAAGAAACTCCAAACTTTAAAAACGACACCATTTGTTAGGCATAAATTCATTATAAAAATGACACACATCGAAAACTGTACCTAAAGGGATCAATCTGTAAGCCTGAGAGGATACTGTCGCGTGCTAATTCATATCTTTCTAGCTGCAAAATCGAATAAAATGGACACAATCTTGATAGTTACTACAATTGGACCAAAAGATAAAATCTAAAGACCTAATCAGCACTTACCAACATGAGAGCAGCTGCCTTTAAATTGTGAAACTTCACTGAACTGCTCTGAAGATTCATCAGCTTCTCAGCATCCTTAAGAGCAAGCTGCAGGAAACATCAAAAGCTAGTTTACGTGTTTTCCTAAGGCAAATCAGAGTTGATGATCTTATCTACAGGTTAATATTACATACTTCCCCAAGCATTGACATATCAAAACCATTCAGAGGTCTACATTCTGAAACTGATGCAGATCTCTGCTTCAGATATTGACCAAATCTGAAAACATAAAGATGGGATTTTGTCAAAACAACATAGCAACTCAAGCAGATGACAGCTGTTTTTATCGAAACTGACCTTATATAAGCAGCACCTCTATTACCAAGTACAATAGGATCAAGAGGCTTAATAGAATTAGCTCTTGAATAACTGCTAATAGCCTGAAAGAACACAAATAAGGATACTTTACTTGACATTAACAATAAATTTGTCTATCTCATTTCAATTTCAGCATCAAAAGCTCTACACTGTTAAGAATCTCCAGAAAGTAGAAAAGATCTTTACCTCTTCAAAGCGAGATTCTTTGAATGCTTGGTTTCCCTTTTCAACAAGTTGAAAAACTTGACTGTGTATGTCTAAAGGTAAGGAATTGTCAGCTTCCGTAACCTGCAAATCGCACACAAAATTCAAAATAATCAAACAAAATCAATAACCCTAAAAACCCACCAAGCAAGATCCCTAAAACCTTAGAAAGTTCCACAATTGAAATCATTACTCAACCCTAAACAACAATCGAAGCTTTAAACATGCAATGTATTGCTAAGTTCCAAGCTGTCTTTAAGAACATATAGAAGAAGAAATTCTAATAATCTAAGCACTCACCAGACCGTAATTTTCAACTTCATCCAAACCAAACAAAGTAAATGCAGGAAGAGAAGCTTCGTTCGACATTCTGAGAGATCAATCCACGAAAGAAACAAGATTGACAAAAAAAAGGAAATTTGAGGGAAGAAGTTATGATGACAAAGGAAATCGAAGAAGCAAGAATTGAGTATCGTGTTCTCTTCTGAGTCCTTCGTTTTGCAGGAAAAAATGCAGCCACGGAGTTAGATTCCTCTTACGTGTTCACTCTCTCTCCAAGCTTCAATTTTTCTCTTCTTTCTTCAATCTCTCTCTCTCTCTTTCTTTCTCTCTCTCTATAATCACTAAAGGTGAATCCTTTTTTTGCCCTTTTGTTTACCTCCTTCCTGATTTATGGGGTCTGAAGACAAATTGAGGGCTTTAGATTTCTTCAGTAGATTTTTTTTTTTTCGAATTAAAAGAAATTAATACAAAACAAGTCAGACCAAATATATTAAAGATGTACTATATTTTTTTTTTTTTCGAAAGATGTACTATATAATAGTATAAATCATAATGCCGCGAAAAAAAAATAGTATAAATCATAATGAAACAAAAACTTAAATAATTGTGTATTTTATTTTTCAGATATGACAAAACAAATATATTTTCCCATGTATATTTTATAAAATTATTATATATAGAGAATAAAAAACATGTATATTAATGTATATTTGAATTTGAGGTAATTAAGCCCATGGGCCTTAAAGGCCCGTTAAATAAAATTGAAGAGCATAGCAATATAACACACCAGCTGAGGGAGGTTAGGGTTTATCCCTCGACGTCTCAGTAGCAGGTGTGCCGAAAATGGTGAAGGGACGACAAGGAGAGCAAGTTAGGTCAGTTTAGACTCATATTCAGTCCCTTTCTCCACATGATCTGATCGATTTGAATTTGGAATCGCAATGCTTACTATGTTTATCGATTCTTAAGTCATCGCTTTCTCTTTCTGGAATTGATTTGTGTTTCCTTGCTACCGTGAGGCGAATCATTGATACATTAGGTTTCTTTTTTGATGAACTAACTCAAAACTGTTGTTTGTTTTGTTTAATTTTTGCAGACTCTATGTGAGAGGGACTATTCTTGGATACAAGAGGTAAACTCTTACTTGCATTGGATCTTATCTAGGGTTTTAAATGGATTGTGTACATATAATCGAGAGTAATAGATAATCTCAGTCTTTCTCTCAGGAGTATCTTATGATCAGATTATGATGCTTATTTAGATATCAAGCTTCGGAGTAGTAGAATCTTCTGTTTATCACCTAATTGAAACTTTTAGAAAGTTTGATCTTGTGTTGCATATTCGCAGGAATCTCTGTGATTCTCAATTTCTTTAGCTATCCTGTGTTAAGCAATGTTCAGTGTAATGGAGTTTGTGAGCCAGTTATGCTGAGTAATAGACTTGTCTTGTTGCATCGAGTAGTCAGATCTTTGATTTCATTCTAGCTTCTTCTATCCGCTGAAGAGGGTTTCGATACAAATTTCCTCAAACTGACTTGTGACTGTGATTATCTTGAATCATATAGGTCAAAATCAAACCAGTATCCAAACACATCCCTTGTCCAGATCGAGGGAGTCAACACCACGGAAGAGGTGACATGGTACAAGGGTAAGAAGATGGCTTACATCTACAAGGCTAAGACAAAGAAGAGTGGAAGCCATTACCGTTGCATTTGGGGCAAAGTAACCAGACCTCACGGTAACAGTGGTGTCGTACGTGCTAAGTTCACATCAAACTTGCCACCTAAGTCCATGGTACATCCCTATCATACAACACAGAACTCTTCTTAACCTAAGATAAGAAATTCTCATTGGATTCTTACTCAACTTGCGTCTGCTTCTTTTGCAGGGAAATCGCGTAAGAGTCTTCATGTATCCAAGTAACATATGAAGCTAAACGTACTTAGCCACAGTGAGATTTTGTCTTCTTCTATTTCGTTATTGTATTCGATACTTAAAGTAGTTTCTTCATTGAATACTTGAGATTCTATCTAAGTTGGCTATTTGGTTTTGGTAACTAGTTCTTGGTTCTTGATTTTAATCCTCCATTGATGAATCTTCCTCACTTGTTTGAAATGGATTTCAACTCATGAGTTCTATGTTTAACATTCTGGTCTGTAGAACGAGTTTGGTTTGGTTTTGATTTCACATAACTCTATCAAAATAGACTTTTGTCAAGTTTCGAAACTTGGAAGCAATCCAACGGCTATTAAAGAATGGTGATCCACCGCTCGATGTAGAAGCGATCTAACGGCTATTAAGGAATTGGGTGGTCCAACGCACATATCATCCTCATCAATTCTAAGATGAGGTAATAGATACATACGTACACATCAATTATTTCTAAGTGAGAAAAAAATGTTTTGTCGAGGAAAAATGATTTGGAGCTACGAAACAATAATTATTCACATGTATTTAAAGGCTGTTTTTAGAATTTTGAAAAACATTTTTTTTCAACTTTTAAATTCATTGTTACTAATTTATTGTATATAAATTTATATACATATTTAACTTGAAGCAAAGGCTTTTTTGTTTGTTGTAGAGAGAGTGTCTTTGCAGACACATCACTGTATTGCAAGATCTAATCAAAACGCTCTTCTTTTTCACTCTCCCCAATGCATTGCTTCTCTCTCTTTCTAACTAACATTCAGCTCTTGTAGCTTCAAGAGCTTTTCTCTCTCCTCTCTCTATCTCTCTGCAACAAAGTGTTTGGTTCGTGTGCAGCGCCATGGCGGTTGTTCTTGTGGTGCTTTTGTTGGCCATGGCTGGTTACTCTAGTAAGATAATCTACTCTACTTGAAATTTCACTTCTTTTATGGTCCTTCTTTTAAGCTTTCTATTCTGGGAATTATATATTTCTTTCTTCCTCCTTCAAATGACTGCTTTTACCAGCTCTGTTTTAGCACAGAACACTCTCAAAGTTCTTCGCTTTCATGGTTAGGAAGTGAAATTCTCGACATAAAAGGACTGTTTTCTTGCTTTACACATACCTCTTTTACTCTATTTTTCAAAAAAGTGTTATCTTTTGTCTATGGAGTACAATCTTAGACCAATCCAGCCTGTTCCCTCTTGAAACACACCTTAAGGTTTCACACATAATTGAAGAATAAGACCTGGGGCCTGTGTTAGTCATCATTCTACTGTGTGTATGTGTGTGTGTGTAGGTGGGACATGGTGCGTGTGCAAAGAAGGGCTAAACGAGTCAATGCTGCAGAAAACATTGGACTACGCATGTGGTGCAGGAGCTGATTGTAAACCCATTCACCAGAATGGACCTTGCTTTAACCCTAACACCGTCAAGTCTCATTGCTCCTACGCTGTTAACAGCTTTTTTCAAAGGAAAGGTCAATCTCCAGGCACTTGTGACTTCGCCGGTACAGCCATCGTCTCAGCCTCTGATCCCAGTGAGCCCCCACTAACCTCTGCATTCATTAAAATCAATTGGAAACATGTGTTGTGTAGGGACCATCTTTCACATTTAGTAACCTTAAGTAGGTAAAAATTAAAAGCAATAGTGTACTAAAGAGATGAGTAGAGAGGGATAGATATCATATGTTCTTATCAAATCTTACCTTGCACATGTTTCAATGTGATGATGATTTTGAGATAAGTATCCATTATCTTATTATATATCACACCTCTAGATTCTCTACAGAATCTCTGAAAGTACAGTTTAGTAACAATTTTAACATAACCTTTTAAAATCTAACTCTTGTCTTTGCTCCATTGTTGTGGTCTTGATCTAGGCTACACTGCTTGTCCTTTCCCTGCAAGTGCCAGGTATCTATCTATTCATTCTTGTTCTAAAAGTCCAATCTTTGATCCAAAATCTCAGCAAATAGATTCTTGAACTGATTAGATGAATTCTGAGGTGGTTTCCATGAACAATCTTGAGCAATGTTTGTGTATATATATATGTTGTTGTTCTGCCATTGATGCAGTAGTACAGGAACAACAACTCCAGTGACGACAACACCATCTACAGGCATCCCTACCACAACTAACACTAGACCATACACAGTCACACCATCAACAGGAGGCTATGGAGGAGGAGGAGTAAACCCATCTGGAACAGGAGGCATTAACCCAGATTACACAGATCCATCCTTTGGATTCAGACTCCAAAACCCAGTAACTAGATTATCTAAATTCATAAACTTAAGCTTCCAAAAACCATTAAGCAGAAGCTTATCTTGTTTCATAGCCTTAAGCTTATTGTATTCATTACCATTCTACTTTTTGAGCTAATAACCAACAAAGTCATGTCACATTCACAAGTTGTGATGTGATTTAGTTGTTATGTCTTTGTCTCTCTCTCTCTAAAATGTAATGATGTAATCTTTGAAAAGAAAGAACTTGTAAAAATTGATTTTTTTATTTGGACCAAGTTGAGAACAACTGGAAAAAACCAGACAAAGATGGAACAATTTCAACTAATGACAGCGCAGGAAGAGAAGGGTAAACCGGAGACGGTTAACGAAATTGGGGAAACCGGAATAATTTCCCGGTTTAAGATTAAAAGTTAATTAAACGAATATTATTTAAAAAGTGAAGGGTATAATTGTCATTTAGTGATTTAGCTCACCAACCAACATTCAACAACACTCGGGATTTGATCGATCAGTTCTCCAAGCAGTCAGCTGAAGACGGCTACCGGCGATTTTCCGGCTCCGGTAAATTTCTCTTGTCGGCTTTTTTCTATTCTTCTTCTTCTTATTCATGGTGCAGATCTATGATATCAATCTATCGTCTGAATCTCTCCCACTCGTTATTTGATGATTGCTTTGTTCGATTTTAGTGGATTTGTTTCTACTTAGGTGGATCACGCAGATTCGCTCTCTATATATAGTTGAGTAGTTTATGTCTACAAGGATTTTATCTTTATAGGATCACGTTTCCTCTACATTGTGCTCTTCAACGTTTCACTTTTTTATTGAAATCTATCTGAGCTTGGTGAATGTGAGGCAGATATTTAGGTTTTGTTAAACTACTTGTGGTAGTTCGATCTAATTGTGCGTTATTCGATTAGTCAGATTCGAGCATTTGTGAAGTTATGCCTTTTTGGGTTCTGCTATTATGAGGGCTCAAATGAAAGTGGGACTTATTGGACATTGTTGTTTTGTTCCGGTCTACAGCTTCAAGTTTGATGGAGGCATTACTTACTTCCCGGGTTGTGCCAGTTCAGATTCCTTGTAGAAAGTTCTCATCATTTTTCGGCAATTTCTCTTGCTTGGAGTTAAGGAGATATCCTTGTCGAGGGCTTGTCTCGCTCATGGACCATCCCAAATTGCTCCATACAGTGACTGCTTCTGTGCAACCGCAGGAGCTTTCGGCTTTGGGGCACGAAGGAAACACCGTTCCTTCTAAAGGTTATTATTGATTACTTTAAACTCTGTTGTGTTTGGGTTTTGTAATATCACTTAGTACTTGTTATGCAGTTGTTAACTTGAGGTGCTTTGTTCTAGGAAGCATGATGAAAGTATGCATGAACTCAATCAGAAAGTATTTTCATTGGCTCTATGATTTTGAGTTGCTTCTAGTTTTTGCATCTTTTGCACTGAATAAATACTTTTGGTTGTTGATTTTGTTGAATTGCTAGAAATTCTTGATCTTTGGATAAATGCTGAAGCGGTGTGTTTCGATGTCGATAGCACTGTTTGTGTGGATGAAGGTATTGATGAACTTGCAGAATTTTGTGGAGCTGGAAAAGCTGTTGCTGAATGGACTGCCAGGTTTGTGGTCCATCATTACGCATATATATGCTAAAACTTTAAAGATTTTTCGCCTAAAATGTTAGACTTGTTGGGTCTTCACCTAAAAATATTGTGATTATGTTCCTTAGAGCAATGGGTGGATCTGTTCCATTTGAAGAAGCCCTAGCTGCAAGACTGTCTTTATTCAAGCCGTCTCTATCACAAGTTGACGATTTTCTTGAAAAGAGACCCCCAAGGTATTGATTTATTAACAGTCACCTTGGATATGCTCCAATGGCCCAATTCTTGTCTTGAAATATACTTGACCAAACAGAGGTTACCATTTAGCTTGCTCGATCCTCTACAAAAGATGTGAGAACAAACCATGTCCGGATGCTTCTGAATGTCTTATAATAGCTCATTTCCTTGATTTGCGTAGGTTGTCTCCTGGCATTGAAGAGTTGGTTAAGAAGCTGAAAGCCAATAAAATTGATGTCTATTTGATATCTGGAGGCTTTCGACAAATGATCAACGTACGCTCTCTCCATTTTACTTCTTTGTTCTTTGTAATAGCTAATCAGTGATTGCTTTTAAACAACTCGTCTAAGCTAAGTAGCCATATATGCAATTTCATCACCAAGCAAGCTCATAGACTCAAGATCATCCTTGTATAGATTCCACAATCCTGTTGATAATTTGTTATTGAATATCTCTCACTGTAGCCTGTAGCATCGATTCTTGGTATCCCTCAAGAGAACATATTTGCCAACAACCTTCTATTTGCTAAGTCTGGCGAGTTTCTAAGTTTTGATGAAAACGAACCAACCTCAAGGAGTGGAGGCAAAGCCAAGGCAGTACAACAAATACGAAAGGTTAGTCCAAATCTTGATACATTACAGTGCCATATCTCTAGACTACACTCTATACCAATAACTCTAAAATCATTTTCTAGGGTCATTTCTACAAGACTATGGCCATGATCGGTGATGGTGCCACAGATCTTGAGGTAAAGCTTTTCTTTAACAAACAAACAGACAACGATGATATCTAAGTAACCAATTCACTTCACTTCCTCTACAGGCTCGTAAACCCGGTGGCGCAGACCTGTTCATATGCTATGCTGGTGTTCAACTTCGTGAAGCAGTTGCAGCCAAAGCAGACTGGCTTGTCTTCAACTTTGAACCTCTCATAAACTCATTAAACTAAGCTACTTCTTAGCTTAAACTCTTATTCTTATCTCAAAACTGATGTATAATCTCACATTACCTCAACAAAAACAAATAATATTTATTGTCAACAAATCCATTTTCGCCAATTCGGCTGCTTCATCTACTTGTTATTGCATCACTTTAACACTTATGAGTAGAAAATTAAATCAACGACTAAGTCCGTTGACCCATTTGATTAACGCCAACCACGAGCACCACCACCAAAACCACCTCTTCCACCACCACCACCTCCTGACTCAGCAAGATTCACTCGAATTCTCCGGCCTTCAACTTCCTGTATACGCAGTAAATAACTCTATAAAATAGCCAATCAACAAAACCAGACCAAACACAGATCCAAAACACTAGACTTATGTCGGAAAATCAGAACAAGAAAGAGTTAAAGGCTATGGTGGAACATTGGTATCACCTGTCCATCTAGATAACGAATTGCTTTGTTAGCTTCATCACTTGACTGAAATGTTACAAAACCAAATCCTCTCGAATTACCGCTTTCCCGGTCTAAAACCACAGTTGCTGCAATCAACCAAGTAAGTAGCAATTTAGCAGAGAGAAAAGAACTGATTCAGCTGAAATTAGAGAGTTTCTTTAGCTAACCATCAACAACTTTTCCAAATTTGCTAAACACTTCTTTGAGGACATCTCCATCAGTGTTGAATGGAATACCTGATGAAACCAAAACAACAATTTTAGAGCAATCAAACAAAGCCCCAAAAGAGAAGTCAATCTACAGATTATAAAGTTTGTTGTTTTACCTCCAACAAAGAGTTTAGATGGAGTCAAAGAAACATTGCCCTCTAACATTGAGTTTGAGACTTTTAAAGCATTTGGCTGCCTAAATATGTTCCCAACTTTACTAAAGAAAGCCATGTAATGCATCTTTGCAATCTGTAACAGTTAAAGATCAAGATTTTATAAAGATAAGTGATTTTTGAGAAGCAGAATCAGTAGCTGGAAGTTATGATAAGATCTATTACACTAAGAGATAACAACTGATAAAAAAAAACAGCTAAAGATCAAGAATTTTTCCCTGGATATGTATCAATGAGAATCGAATCAAAAGCTCATTACATCACACTAACTAATCCTATTTCTCATTAACCCGAATTCGCATCGAAACTGAGAAATAGGGTCTAAATTTAGTGCCTTGGGATTGCAAAGAGACACATGAGTAATAAAATGAAGAACCCAGGAAGAGAAAGAGCTACCGGATCAAGGAATCGAAACTTTTGGACAACAAGTAACAGAAGAATTCAAACTAGAACGAGAAGAAGTTTCGAAGGAATTTACTCACTCTTTCTAGGGTTTTTCTCCCGACTGGCGATGATAAATCTCCGGAAGCGTCTTTTCAATTCTCCGCTGAAATTGAAAAACACAGGCTTAGGTAAAGAATCAACTTCCTGAGGAATCAATCTCAACCGTTAAATTATTATTAGATAGGATCTTGCCCGTTGATTGACAACTATTCATCAACTGATCAGAGACTAAGTTTGAGTTTTTTTTCTTTTCTAGAACGTTGCAACTTCCGGTATGATCTGGAAAAATGAGTTTTTGATGAATTGATTAATGTTAAAATCAAGCATTTTTCTAATTCATAAATCAATTGAATCACCAAACATAAATTGAAATTTTTACGTTAAATCTTGACTGTATTATATATACACTTTAGAACATAGAATCATAGAGAACCAGAGAGATACATGGAGATGACAGTGAGAAGTGTTAGAGAAGATGATAATCACTTATGTAAAGATTCTGTGGACAGTGTTCTTCGCCTACATAACTTAGCTTGTAGCCTACCAGTCTCACCGTGCACGATCTCACTTACAAGATCCTTGAAGAGAAGCCTCTCCAAGTCCAGCACAATAACTGAGAGTTCATCATCAAACTCTGTCCAATTTCCAGATCGAATTCTCACATCTTCAGCCAATACAGATTTCAAGAAGTCTTCTTCTTCTTCCTCTAACACCAACAAGTTTTCTGATCTCTTCTTGGTTTGCTTCTGCAGTGTTTCTATCTCAAAACATAGTTCTTTCAAGAGTTGTTGAGCACTTAAAACCTTCTTTGTCATTTTAGCTGGTTTCATCCATGGATATGGCGTACCCTCAACAAAAGCTAGCTTCTTTACTAGCATTTCATTAACAGTATCAAACACAAGTTTGCGATTGAGCTTCTCATTGTTCAGAACTTTGTTGGTGCTGCTTCCTTTAGTTTGTTCAAGAACAAGGAATAGCTCGGGATTGATAGGGTGACCTGAAGAATGCAGTTGAAACGTTGTTAATCCTGACCCGAGATCTCTGAGGAGAAGACCTGAAGCTAACAGAATCTCTGAAATGTATCTGTGATCTGTATTGGGATCTGTGTTCTCGCAAAGAGATGCAATGTAATCTTGACTGGCTTCATCGTGACTAGAGTTTAGTCTTCTTAGCTTTTGAACCAAATGTTCAATATTCTGAAGCTTTTTGCGGTTTATCTCAGGCGAAAAGGTGGATGCAGTCTCTGAGAAGCTGTAAGCTGGATTCCATTGATCCTCACATTGCTCATCACCTGTTACATCATCAGAGAGATTAAAGAAGAAAACTAAACATTTGTGAATTGCAAGTTTTGATTGAGGTCTTACTGCATTCACTTGTTTGTGTCTTCAAAGGAGATTGTTCAATCTCTTTGTAAATTGATGTGTTGAGAACAGAAACTGGACTTGGATGATCTGGAGCAACTTCTGTATGGTTAGCCAATGATCTGTCTTCACTAAACCTTGAACTGGATTTCTGAAACACAGAACAAAAGTTACGAAAAATCATCAGTAACTCCTTTCAAACTAAACAATCAGAGCAATACCATAAGAAACAGAAACTCACATTCACCATTAAGTTTGAGAGAATGGCTTTAGCTGCCTCTATTACAGATTGACGCTTTCCATCATCGAATTCGGTAGCTTCTGTTTCAGATTTAGGACACAAGCTATCAACTTTATGACTTGAGGTCTTAGATTCATTGCTCACTTGACTAAGCCGGTCATCATTTTGCGGCAAGCTCTTCTGAGCCCTAAGTTTACGCCTGCCACCAGGAGAAGTAGATTCTGGAGATTGTTGGTTTACTTGTCTTCTTGATTTGTTTGAATCAGATGGAGGAGTTGGTGGCCGAGAATGATTGTCATACTCAAGCTTTATCTGCTGCAATCTTGGATTAGCAGATCCTGAATTCTTTGAAACTTGATGAGGCTTTGACAAAGAAGACTGTTTGGTTCTGCTGCTAGATTTCTTATCAATAGAACTGATACATGTCTCAGCTCTTTGATTTTCAGGACACTGAGCTTCTACTGCCTTTTTACTTGCTGATCTTCTTCTACCACTTACAGGCTCTTCTCTACGTGCCTTATTAAGGCATGATAGACTGTGAATTGGAATCAGAGATGAAGAAGGGATTCCAGATTTCTCCACAAGTTTTGCAGGTTTCATAATCACAATCGGGGTTTCAAATAGCTCGATAGATGAAGAAGAAGAGGAAGAAGACATGCCTCTAATATTAGATGGAGCCTGCAAGTTTGAGGATTGTGATTGCTCTCGAGTATCGAAAAAGCCTTTTGATTGCACTGTCTCTAATATCTCTTGAAGAGCTCGGAGATCATTTCCAGAATGTTTAAAGTCAAGATCTTTCAATCTTCCTTCCATTTCTCTGTACAAAGTAGAAGAAGAATGTGACAGAGTTTTCACAGTTCTGCAGCTTTGGTTTTGCGAAAATCGGTTTCTATCAGTTTGCTTCCATGGAGCTGGTTCAATAGGATATCTCAAACTTGATAAAGGTTTCATAACAACTTCAGAGTTTCTCCACCTTGGAGAAGAGTTCGAGTCTTTCCCCAAGCTTCTAGGTGAGCTAGGAGCAAACCGAATCGCTTGGTTTAAGCTAGTTCCCCTTAAGGATCTTGAAAACGGATCAGTGTTATTATCACCAAACGAGTTAAACTGATGTGTGTCTCTTCCTAATGGTGAACCAGGTAATGCTTCTAACCCCATAAGCTTTGCAACAACACTAGGAGGCCGTTTCGAGCTACCTTTCGACGATTCTTGTAGCTCTGAAACTCTTTTCATGTCAGAACTTTCACTGAATTCTCTACTGTCTAATGAAAGCCTAGGCAACTCTTTGAGCTTCGGTCTAGATTTCAGTTTATTGTCTGAATCAACGGAGTAACAGGAAGCATCTTTCATGTCTAGATCATTGTAAAGCTGAGGTTTCTTCTTGAGTTTAGCTAAAGCTCTGCAAGACTCATTGAAATCAACAGGCGTAGATTGCTTCAAACCATAAGGCCTTGGAGAATCCTCTCTCCTATCTCTTACATTAGGAGTCTTAACTGAAAGTCCTTTAGCTTCTCTATACATAGAATCTCTAACAACATCTCTAAGGTCAAGTCCCAAATGTGCAAAACCATTTCCTTGACTCATCATTGGATCACTAGCAAGAGATTCTGGAAATATAACCCGGTCATATGCGGAAGTTTCAGGTTCAGCTTCTCTATTGAACTCAGGAGAAGACAGTGAGGATGCACAAGACGATGAGAAAGAAAGTCTTGAGGATTCTGTTAGATTCTCATTCTTTGAATCAACAGAGTTCCTGTTACAGTTGATACTATTGACATGTCCATAACCTGCAACAAACACATAACATAATGAAGAAACAGAGTAAAGAACAGAAGAAGATGCAAAAAGATAAGCAGTACAAGACAAGAACCAGAGCAGATTTGATATATACCTAAAGTGAGGCTTTTACGGCGATTTGTGACTTGGAAAATCCCATTCATACATCCAATTTTCTTCTGCAGATCAGAGTTATCATCTGCCAATGTATGCAGAAGCTTTGCAGCCATGAATGTTGAACGAATTTAGGGCAATTGATCCTAAATCACAGAAAAAGAAACCAGGAGGATTCTCCGGCGAATTTCTGGCGCCGGAATTTGAATTAAAAAAGGAGAAATTTGAAATCTTTAATCTTTTTTACTTCTCTTTGTGTTTGCATAAACCCTAATTTGGAGAAAGAGACACTTCAGCTTTCATTGGTTACTCCATCAACAGTAACCACCATTGAAACAGAACGAGAATGACGCACTGTGCATATATTTCATATAACTCCAAAAAGGTTTCAGCTTTTTAGACTCCAATAAAATTGGTCCCGATAAAGCTCAATGACAACGCCATTGCTCTCTCCAGCCAATTACACCTTCAAATCAACCATCAACAACAAAAAAACAAAAAGCTCAGTTTTTTTGTCTGTATACGTAGCAAATTTCAAAATTTTACAGCTTTACGCATTGATCTTCAATTCGAATTTCAATTAGAATAAAAAAGATAGGATCTATTCACCTCTTTTTCCACACCTAGATTCCCAAATGCCACTGAAAAGACAAAGACAAAAAACCCTTTTAAATAACTCAACCTAAAAATTAGAACAGGACTAGAGTCTTGTGAGTGATTTATCTCATTGGAAACTGAAAACGTTCATTCTTACAAAACCTGTATAAGAATACACCAGAAGAAGAAGAAGAAAACTATTCAGATAATGTACATTGAAAAATCTCACAAATCCATGGAGAAAAAAAAGAAACTTTCAGGAGCAGAGAAACTGCCAAGCCAAGAAGTAGAAGAAAAGGAGACAGAGGAATCTCTGCAGTCTGCTCAGACAACAAAACGAATAAGAACAAAGGTTTTGGTTGTTCCAATTCCTCACCTTAAAGCCCAGGGACTTCAAATTACCTTTAATAATAATATAATAGAGAGAGAGAGAGGAGAGAGAAAGAGTGGGGTTGTGGAGAATCTGGAGATACAGAGACTCTCTCTCCTCCTCAAAAATCCATGTGGGGAGTGGATTTGTGGGTAGTTGATTAGTTCCCTAGATGTCTCCCTCTCCATGTGACTCCTGTCTTCTGGTTTTTTCATATCCACAATATTATCCAAATAAGTAAAATAAAGTAGAACCTTTCTTTACTTTTTGGGGATTCTTAATAAGATTGCTTTAAACATGAAAATTGAGAAAAACTGGTTGTTGTATCTTCAATAATAGAATTGATATTTAGAGATTATAAAAATTGAATCAAAAGAGGTTTCACATGTTACCAAACAAAGACATTAGTTGGAAAATGGAAGTACATGCTTTAGTAGTTGTATAGCCAACTGTGAAGATTTTGACTTTTCTTCTACGTTTTCTCCAAATAAACAATGAAATAATACATAAGACAATGAACATAGATAAGAATGTGAAGTTTGAAACTAAAATTGAGAAGAAAACTGTGTATTCTGTCTATAATGAACACTTACTTGCTTAGTCAAGTCTGCTGAATGACTTACTTGTGTTCTTCGATGATCTTTGAGTAATAATGCCATGATTCGTGAGTCTCTGTTATGGCGGGCTCACCAAATGGATTCTCCTCTACAAACTTCTGAACGTTTTCTGCCTTGGCTAACCTTTTAAGGTACTTCCTTAGCTCACTATCAGGTCCTGAGACAAGAATCATCCCAGAAATGAAACATAAGTAAGAATAGATCATTAGAAACGTAGAAGATATAGCCATGGATCTTTGTCTTCATCCATTAACTCTCGAGTATTTTAAAACTAAAAACTCACCCAATCCAGAATCTTCACTGTCTGTGTACACGTACGGGAGCGGAAAGATTGCAGAGTGTGGCTAAAAGACAGGAGGAAGATCAATATCAGACGATGACGAAGTTAAAAATGTGCGTCGCGTTGAATACATAATCAGGTGTGGTAGTACTTACAGGATTACACAAGGCCTTTTGGGGTGAATCGTCAACTAGTAAAGTGTTTGTTTCATCATATTTTCTCTTTCCACATGTAAGACACGCCCCAAAATGGTCCCAAACTCTTCTTAGATCCTTAAGAAACAGAGGTTTTGTGCTTCTCTCCTGAGTTTTAAACTTTGTTTCTGTGCACATACTCTGATCCTGAATACATAAGAAGCGTTTAATCATTAGACCAGTAAACGAGTTCTGCTCATAAATGTAAACTACATTATTCATAGCTCAGAGATTGTAGACTATACTTATATTCTCACTCTACTCATATGGAAATTCTATACTCTAAACCATAGCTTATAGAGATTGTAGCGAGGACTTACAAAACAAAACAACAATTTTTTCGCATACTTTCCCATGACCAAGTTGGTCATAAAATCCAATCCACTGTTACGAGAAGGAACAAATAGAGTTAATATAGGAAACAAACTTAGTAGTATGGCAGAATAACTCAAATTAACTAAGAAAAACACAAGGCAACACAGTTAAGCTATGAATCAGATAAAGAAGCTTACACGCGTCTGGAGGACCATATCCCAACATCAAATCTCTTAAAGCAGAAGTCAAGAAAATCAGCAACAAACGGTCTCCTGAAAACTATAGGAAAGCAAAAATAGGATTACTCTGGAGTCAAAGAAGCATGTTAAGAGCTCAACAAATACAAGTTGGAATTGATTATTCCTTACCTGACCTTTGTGATACTTTACCGTCTGGAACATATTTACCAGTGTAGCCCTGAGCAATATCTGCAAGAATTCCATTCAAATCAAGTACAACCAGCTTTTTGGTACTTTGACCTTTGCATTTGCATGTACGCACATCTCCTTGAGCCACATTATTGTGCATTAGGACAGAACTTTCAAGCTTGACCTCGCCAGATTCAGGTTCTTCATCGTTTATAGATATAGAAACATCATCTTTTTTCTTCTTCTTGCTCTTTTTCTTCTTCTTCTTCTTTGTTTTCATCTCAACGTTACTAACACCTTCTGCTCCCAAATGATCCTCATCAACTTCTGCCTTTTGAGCTTTTTTATCTTTTTTATTTTGTTTGATGCTTTCAGTATTTTCAACGCCTTTCTCCTCGGTCACAGAATCTTCAATTTTACTTGCCAAAACCTTATTGGTGCATTCCCCGTTACAATTTTCCACAGCTTCTCTATTTGAGTGATCCAACAGACACTGAACTGATTCGATATCCATGGTGGCTAATGATTCCCCATTTTTCTTTCCATTTCTCTTCTTCTTCCGTTTTTTGCGCCCAATGTCACTAACAACTTCTGCTCCAAGAGGATCCAAAGTAACTTCAGTTTTGCCATCAGTTTTCTTCTCTTTAGCTTTTTCATGCTTCTGAAAACCTGTTTCCTCTCCAGTTGCAGAATTTTCCCTCTTACTTGCTAAATCACTCTTTTGGCCAGCATTCCCATCACTATTTCCCATCGTTTCTTTATTCGAATCATCCAGCATACAACCTATTAACCCGCTTTTCATGGAGCTAGCTAAAATATTTCCTTGTGGGTCACAAACCTCCATAGTTTTGGTCTTTTTGCGCTTCCTTTTCTTGGTTTTATGACTCTGAGTTTGTGACACAGTTTCATTTGCTTTGACATCTATGTCTTCTCGTAGTTCCACTGTATCATCCTTAGATTTCAGACAACAATTTATCACCCCATTAGCAACAGAATTTCCCTCTAAACTCGTCAATTTCAATCCCTCAGCTTCTGAAAGGTGCATTACATTGCCTTCCATAGCAACATCCGCATTGTTACCATGAATATCAACACCATTTTCCCTCGGTGCACTTTTATTCTTATTTTTCTTTCTCTTTTTTCTCAGGGAACAAGCCATATCAGTGGCACCTGGCCGTGAATCTTCTAACGTTGACATAATTGGGTCTATGCTTTTAAATTTACGAATCCGTTTTTCCCCTCAAATCAGCTGCAATATCAAAATTTTCCACTACACCTTTTCGTAAATTAGGGACAAGAACTGATTCAAAAAAACCATTTTTTCACATGAAAAGAATATATGTATTGCTTAACACTACAAAAACTAAACAGAGCTTGATTGAAAACTGGAACATATCTAAAAATTTTGCACATTTGTAATAATACCATTGAAACGTAACCTTCCGAGTAGCTATTGGCAATCCAGACGATACTCAAAACCAAAACCAAAAACATAAACCCTAACCAAAAACCCAAAACCCCAAAAACACAAAACACAAAACACAAAACCTCTAGCCTCCGGTGACCAATCGGATCCTAAATCTCAAACTAAAAACACAAATCCTCCTCGAAATATAGACGGAAGTTGAAAGGCATTAACTTCATACTCTGCTCTAGAAAGAAATAGAAAAAACTAATCGGCCATCACACCGGAAAATTCTCCGGCGACGGCGACGGCGACGGCACAAACCACGACTATATATACTCAACCAAAGTGTGAATAGACTGACAAAACGAAGGTACAGTACCTGGAAAAACTCAACTAGCGAAGAGCACCTCTGTGTGTGTGAGAGAAAGAGAGGCGCGGCGAATTTGTGAAAAGAAGGGTTAGTTAATCTCCACAATCTAAAACCGCTTCGGTTTAAATCAAAAACCAAAACTTTATCAATAACCAAGCCGGTTTACAGAAATAACCACAAATACCATAATTAACCTTTTAAATCTAACAATTAACCGAGTTCCTTATGCAATTAAGTGCTTAAACGTTAATTTCTTCTAAAAGATAAATCTTTACTTGAAAATAGGAAGAATCAAACGACAAAAATCAAGGATTATAATCTGAGAAAAGCATAATCATTGCTTACAACAAAGCAAAAATCTGCTTTTTGCATTGCAGAGCTTCAACTTTCAATAAGAAGAAGACAAAACCAAAACAACAAAACCTAAATCAGAGTTAGCTTGTCTAAATTAGACTCTAATCCATCCCTATCTCCGGCTAATGTACAGAATAACAGAAGATGTTGTTGATCTTCTTTGTAAGCTCTGCTTCTTCCTCTCTGTCCCCACCATTCTTATCTCTCTCATCTGCAAAATCAATTCTCAAAATCAATGCAATAGCCTGAATTGTGGTTTAATCACATGGACTTAGTGTATGTACCTTTGCTCTTCAGGTTGTGAATTAGTAGCTCTAACATCTATTGTTATCTCATTTCTTGATTCCAAAGATGCTTCATTTGTCTCAGGAACTGTGTTAACAATCTCCTGTACAAAGATTTTCAGTACATTACAGTAACAAATGAAATCAAAGATGTGAAAAAGATGAGTATACACTAACCATATCCAGTTCAGTTGCATCTTGGTTCTTAACCTCAGAGGTAACAAGAGCAGTGTCTGCTTCTTGTGTTGTTGCCTCTGTGTTTATATTAACATCAAGAGGTTTACTTATAGGCGTTGTTTCTGCATCATGTGAATCTGAAATCTTCTTGTTTGCATCATCACAAGGAGTAATGCAATTTAATGGAGAATCTCTGGATTCAATAGCATCAACTTGTCGGTTACTTGGTGAATCTTTGCTCAAAATTCTAGGTGACTTTACTCTGTTATCCTGATCACCATTTAACAGATCTGCCCTCTTTCTGTACACAATTAATCACTTGTTTATAAATAAACAATCCAACACAATGCATTCAACAAGTGAAATTGAAGTTTTTGGAAGTTACACTTGCCTGATGAATCTCTGATCAGTCGTTAGAATCGATGTATGTTTGTTTGAAAACAAAACACCGCGAAGTCTCTTACCATCTATGATTGTTTCTATAGTGTAACCTACTGGAAAACTCTCAGTAACTCTAGCTTGAAACATCATCTTTCCTACAATACAAAAAAACTAGTGATTTCCTGCTACAGAAAACTTTGCAACTTTAGTGTAGAGTTTGTGTAAGTAAACACACACCTTTATCATACAAAGGACTTTCATGACTTTGTTCTTGACATTTCATCTTCAGTTGTTTCTTTAGAGACAACGGCCCTGCATACATTGCATCGTATCCAAGTCCTATAAACCGGAACCGAAACTAATTAGAACCCAAAGTATCAGATTTTAGCAATTAGAAAGTTGCAGAGAGATTGAAGAAAAAGAAACCTGTGTGTAAGTAGAACATATCATCTAATGCCTCTAGATCCTTATTGCAGCCACCAACAAAAGTAAGAAAACCAGCTTTGTGAAGATCTAAACAAGCTCCAGCAGAAGAAAACCTAGGAGATGGCCCTTCTCCTACCGTCAGAATCTTCGACCATACACACGTATCTACATATATAAACAACAAAATATTCATCCAAAAACCATAGCCTACACAGCTAAGCATTGCTATTATACAATGTATCTCAGCTACATACCAACATCAAGCACATAGAGATCATCGTAGAGATTCTGAGCATCTGTAAATCCTCCAAACACAAATAAGTTCCTCCCAAGCGAAACAGTAACATGACCAGCTCGTGGTGTCAACAACTGCCCAGAAGTATGCAGCTCCTTCCACACAAGTGTTTCTGAAAAATCAACATCTCATCAGAGAAAACTCACATTCATAAGCGTAAAAAAGCAAAAGTAGCTAAGAACGATTCACACCTGTATCAAGGATGTGAACATCAGAAAGATAATAGTCATGCCCATCTTCACCACCTATTACAATGATGTTGTTCTTCCATGATGAGCAAGTGTGGCTATCTCGTGCAGACGGAGGATTCCCAGTTGTTACAGCATGTTTCCACACAAAAGTCTCTACACAAGAGTGAATAAAACCGGTTAAAATTACTTTCTCAGGCTTCTAATGAATGCTAAGAGATGGTAATATGGAAAACATTGATATGCCAATTCAAGAAAGTGATGTAAAAGGTACCTGTGTTGAGTATGTAAAGGTCATTATAGTAGATTTCTTCATTAATATCAGAAGATCTGCCACAACCACCAAATACAAAAAGCCTTTTACCAACAAGAGTTGCACTATGACCTTCTCTTCCTTCAGGTCCATCTCCTCTGACACTTGGACATATCCAAGTATGTGAAGCTAACCACAAATGGAAAAAAAAACTAGATGAAAAATGACTTTAAAGGAGAGCTAAAAGTTGAAAATACACAAAGAAAAACTTACAGGTATCTAGGATATGTAAATCCTTTAGAGCGTTTGATCCATCAGTACCACCAAATACAAAAAGGTTATCACCAACTGTTGTACAACTGTGACTATCTCTAGGACAAGGTGGTACGCCATTGATCACTGGCTGAGTCCATACTTGCTTTACTGTAACAAGATCATGATCAAAGTGAGATGGTTCAAATTGAAAAAGAAACCTCAATAGAGCAATTGAAATCAGTCAATTTTACGAAAGTTTGGATTAAAGAGGACTAATTTCATGTATAAAGACTCATCAGAGTGCAATTCTTGACCTAAACCACATGCAAGATGAACAAAAGAAGAAAACCCTAAAGATTTCGAACTTTCTGCAAACCCAAAACAAGAATCGACCTTTAAATTCTTGACATTTTGATGAAACAGAGACTGAGAAAGTGTTGAGCGAAAAAGAGCGAAAAGAAAACTAACCAGCGTCATAAACATCCACTTGATTGGTCTGGCAGTTGTCTCTACCATAGCCACCGAACACATAGAGAAAGCTACCTCCTTTAATGGCGTTACAAGTATGTCCCCACCTCTTTCCGGGCCCGGAACAAAACTCACCGAGACCCACTTGTTGATGTTGTTGTCGGACCTTTTCCCACCTCATTTTCCGGGAGGAAAATTTCTTCAGTGGGTTCAGAAAGTGCGGGAAAATAAAAAATAAAGGGTTTTTGAAAAGGAAGAAGGAAAATCCTAAAATCCAATATATTCGAATGGCGATACAAAGAACAAAGATGCTTCCTTTGCTTAGGTATTTTTTTTTTGTTTGTTAACAATGGTTATCGGAAAAAATTAAAGAAGAAATAAAAATAATATCTAAGCGAAGAAGAAAACTTTATGGTGATTAGTAACAAAGCAGTTTATTTTTGTATTACGTGGCAATTTGATGACGTGTCGATATATTACTGGTTGATGATTCTAAATATAGTGAAATGGACCCGAGGCTAAAGGAAAATACGTTACAACAAATGTTTTATTTTATTTTTATTTTCAAATTAATTAGATACACATGATATTATTTAAAAATTTTAATAATTTAACACATTTTTTTAATTAGGAATATGAATAAAAAACTCTGAGATTAGACAAAACTCTATTTTTATTCGACAGATTTAGATTTAAAATTTATGATAAATTCAACAATATTAGCTTAATAAAGAATCTATTAACCTAAAGAATAATGAAAAATACAATTAACTTAATTGTTTTTTTTTGTTATATCTGAGCACATTTGTTATTTGTTATATAATAATATGAGAACAAACTATCAGATTTAGTAGATAAATTAATACTTTTAATTTAATACTAGTGATATCATATTATCATTGGTAAATATAAAAAAGATGCCTATTTTGAACAGACTTTTTCAAATTATTCAAAAAATTTAATTTTACTAATTAAATCCATTCCTATATACTCTACATCATATATTTATATATACAATAAGATTTATTGTAATCTTGAAAATATTATTATTTAAAAATATTTCATCAAACTTTAAAATAATAGATCACAATAATTAGCCTTAATAGGTAAATGTAAATCTATTAACTAAATTGCACTACACCAAATAACCATCTCTTAACCATATCAAATAACCGGATCTTAACCAAACCAAATAACCGGATCTTAACCAAACCAACTAACCGGATCTTAACCAAACCAAATAACAGGATCTTAACCAAACCAAATAACCATCTCTTAACCATATCAAATAACCGGATCTTACCCAAACCAAGTAACCGGATCTTAACCAAACCAAATAACTGCATCTTAACTAAACCAAATAACCATCTCTTAACCATATCAAATAACCGGATCTTAACCAAACCAAATAACCATCTCTTAACCATATCAAATAACCGGATCTTAACCAAACCAAATAACCATCTCTTAACCA
>KE151622.1:132666-159429 GCA_000411095.1 Aethionema arabicum
ATATTTATTATAACGATTTAGTGATTACTTTTTTTCCACGAAACAAAGAAGAAGATATTTCTGTTAATTACTCTAATAATTAAAAGTTACTCCATTTACAGAACCTACAAACTTAAAAAACAAAATATTGATTTTTCAAATATATATTCTTCGAAGACAATATAATTTCTAATAAAAATACTAAATAATTAAGTCAATTTTTTTTTTGTATTTTATCAAAAAAATAATAATTTTGTAGTTTCCACTTAAAATTATAGTGGAAAAGTGGGTCTAAGTATTTAATTTTTTTTGTTTGCATACAGACAAAAATAAAGTAATATATAGTATATTAGTCATCACCATGCTATTTATCCATAATTGGCATATATTTTTTTTAGAATGATCATGATGATTATTGGCTTACAACTTTTTATAATAAAAAAATATATCTAAATTCTATTTTTTTTTTTTAACTAGTTTTCAGTTTTATAATTCCTAGTCATGAAATAACATATATATAATATTTTAATATGCTTGGTAATTCATTTATTAATGTATTGAATAATAAATAATTCCTAACAAAATTGCTTCTGATTTCTAATCACTTTGTTATATAAAGAAAACACTAACTTATAAAAGTAAAATTAACATCTCAACTTTTGTATATAACATTTTGTAAAATAATTGAAACAAATCCCATCATTAATTTACTTTTGTTTTATGCATAATAATACTTTGAAAAAGCTAAATTGATAATGCAATTATTCTTATCTTATAGTATAGTATTAAATCTTTGGAATATGCACAGAGTCATCCCTCTCACTTTGCTTTATGCAGGTCTCCCATATATAAATATATATATATATATTATAATGTCATGTTCTAATTATTTTACAATATATTGATATTTTAGTGGAAACTGTGAAATTATATAAAGAGATATTATATAATATTAATGTATTATCACTTGTTTGTTTTATAGTATTAGTTAGCTTTTTAAAGCACATGCATATATGTCACGAATGTATTGCAGTAATAGTGGAAACCAACACATTATCAAATTATAAGTATATATATAACTTATTTAAATCTCGTTTAGATCATGAAAAAATATCATTATTATTATTAAATATTTTGAAATAACATAAATTTTATATCCTTTAAGATTCAGGATACTATTTTATCTGCAATTTTTCTAAAATAAAGTTACTGATTATTTATTATTACAGCACAACCAATTCATTATTCATTTAAACTCTCTTAATTAAACATTAAACAAAACACACACAAAAGAAAACAAACCGATAATAGTGTTCAAAACAACATATTCACCATCATAATCATTTATTATCATGACCATCATAGTCTTTATATATATTATATGATCATAAGACATGATCAAAAACTATATAATAGAGATAATTAATTTGTTTTTTTTTTTTTGGAGATTTATGTCTCAATAAATCATCCAAAATAATTATCAATCTCTTCAAAAACGTCTTGATCATAATAAACCTGAGGAAGAGGAGTCTTCATCACCTGAACGACGTCGTTTTCAACATCACCTTGAAGAAACATTTTAAGTTCATTCATAAACACATTATTTTCATCATAACAAGATTCCTCCAACATCATAAAATCTTCATCACTCATAAACCTCGAGAACGCCACGTCATCAATATTTAACCCCTCATTAACCGAAGACGAATCAGAAAACGTAGAAGAAGAAGACGGCGTCGTTTTAATAGATGAATTCGTTGACTTTTCTGATTCAGAGTCAACAGAAACGCTTCTTTGTGGGCCACCACCACTTGAAATAATCTCAGTTAAAACACTTTGGTTAAATCTTTTACCAAATCTATTAGCTACTTTGTTTAAAAACTTAGCTGATGAATACTTCTTCTTCTTAAAATTCTCATTTTCTTGATCAAGAATCACATTTTGATTCTTTTCTTGTGAAGAATATTCCGAATTTATATTCTTGTGTGTGATTGGATCAACTCCGTTTTTAATCAAACGTTTTTTAATATGTGTGTTCCAATAATTTTTGATTTCATTATCTGTTCTTCCTGGTAATCCACGAGCTATAGCAGACCATCTAATCATTAAAAAACATTATATTATATCAATATTAGTCATGGTCGGTCCAAACTATATTAAAAAGAGAATATATTGTGTTTTTATGTGTATATTTATACCTGTTGCCATGGATGGAGTGGAGAGAGATGATGGAGTGTTCTTCATTTTCAGTGAATTCTCCTCTTTTAATGTCAGGTCTAAGATAATTGGCCCATCTTAGTCTACAGCTTTTTCCACATCTCTTAAGTCCTATTTTTATTTTATTTTAATTTATTAAATTATTTACTCAATGATGACCAACACTATATAATATTAAAAAAAAATACAAAATAAAAGTTTGAATATTCAAAAACGGTGTAATGATTATAAAATAATATTATAGTTTGAAGGATTTTATGATTGAAGAAATTAAATAAATAATAAAATAAATTTACCAGCTTTTTCTGGGAGTGTACGCCAGCCACCTTCACCATGGAGATTAACATAAGAAAGAAGCTTTTGATCTTCTTCTGGAGTCCATGCTCCTTTCTTTAACCCTAATTCAGATTTGCAACACGGTGTTCGTACCATTCTTGATTTTCTTGATTCTTGATTCTTTTGGTCTTCTTGATTCTTGATTTTCTTGATTATTGGTTTTTCTGAGTTTTGATTCTTGATTCTTGGTGGGTTTTGGTCGAATCAAAATGGGTTCTCAATTAAAAAGAGAACAAGGATTTAAAAAAGTGAAATTTCGTAAAAAAAAAAGGAGAGTTTTGTGGAAGTTGAATAAGTTGGGTTCATAGGGAGTGAGCACAAGATCTTTTGATTAAAACATTCAAACATCTATAGATTCTTCGTATCGACATCTTCTTTTTACGAGAAATCAACACAAGAACAACAATGGAGCACAGAAATCTCTCTCTCTCTCTCTCTAGAGACTTTTTCTAGAAAGAGAAACCTTTAATTTGTTTCTTTCTCTGTGTTTGATTTCTCTTAGCAAAGTGAGAAACTTTGAGGAAGAGACACCCGCTTTATTTATGGCTGAGTTTTCTGGATATACTTGCACGACGTCGTTTTGGTTTTATTGACACGTGGCACATTTCTTTTCTGATCTTTAAAAAAAAAAGAATTATTAACTTTGTGAGTGGAAAAATTTGGTCATAATAATATTATGATATTAAGACAGCTATATTTTTTGTATAAAATTCCATTCCATGCATAAAAGTATAAAACGGCAATTATTTATATTGATATTTATTCCAATTTGAGAGGAATATAGAAAACAATTTTACAAAAAATATCAATATTGTATATGACGGCGTTCTTGATTACTATTTATATTCTTAATTTAATGAAATAAATATATATTTTACATAAAGTGATAGTATTAAAGTTATATAATTAAGATAATTACATATATATATGTGTGTGTATTTGATGTTATTATCAATTTTTTTCACGATGTTATTATCAATAAACTAGAGAAATGACAGATTTAATAAATTATGTTAATGATGTTATTATCAAAATAAAAATTTGATTTGATAATCAATGTTATTATCAATTACGCTAATTTGTTTTAAATGCTAATTTTTAATGTTGTGTCATAGTCTTAAATCAAAATTTATTACTTATTATCCAAAGCCGAGAGATTCCAATAACATTAATTTTAAATTCCACTTTGAATTCTCTTTCGATCTTTGTAGATATTTAATTTTGACTAAATAAGTTATAAGTCGGTCCAAATAAAAATTACCATTATATTTTAGCTAACGTAAATCTTAATTAACTGAGTTAGAAAACTATATAGAAAAAAAGTTACGTGTCGTTGTCTAAATCAATTTCAAATGTAAAAGTTGGAGTGCGAAGACTTTTCTAATGTACGACTAAAATCTAATCGATTATTTATTTAATTATTTTATTTACCTATTTGTTCAATTTTTAAATATCTTATTTTTAAAACCAGTAGACGACAATAAACAAAATCTACGAATAAAAAGATTGAAAATTCGAGGAAGGTGCAAATTATATATAAAAAAAAAGTCGTATTTGAATTACATATAGAGTTTAATCAACAACTTGGTCACTCAAACACTGGACTTGGACATAGTCACATTAGCTAATGTTGATATTTTCAAGATAAAACTATAACAAAAAAAACAAATAGATAATTTATTTTATGTGTTTTTTTTCTTAAAATTTTTAAATATTTTCATTAAACGTTAATCATAGTGTTTTATAATATTTTTATATAATTTCAAAATATAGTGCACATGCATCTTAATTGTTTTAACCGATATGGTCAAAATACTTAGTTTTTTTTTGTTTTTTATATAAAATTGAATGTTAAGTAAAGAATTAAACCGGATTTGCAAGGAAGTAAACCGGATTTGGTTAAGGCACTCAAACAATTTCCTAAGAACAGATACAAATCGGCTTTTACATAGATACATACAATTTAAGCTAAGTAAACTACATAGAATCTCACTTATGTTGACTTTTGTCTAAACTTCCGGCGAATTTATCAGCAGCAACGGTGGCAGCTAACTCCATTAGCCGTTCATAATCAATCTCCGAAGACTTAAACTTGAGTTTCAGACCAGCTTCAAGCCATGATCTTATACAAAGCAGAGACTGTGTACTATCATGTGGCATACAATACTTTTGCTTATCAATTTCTTCACCTTTACTGCAAAAGATCTCTTCCGGTGCAGCCGATGTCGCCTGAACCGCGAGGAAATCACGAGCCATGTTCGATAATCTCGGGTATCGACCACTGTTTACTTTCCACCAATCTAACACATCAGTCTGCATTGGAACTATAGATTCTGATAAGTATTGAGTTAGTTCATCAACTATGTTGTTACTCATGCTTCCTCTTCGTTTTCTCCGAGCTATTTCTTCTGCGAAAGAGATGTTTCCTCCTCCGCTTCCTCCTCCTCCTTCGTCTATGTCATGAGGACGGTATCCACTGGTTATGGTGTTTGTGAAATGAGGAGAAGAATAGTTGCGAATGAAATGAGTTCTTGCTTCTTCTATATAAGTCTCCAGGTTTATAGTCTCTGGAAGGTACTCTGTTTTGATTCTTGGGTCAAGAATGGCTGTAATGTAGGTGAATATGTTGCAGACTTGAGTATTGTAGCTTCTGGACTTTTGAGCCATGGATTCTGCGCAAGTTCTTAGCCAATCTTGGTTATGGCATGATTTCTGAAAAGTAGTGATCATCTCGGAGATGTTATCCATGAAAAGTAGAACTAGACCGATGGTTAGATCCTTGTTTGTGCACATATCATTCGTTGTCTTGTGAAATGAGTCCAAATCTAAGTAAGTGTGGAGAATGGTGACTGCATGTTTCTCTGCAGAACTCAACATCAGTCTATTCTCAAGACCATCTTCATTTTTCCTAATTACTGTGTCCAAGGACTTGCTAGCCTGCACCAATGTCAACAACAAGGTAGAAGTATCAATACATAAGCCATCAGATACATACACAAAGATGTTTTATGTGTTATCTTAAGCTACCTTGCATAAGATGTTAACCATCTGGTAATTACCACTCCAACGAGTTGAAGAATCCATAGGAAATTTCCAGTTACCTTCTTGATAAGCTGCTGTGAACTGAATAAAATCATCTGAAAGTTCCATTGACGCATTTAACTCTTGTGTAAAATCTCTGATCTTTGAAATTATTGGCTTTATAGTTGCTAGTCCTTCGTTTATGATATCATTTAGAGTTCGAGCAGCACATGGAATGTAACTGAAGGGCAAGACTTTCTGACCATCAAAGTATTCCTTCAGGCTATGACAAGCATGAATAGCATTTGGGCTGTTGTCATGAGTACAACATAGAACTCTGTCTTCAATTGCATATATCTTAAAGACCTTTAAAAGAGAACTATAGATCTCAGAGCTTCCAGAGGGATATGGAATCCGACATATATCGAGCAGTAATCTGTGAGAGGACCAGTTTTCATCTATCCATTGACCAGTTACGCTCATGTAAGAAATGTTTTCATATGAAGTCCAGAAACTTAAAGTGACTGAGACTTTGGAGTGGATATGCTCAAGAGATGTCTTTACATCTCCCTGCATACTTCTGAAAACCTCTTGAAGAACAGCTCTGTATTTTTCAGCTGGCCATAGTTTGATGGATGGATTAAGAAACTTGAAGGAGTTTCCCAACCATGTCTCTCCTACTGTAGAGGGAGGAAGTGATGATAAAGCGAGCCACTTGAGAATTAACCAGTTAAGATGATCATAGTCAAGTTGTGGCGCTTTTGAATGGGATTGTGGTGTCTTTATAACAACTTGTGTCTGAGGTATGGAACTGGTGAGAACATCTGCTGCCTTATCATAGCCTGGATGTCGATTATTCAAATGTCTTCCAAGATTTCCTTTAGAAAGAAAAGCAAACCATGAATGAACGAAAAACTTCCAATATAAGAATTGCATTCAAAAGATATATAAGTACCAGTGGCTGTAGCTATCGAATAGCTCTGACCGCAGAATTTGCATTTTCGAGTTTTGCTGTCTGGTGCAGTCTCAAAGTATTTAAGATACACTGATGTCATTGTCTTCTTCCGTTTAGGTGGAGCTGAATTTGGTTTCTCAGAAGAGCTTAATCCAATTTCAATGGGGTCAGAGTGTGGAACAAGTGTCATATCCATCATGGCTTTAGGTTCCATTTCTACATCAAGAAGCAAATCCACGAAGAAGGAACATACAAATTATCACAAGTGATCCTAGAAACTAAGAACACGCACTGAGATCACCAAAACAAAGTTAGATTGATGATCTTCAAATAGAGTTTCATTACCTTTGTAGGTTTTGAAAGCATTATTTACATTCCAATCCATCTGATTTCCCAAGCCCTAAACTGAAAACAATAACACACATTAGGTTAACGCCTTAGAGCTGAATTAATCACAAATTTGAAAACCCAGAAAAATTACAGAACACGAGGAACAATCACACTCTGGGATTTACAGAAGAGGAACAATTCAATCAAATCACATCTTATCAAAGATGTGACCAGTAGAGAAGCGTACCAAGAGAGCAATACAGGAGCAGATCGAAGAAATACGAAACTTGACACAGTGTACGATACGAATCAAACGATCCAAAGAGAAAAAAAAAGCCGTTGCAAGAAGGTGAGTTTTGTTTTGGAGGGAAAGCAGTAACAGCCAACACAAAGAAAAATGGAGGATTGGCGCTAGATCTCTGAGCCACAGATCTGAGCCGATTAGAGAAAATAGAGACAAATGGAGTAAATCAGCTCCGGGATCGATGAGTTGAGAGTACACCAATACCTTACGGCGGCGAAATCCCGTTGATTTCTCCGGCGAATTTGACGGAGGAAAATGAGGGCTCGCTCGCTCGGCTGATTTGGGGGCTTTCTCGTTAGCTCAGCTAAAGTGACTCCAGCGAATGGCTCGCATCCGGTTTTGTTCCGGTTTTCTATGTTAATTTTTGTGAATTTTTATATATGGACTTAATTATACTAAACCCTAAAATGAGTTTTTTTAATATATATATGGAAAATTCCTATTCTATAATACATAGTAATGGTCCTTATAATTCACTATTTATAAAATAAATTACTTTTATTTTCTGTAATTGAACACCAGAAATTGGTAAAAAAATGAGTATAATTAAGACATTTTAAAATTGTTATAATTGTTTAATTGACCACCAGAAAATGGTAGAAAAATAATATAATTAAGACATTTTATTTTCTGTAACATTTTTATAATTATTTATTTACCTATAAATCAAGTCACGTATTTGAGCAAGTGGGCCCTATAAGCTCAAACAGCGGAGCTGACAAAGCAAAATATATGACCGTTACAATTACTATTCTTTCTTCTTTTGCTCTCACTTTGAATGTTTTCAGATCTTTCTTTCTTCGAGCAACAACAGATTCCACTCTAATCAACGATTCAACGCTGTTTGATTCACTCCTAAATTTTAATTTCTTGCTAAATTTCATCTGGGTTTTGTTTGAATGGTGAGAAAATCTTAGACTTTGAAACCAAAAATCAAGAGAGAAGATGCCTGTATCGACTCGATCTAAGGTCACGAATCAAGAGCAAAATGGGCAACAGGAAAACACCAATTCAAATCTTCCTTTAAGAAATCCACATCAAGGTCTCAAGGAAAAGATGAGAGCTTTGACTCTTTTATACGAGCAGCAGAAGAGAGCTTCTTTATCTTTCAGAAACCCTAATCAGTCTCCAAAACGTGAAGATCAGAGATTCAAGACTCATCCGAGTATCGAACTTCTTGATTCTTGCAGAAAAGGAGAGAAGATTCAGGATCGAGACGGTAAAGAGAGTTTTGAATTCCCTCGGCTACCTGAAGAAGCTAAAGAGAATAATCCAGATCAGATTCTAGGGTTTAATTCGGTTCCAGTGAAGCCTGGTGGTTGTATTAGAAAACTCTCAATGGGTACTTCACTGAAACTACCTACAGAGCAAGAAAGGGTTAACAATGGAGTCATACAAGCTGAAAAGAGTGAGAAAATGGAGAATCTTGAAGCTTCTGGAAGTCGAATTCTAGTGTTTGTAAGGCTTAGACCAATGGGGAAAAAGGAAAAAGAGAATGGTTCACGTTGTTGTGTCAAAATCTTGAATAAAAGAGATGTTTATCTCACGGAATTTACAGATGATAACGACTATCTTAGGCTTAAAAGACTCCGAATTCGTCATTTCACTTTTGATGGTTCTTTGCCAGAGACCACACCTCAACAAGAAGTGTATTCCACCACGTAAGTTACATCTTAACCTTCACTTTTTGCTGCAAAATTTGTTAGATTTAAGGTCAAGATTGCAGATGGTTTTTCTTGTTTTTTCAGAACAGCAAATCTTGTTGAAGCAGTTCTTGAAGGAAGGAATGGTTCAGTGTTCTGCTATGGCGCAACAGGAGCAGGCAAAACTTACACTATGTTGGGAACAATGGAGAGTCCTGGTGTAATGGTTTTAGCCATTAAAGATCTGTTTGCTAAAGTTAGACAAAGAAGCTTAGATGGAAACCATGTTGTTCATCTATCTTATCTTGAAGTCTATAATGAAACCGTTAGAGATTTGCTTTCACCTGGTAGACCTCTTGTACTCCGGGAAGATAAACAGGTACACACAAACTCATATCACTTTTGTCTCTTCAAGCTTGAAAATCTACACATTGGTCTCATTAGTTTCTTTGTCAAATTAGGGAATTGTAGCTGCTGGTCTCACTCATTACAGAGCTTATTCCACAGATGAGGTTCTTGTTTATCTCTACATGTCAAGAAATGAAAGTTCTTGAAGAAACAAAAGCTAAGCTGCTTTATCCTTCTGGTTTTTACAGGTTATGGCCTTACTCCAAAAGGGAAACCAAAACAGAACTACTGAGCCAACTCGTGTAAACGAAACATCTTCTCGCTCTCACGCCATCCTTCAGGTAACTAATGCCTCATTCTCTCACTCTACATGATCTAGATTTCAGTTTCAGATTAGAGAAATTGATCTTTTGTTTGGATTTTTTATAGGTAATTGTGGAGTATAAGACTAAAGATGTTTCCATGAATGTAATCAGCAGAGTTGGGAAGCTATCTTTGATTGATCTTGCAGGTTCCGAAAGAGCAATAGCAACTGATCAAAGGACACTTAGATCACTAGAAGGAGCCAACATAAACAAATCACTTCTTGCATTAAGTAGTTGCATTAATGCACTTGTGGAAGGCAAGAAACATATCCCTTACAGGAACTCAAAGCTAACGCAACTACTCAAAGACTCATTAGGCGGTGTTTGTAACACAGTAATGATTGCTAATATTAGTCCAAGCAATCATTCTTTTGGTGAAACACAGAATACTCTTCATTGGGCTGATAGAGCTAAAGAGATTCGCATAAAGGTATCTGAAGCTAAAGAAGAGGTAATTGGTGAACCAGGAGGACCTGACCAGGCTAAGCTTTTGCTTGAGCTTCAGAAAGAGAACCGGGAATTACGTGTTCAAGTTGCGAAACAACAGCAAAAGCTCATAACCCTTCAAGCACAAGCTATAGCAGCTGCAAATAACAACACTTCTCCAACACCTCCATCAATCTCATCTCTCATGACTCCACCATCAGTTTCAACAGCTCATGAGAAGAAGAAACCGAGACATTCGTTGTTATCAGGTACATGTTTTACACCAGAATCGAAAAGAGGAAAGGCAGAGGAAGCTGTGAAGGAGCTTCAACTTACTGTTAAAGCGTTGAAAATGGAGATGGAGAGGATGAAGAGAGAACATGGAGTGCAGTTAAAGAAGCAGAGAGACGAGTTCATGAGAGATGTTAGTAGTAAAAAGATGGAGAAAACTCCAGAGAGAAGTAAAGAAACGAGAAGGATAGTAACAAGAGGGAGCTTAAGAATTAAAGAGAAGGAGAAAGAGATCAAAAGCCCAAATCATAGATTCACATCTCCAGCTGCAACAGCGAAAAAGAGAAGCTTTTGGGATATAACTGTAACTAATAGTCCTTTGATTGATGGAAGGAAAACGAGAAGTAGTGTTCTTGCTCAAACTCATCAAGAAGCTCCTTCAATGCTGCTTCAGGTAAAACAGAGAAGTGTTTTTGGTCTTAAAGACATGAATTTTAAGATCTAAGCGATGTGTTTTCTTTTGATTGCAGCCGGGATTTGCTCGTCCAAGGACAACAACAACAACAAAACACATGAAACGTTAACATGTTTGAAGAACTGATTTGATTCTGACGTTTTTTTTGGGTGTTTTTTCCACTATTTTCTAACCTCTGTATTCTATTAGGCTTATGAAACACACATTTGTATTATCTGTTTTTTTAGCTAATTTTAATTTTTTATTATTATTTCTGTTTTGTTGTTTTTTTCCTTTTCGTTTGGTTTTTTAATGTGATTTTATATAATACAAAATTCTAGAGTATAACGATTTTAAGAAGGAATTTATATTTGAGAAAACAAACAGAGGAATTTATATTCTTTTTAATTTAGTAAATTTGGCTGTTATTTAAAAGACTAATAAAATTATTTACAAAGTAGTACACATTTTTAAAGTGTAATTGATTTTTCCTTCTCAAAATCTGTTTATTCTTCAAACCTTCCAAAATTTTATATGTTTTAATAAAATTTGATTTGTATACAATTGGTTATTTTTGTAGTAAAAAAACCGTTTCAAAAGTATTATAAATTAATTTTATATACTTTAATATATTATATGATTAATTTCTATGTACGAGCCCGGATCTAACCCGGTAAAGCGTTACGGGTTAAAAGCCCAATGTTGGCCCAAAATGAATTAGGGTTTTAGCGTCAATCATCTCCCTTATATTTAAGCTTCATTACCTCTCTTCTACGGTTTGCGCCACATCGAAGGTGAAAAGAATCAGCCACAGGAGAAGCCAAGATGCCGGCGAAGCAGAGAACACCGAAGGTTAACAGAAACCCTGACCTAATCAGGGGGATCGGTAAATACTCAAGATCTCAGATGTACCACAAGAGAGGTCTATGGGCTATCAAGGCCAAAAACGGCGGCACTTTCCCTCGTCATGATGCGAAGTCCAAGGTCGAAGCTCCGGTGGAGAAAGCGCCGAAGTTTTATGCAGCGGAAGACGTGAAGAAGCCACTCGTCAACAGGCGTAAGCCAAAACCTACCAAGCTAAAGTAATCACATCTTCATTTTTCTCATTTTTCTAGATTAGTATTTGTGGAATTGTTAGTGTAGGCTATTCGGAATCTAGAGTTCTTCTCCTTGGATTTGATGATGAACACTGTAATGTTGACTGTGTATATATATAATCTGTGTTTCTTATTGTCCCTATTGCAGAGCTAGCATCACTCCAGGAACTGTGTTGATCATTCTAGCTGGTAGATTCAAGGGAAAGAGAGTTGTCTTCCTGAAACAACTTCCTTCTGGTTTGCTTCTTGTAACTGGTGAGTTTTTGGTAGGCTTGAATCGTTTAGTAACTGTTTATTCATAGCTATGGATCTTCAAAGCTTCGATTTTGCTTTGGTTGTACAATTTGGAAACAACTTTGTTCATGATCTTGTATCTGCTGTTTGTACTCCAGGACCATTTAAGATCAATGGTGTTCCATTGAGACGTGTTAACCAATCCTATGTCATTGGTACCTCCACAAAGATTGACATTGCTGGAATTAACATCGAGAAATTCGATGACAAGTACTTCGGTAAAGTAGCTGAGAAGAAGAAGAAGAAAACCGAGGGCGAGTTCTTCGAAGGAGAGAAAGAGGTACACACCTTCAGAAACCCTAACTTTCCACAATCATCTAATGCATTTGATTATCAAATTCGACAAATTTGTTTTCTTCTATGTGACCTAATCAAGAACTCTCCTTTGAATTCTACCTACAGGAGAAGAAAGAGTTTCCACAAGAGAAGAAAGATGACCAGAAAACCATTGACACAGCTGTAATCAAAGCCATTGAAGCAGTTCCAGAGCTTAAGACTTACCTTGGTGCCAGGTTCTCTTTGAAACAAGGAATGAAACCCCATGAGCTTGTCTTCTAGATTTATCATAATCACTTTCTCAAGTTTTTATCTGTTTTCCTGAGTTTTCTTCTGGATCTTGTTCGTTAGCTATAAACTATGAACTCTGTTTTTTTTTTGTCTCATTTATATATTGATTATGATCAATCAAATTGATAAAAAAAACATAAGAATTTGATTAACATTGACCCGAATTAACATTAATACCAAAGTAATCAACGGCTGATTTAGCCATAATTGATGCAAATTCACCGAAGCTAATAACACCATCGCCATTTGTGTCAGCTTCTTTGATCATTTCTCTGAGTTCTCTATACGTTAATGGCTGACCCATTTTCGCCATTGCTCCGGCGAGCTCTGCGGCGCTGATGAATCCGTTACCGTCTTTATCGAATGATTTGAAAATGTCGAGTAATTGTTCGGAATTGATGAGAATTTCGTCGTTTAAATTGGGGAGAATTGCGTCGACGAGCTCGTCGAATTCGACAAATCCGTTGCCGTTTGCGTCCATTCTAGCTAGTAGAAGATGGATTTGGTCACCGGAGGATTTGAAACCGAGTGAACGGAGAAGAGCTGCGAGTTCTAAGATTGTTAGGCTACCGTCTGCGTCCATGTCGAACCGGTCAAAAATGTTTCGTAATTGTTTTAATTGATCCTCCATTTTTGTTTATTGCAAAGCAAAGCCAAAATCAAAATCAAGTCAATGTTGTTACAGAGGTTAAGATGCTTTTTTTTTTGTGAATTTTGATTTCAATTTCTTGAAATTTTTTTAGGTTTTTTTGGTGTTTTGATTGTTTTTGTTTGTTTTGATTGTTTTTGTTTTTTTGTGTTTGTTTATCTTTATTGATAAAAATAGAAAAAAGAAACACAGGTAAATTATATATGTTGAAAATAAATAAACTGTACCAAACTGAAAAAGAAAAAAAAATAGTTAAAATTTTATTTTTTTTTTCTTCCGAAAAGTTGAAATCTTGAATTTATTTGACTATCAATACTATATTTTTATTAATCGAATTAATTAAATATAAACTTAACTATTTTTGATTAAAAAAATGAATGCAAACAAAACATAATTCCAAACACATAATTGACAAAAAAAAACATATCTATTTTACTTTAAAAAAAATAATTTCAATCCTAATATTTATTTATTTTTGGTTACAATTTATAATATATTCATATACATTGAAGAAACAAAATTGAAATTAAAACCGTTCCAGGCAGTTAACCTTAAATTCTACTCTATCTTGGTTATTAATATTATTAATATATATGTTAATAATTAGCAAATAATTATAGCTACCAATGCAATTCAAACATAGAAATGTGATTTAAATTAACTAAAAAAACAAACACAACATAAACATTTGTCCTAAGAAAAACATAATTTAACAAAACACTAAATTAAAACAAGAGATTACATAAAATAAAAATAAAAAACACTAAATGATCAAACACCATCAAGTTTCTTAGCCGTCCGATTGTTTCTTCTGGCACAGCAACCGCAACTATAAATGGTGATTAAGACAAGTAGAAGACAAACGTTGAAAACCAAAAGATGTCTCCATTTCTCTCTTATATTCGCTAACACACCCGCTTTGCACGCGTTACAATTAAAACACAACTCCGTTTGCACATTACTCCATGTTTCACAATCGCTTTCAACGCTTTTAACCGCACTCGCTGTTTTGTTACCCTTCTTTGGTTCTATCCAAAACGTTGCGTTTTTAAACTCGAAATTACAATCTGTTGGTGGTTTACAACAACCTGACTGCTCCATAATAAATTTAAAACTGTTTAGATATTTAATATTTAACATTTTAGAATTTACACAATAAATATTAATTATATAGTAAAATATATGTTAAAATTTGTTAGTTTAATCATTTTTTCTCTTCTATTTTTTTTAGTTATGGAATATTTTACAAAAAATTTAATTAATTGTTTTGGGCATCTCTAATTTTAAGATATTTATTAATTTCAATAAAATAAAAATCTAGGAAAATCAATTATTTTGAACCAAAAATCAATTTATGTATTAAATACATGTTAATTTATTAATTTAATGCTGTTTTGTCTCCTGTTTTTTTTTCTAACTATAGAATTTTTTTTTTAAAATTAATTGATTGTTTTGGAAATACACAGTTTTAAGATACTTATTAATTTCAATAAAATAAAAAATCTAGAAAAAAAATCAACTATATTGAAACAAAAATTCAATCAAGGAATAATTCTTACAAAAATCTAAATAAATTCTCATAAAATAATTACAATACCTGAATTGGAGATAAGTTTTTGTGATAAAACGCTTCCGCAATTTCACTAACACGTCCTTCATCAAAACGCAAATCGCTACAAACGTTAGCTTCATCCAAACACGACTTAATACCATACCAGCGTTTTCCACCAACGAAACCATTAAGCCAAGTTGAAAACTCCGCAGTACGATACTCTTTATATCCTCTCCCAGACACAACACGACCCGCACCTTTATTCGTCACGAAAAACACGAAAATCGAAAAAATCGCTAAAGAAATTGTACCGCAAAATAAGATAATTAGATACAAAATCATAGAGAAATTGTCTTTAAAACATGATCCGATGAGTCCGATGAGTGAAACAACGAAAAGAACGATTCCGATGATTAAAATCGGAGTTCGAATCGCGAATTCGCAATCGCTAACGCCGTGATGAACGAACATGTAAATCGCGTAAGCGATTGCTGAAACGCCTGCAAACATTATCAATGCGTTTGCTAAATTAACCACGAAATTGCTTACTTTGAACATTTTTGGTTTTTGATGTTTTTTTTTTGTTTTTCTCTGTGATTGAAAGTGAGGTTAAAAGTTGTAGAAAAATGAAGATTTTAAGTTTAAATAGAGTGAGAATTTTTTGTAACGTTTTGTTAGTGTTTTAAGTTAGTGTGTGAGAGTCGTGGTTTAATGGTGGGAAACGGTTAAGTTTTGGGGTTAGTGGGAGGGGTGATAATTAGTGGAGGTTAATTAGTGATTAGTAATTAATAATGATTTGTTTTTTTTTCACTAGTTAATGCCACTAAAGTTTGAGACGTTTTGACCCTTAAGATTAGAGAGAAGTTGTTAATGTTAGAATTAGATTTTGAATATGTCTTGATTCGTGTTTTTTTTAAGAAATGGATATATTGAATCCGATTTTTTTGGGTTTTTTTTTACAATTATCTAATAATTTGTTTTGTCAGTTTTAGTTCGTGAATTGGATAAAATATATATTTTTCTTAATTTTTTTCCATGAATATGTAGTTTACTATTTTTTTTTAGGTTAAATTAAATTGATGTGTATATACATTAGTATATATATAACTAAAAATGTATATTTACGTACACACTAAGTTCTCCAAAAATATTTATTAAGTTTTAGCTATTTTATGTTATTATTCGTCGGTTGAAAACAACAAAGAAGAATTAGAAAAAAAAAACAATGAAAGAAGACCAAAAACCTGACGCGCCTTAAAATTCCAAAAATAGCAAATTTAAGGAAAAAACACGGATTTCGATGGACTATATAGTCCAGCGAAAAATGCTACACGCGCTCAACGCGCTCAAGGTGCGCGTGTGTGAAGTTTTCATCCGCGTCTCCATTTATTTGATTCTGCTGACGTCATTTACTGAATTGGGCCATTAACGGAGCTAATAATTGATCTACCAGTGGGCTCATAATGGGCCTAGTGAATTAATCTCGGTATAACTTTAATTTTATTTGAATATAATAATGATTTGATTTAATATACTTGAGTTCTTATATCATGTTATTTAATCTCCTAATTGCATATATCATTTTATCAATAATTAATAGATAATATAATCACTCTCTTCATGATAAATTTCAAAAATTTATATTATATCTTAAGTTATTAACAATTTAAACAATTTATATACATATAAATGCATCTAACTAAATTATGTAAAACATATAAATAATAAAAATGCAAATAAAATACTTTTAATATAATTTCTACATGCTCTTATAGTCATATAATAATAAAGTAAACAACATTTTTCTGACATCTGATCATGTATTTGTAATAATTTCTTAAATCTTCGATTACTTATTTGTAATTATATTTAAATTAGCATAATTCTTGAAAGAAAAATGTAAAATCCTTTTCATTAATATATCGTAGAAACAAAAAAATTAACTATTATTTTACATAAATATATATAAAATAAAATGTAATTATGTGTAATAGCCTCTATAATCTTCAGTTTCTTGAAAAGCAGAGTCTTTAATATTCGTGTTTTTTTTAAGAAATGGATTTATTGAATCCGGATAATTTGGGATTTATTATTTACATTTATTTAATAATTATATCTTAAGTTATTAAATTGGATATAATATATATTTTTCTTTATTTTTTTCCATAAATATGTAGTTTATTATGTTGAATTTGAATTTAATTTATATGTGTGTACATTAGTATATATATAACTAAAAATGTAAATATACGTACACTGAATATTTAATAAGATTTAACTGTTTTTATTTATATTGTGAAGAACGTAAGTTGTTATTTGCCAGTTAAAAAAACAGAAAAGACTTTGAAAAAAAAAACAATGAAAGAAGACCAAAAACCTGACGCGCCTTAAAATTCCAAAAATATAAAATTTAAGAAAAAAACACGGATTTCGATGGACTATATAGTCCAAGGAAAATTGCTACACGCGCTCAACGCGCTTAAGGTGCGCGTGTGCCAAGTTTTCATCCGCGTCTCCATTTATTTGATTCCGCTGACGTCATTTAATGAATTGGGCCATTAGCGGAGCTAATAATTGGTCTTATTGTGGGCTAATAATGGGCCTCGTGAAATATATTAAGAATCTCAGTATAATTAGTTAATTTTATTTAATTATAATAATGATTTGATTTAATATACTTGAGTTCTTATATCATTTTTATTTAATCTCCTAATTGCATATATCATTTTATCAATAATTAATCGATAATATAATCACTCTCTTAATGATAAATTTAACGAAATTATATTAAATCTTGAGTTATTAACAATTTATATACATATAAATGCATCTAACTAAATTATAATTAGTATATATATCATATAAATAACAAATAACAAATAACAAATACAAATAGAAAATGCAAATAGTTTCAATATAATTTCTCTATATGTTCTTTTAGTCATAAACTAATAAAGTAAACAACATTTTTTTACATTAGATTATGTATTTGTAATAAAATCTTAAATCTTCGATTACTTATATTTCTAATTATATTTAAATTTCATCAATCACATGTAATCTCAGCATAATTCTTGAAAGAAAAATAATAATTGTAAAATCCTTTTCATTAATATATCATAAAAACAAAAAAAAACTAACTATTATTATACATACATACATAAATATAAAAAAAATAAAATGTAAATTAAGTGTAATAGCCTCTATAATCATCAGTTTCTTGAAAAGCAGAGTCTTTAATAGACCAAGCAATACCAAAAGTGAGGAGAAGAAAGAAGAAAGCAGGATAAGAAAACATAGAAAGATACTTCCATTGATAAACAATGGCTTTTAAGATACTAAGCTCACAACCTTTGCAATCTGGACAGTAACTGTAAGAACATTCTTCTCGTATTTGATTAGGTTCATGTTGATGTTGCCAACTCCATTCTCCTGGTTTATCAAACATCGTACTGTCTCCACATCCATCTGGTTGCGTACAGCAAAATCTCTGCAAGTTTTGCCACATTTTTTTAAGTCTATAGCTCATCTCAAGAACAAAGAAGAAGGGGATGGTTGTGAAAAATTCCCTATATTTTGTGTTTTTGGCGAAACAAATCATAGAAAATTAACTTGGCGAAAATACGTTCTAGATTTTGTTTTTTTTTTTTTGCGAAAAAAACCCTGTCAAATAAACGTTAAATTTCAATGTTTTTTTCCGTCAAATGTATTTTCCAAAGTCTTTTTCACTAAATTTCATATTTCAGAGTTTTTTTTAGCCCTCTTTTTTAGCAATTGAACCAGAATTCATTACAAAAATTCTGTTAACGGAAATCATAAACATAAAAATCTATAAATCTATTTTTTATGTGTTTATGCATTGGTCATGTCCGTGTTTGATTATTTGGCAAAAAAAAAATCCTGGAATCCAAAATTTGACAACAAAAAAATCTAGAAAATACATTTGACGAAAACCCCTGAAATTTAACGTTTAATAAATTGGAGGGGTTTTTACAAAATCTATGAGGTTTTTCTCCAAATTAATTCTCGAAAAATTATTTGGCAAAAAACACAAAACTTAAAGATTTTTTCACGGCCATCCCAAGAAGAAATCATAAGGATTTATAAGTAAAAGATATAAAACGTACCCAAACATTACTGTTTTTACTAGCATTGAAGTTACAATCATGTGTATGAATGATACAATCAGTAGCTCTCGCCAGTTTATCTGCAGGTACAAGACGCCCCACCAGTTCTTTCGCGGTCCGCCTATCCTCGGCCGGGTTTTTCGCGATTCCAAACGTGTTATTGTATGCAAAACACTTGATCGAATATCCCGAAATCACAAGACTCACAAAGATCATTGCATACAAGTAAATCGAAAAAAGACGTTTCGATCGACAACAAATAGCGTAAAGAATTAACTGAGGAAATATTAAGAGGAGAAGACCCATGAAAATAAAAGAACCTTCGACTTCTCTTATACAATGAGAAGTTGTTCTTTTGTTGTATAAACCTGTGAATACCATCACGAATCCTATAGAGATTAGGATTATTGTCGTCATTGTTAAGATTCCAGTTCGTAATTCAGACATTTTTTGATGTTTTAAGATTCGAAAAATTGAAAAAAATTGAGATGATTTTGGTATAAAAGATTATGTTTTTGGAGGTGTTTGATATAAAGAGGTTATAACAAAGAGACAGAGAGATCTTGGTTTAGTTTTTGAACTGTTAACGGTTGTGTTTTTTGACCGTTGGGATATTTATAGAAAATTTATAGTTATTTTTTTTTATTTTTAGTTAATTAACTAAATAACCAACACACAGAGAAACTCTTTGGGATATGTAAAAGTGGAAATTTGATAAACACTACATAGCAAATTCTGAAACTATTTACCTGAAACAAAACACTAAATTTGGTCTGATTTTTTTTTGAGATTTGTTCAGGCAGGGACTTTGTTGTTTTGTGAAGGGATTTTTTTAGCAGAGGTTTCTTTGAAGTCCAGCATTTTGTTTAAAGCTCCTACATAAGCTTTAACGCTTGAGACCACAATATCCATACCTGCTCCGGTTCCACTGCAAAACACACGAGACAGAAACTCGTTTCGGTATAATCGAAAGATGCAAGAAGATGATGATTATCTTTGTCTGGATTTTGAGTGAGAGATGGGTTTTTACCTGAAGGTTCTTTGAACTTCTTCACCGGTTATTGCGTTTGTTGTTGAGTAGCTGTTGCTTCCACGGATGAGAACTCGTGTGGTTGCAATGGCATCGATGCCTTCTGTTACTGCATTCATGGAGTACTCAAGCAGAGTTGTAGGCTCCTAAAGGGTATAAAGAAAATCAGATGATTAGTGAGAGGAAGAGGTTCTGTAATATACAGAAGTGAATGATCTGAGTTTGGTTATTGTTTACATTGACGATAAGATCGACTGCTTTATAAGCTGAATCGACAGGTCCAGTTCCAATAGAACAAGCGATGTGTTCTTTGCCGTTAGCTTCAGCGAGTTTTACAGTTGCTGTTGAGAGACCGAGAGTTCCACAAGTTATCTGCATTCCACTTCCAAGAAATAAATAAGAATGGCTAGAGAAGATAATAAACAACAAAAGAGGTAAAGTACATCTGAATCTGAATTTCACCTGAAGATCCAGGAGTTTCCACACGGCTTCAGGTTGGAAAACTTCATCAGACACTAGAGCAATTATGTCAGCGTCGGTGACTCTCTGGATCAGCAAGAAAAATATATGATTAGGAGACATTTCATGAACTCTTCTGAGCACTAAGATGTTACAAAGAGTAATTAGGTTTCATATTCCTACATTCTAAGTCTATGCAGTCAGAACTAACATAACAGCATACAAATTGATTAAGATTTAACATTGGCCAGGGAACCTAAACTATTACACGGTTTAATGAAGTTTGTAAAAATGGCTGCAAGCCTCATAAAATGAGAGCCATATCTGCAATTGAAAAAGGCAAGCTACACATTTAATGAAAAAATACGATAGCCATAGGCAACTACCTTTTTCTGTTCAGCTACAGCTTTGAAGCGCCAGAAAATGTTACTTAGCTGCTCATCATCCAATTCATAGCCAAGCTGCAAACGTAGAAAAGAAAAGAAGACATTAGTATAGAGAGCAAGAGAGAGTATGAGAATGGGTAAGATTGCTGTGTACCTCAGTCAAACGATCCTTGAGAGCATGACGTCCACTGCATTATCCAAACAAAACCAGAATCCATAAGTTTGACTGCAGTTTTGAACACATATGTAGTAGAGTACACTAGCATATACATGGTAAACAGTCAAATATTTAATGTGTTATAACATCACAAAATACTCTAACGTGTCTCGCTAGAATTCAAAATTCAAGTTGTATCAGATCCTTGAGGCTTGAAGAGCATCTTACTTCTATGAATCTTCACCTTAGTTACATACATCTCAATTATACACAAGAAGGGACCTTCATCCATGACAGTTATTTTCAGCGATAAGGGAAAATTTGCCTATAGGAGTGGTTATACAATTACTTCACCCTACGAAAGCCCAACCCACAATACATGCTATAGGCACTGAGCTAATAGCTAACTTTTTCTGTAAGCAATTGATTAACAACAAGGAGCTAGTCATTGATGCATGTATTCAAATTTTGTGAAAACTATTTACGACAAAGGACTATAGAGTATGACAGGATAAGATAAGACAAACTGGGAGTTAATAGACTAAACAGAAAAATTTACATACCTAAGCTTCCCCAAGACAATGCCAGCATCATTTGACCGTTCAAGCCCAATCTCTTCAGGGCATATAATTTCATATGTACCCTTATGTTTCAGCATTCCATCCTGAAAGATGTAAGAACAGTAAGCAAATGCAACAGAAACAATCAAACAATCATATGACGTAATACAGTTATGCAGCAGAATGAAAGAGTGGATGTGCAGGTCAAAAGAGTTATTATCAATTCATCATTTTCCTAGTCAGGTGATGGATAGCAAGGACGGATTCTTTAGCATATGAGTAAAAGGTTACTGGGAGAGTCATACCTTGAAAGTGTAAATTAAACAGATTATGGGATAGCCATTAGTGTCTCCTAAAAAGACAATTCTAGGCAGAGAAATTATCAAAACAATCAAGATTCTGTATTTATTGACTCACCTGATGAATACCACTTTCATGTGCAAAGGCATTCGCTCCAACAATAGCCTTATGGGGTTGCGTTTGCATACCAGTGTATTCTTCAACCTGAGAAAACAAGCCACTAGGCATGAGAGGCTTTATATGAAGATCTACAAACTCATCCCCATTCTTAAGAAAAATAAGATTCGTTTCCAAAATGCAAAGAATGAAATTCAAAACATTTACCATCTTGCTTGTCATAACAATGTGCCGAGTATCGATTCCAGTAAATAGACCTCCTAACACATGATCTCCACGGCATTTTATGGCCATCACAACCTACATTTGATACACATAAACCATTAAGTAAGAATTAAGTATCACACTGAAGACTGAACCACAAGCAGAACATACATTGAAACTCATAAATTGATAATGCCTACCCTGAGAACAAATATCCAATTAGGAACGAAAATATCCATCTTCTCACCCAAATTTTCTCAACTTTAAAGTATGTTTCGTCGTTTTATTTTCCAAGTAACTTCAGCAAAGACTAAATACTAAGAATCGTTTTTCTACACCATGATGATTTTTCCTTAAAAATCTTACTAGGTACTATTATTCCAGATTTCCTAGGACTACTGATTTTGAAAGTCCTAATTGACACTACACAATGGTCCTGCCTCAATATACGTCACCTCTAGGTCAAAATACAGCATTCAGCCATGGAAAATTTCACGTTTTTAACAAATTACAACGTTCACAGAAATCAACACTCTGTACCTCTTCCAGTGAGGCATTTCCAGCTCTTTCACCAATTCCATTGATAGTCACTTCCAGTTGCCTCGCACCCGTATGTGCCCCCTGAATCAAAATGGTCATCAAGTTAGTATAACATGCAGACAACAATTCTTAATAGCTAGTTGTTCCAACTAAAAAGAAATTGACATACAGCTAAAGTGTTGGCCGTAGAGAGTCCAAGATCATTTTGACAATGTGTTGAGATAATAACGTTTTCGATCCCAGGAGTATTGCTTTTTATATCAGCAATCAATTGACCAAACTCACTTGGTAAAGTTATACCAACAGTATCAGGTATGTTAAGTGTTGTTGCTCCAGCTTTGATGACTTCACCAAGAATCTCGTATAGGAACTCTCTCTCGGATCTGGTGGACAAAAAGCATTTGCATGTACCATAGAAAAGATGAATCTTTACCAAAGAGTCAAACTCAGAATCTCAAAGTAGGTAACAAACTTAGCTTCTCAATCAAGATTAAAATATATTAAAATCAAAATTGAAGAATTAAAAATCGAACCTTCCAGCATCTTCTGGACTGAATTCTACGTCATCGCAGCCCAAGCTCCTCGCGAATTTCACCATATTTCTGGCGATCTCCACGACCTCCTCTTTACTCTTCTTCAGTTTATACTTCAAGTGAATATCACTCGTGGCGATAAACGTGTGGATTCTAGGTCGCTTGGCGTACTTCACAGCCTCCCAAGCCGTTTCAATATCTTTCTTATTGCATCTCGAGAGACCACAAATGACAGGGACGTAACCATTCTCATCGATAGTGCTCCCAACTGTCTCCGCTATAGTCTTGACCGCTTCAAAATCATCCTTTGAGGCAGCAGGAAACCCAGCTTCGATAATATCAACACCAAGCTTAGCTAATTGACGCGCGATGTCAAGCTTTTCCTTAGATGTGAGTGTAGCGCCAGGAGACTGTTCACCATCTCGAAGAGTTGTATCAAAGATACGGACATAATTAGGATCAGAAATACGATTAGGGATATAATCAGGGCGGAGTCGAGGCAAATGCGGAGGAAGAGGAGAAGGATCTGAAACAGAACACGAAAGGCGAAGTGCTCTTCCAGCGCGGAGGGAAATGGAACGTGAACGGCATGGTAAGAAACGGAAGGCAATAGGTGCAGAAATCGATGAAAAAGCTGGAAGAGAAGGAGTTCCGATGGTTGTTGTTGATGAAAAACTAGGGTTCTTCAAAAGGGAAGACGCCATTGTAGAAGAGAGATGAAGGTTTAGTCGGTGACGGCGTCAGAGACGACGGCTTATATCCAGCACTACTTTTAGTCCTTTATCTTCTCCTATTTTCTCTATATATACACGTGCTATTAATCTCTTAATTACAAAAAAAACACATTTTTTTTATAAAATAATAAACCTAAATTTACAATATTTTAGCAATTACCCAAATTTATATATAAAAATCATAAATTTACCTAAATGAATGTGTATACTTCATGGTAATCACTAATCACAGGTCAATTCAAGCAGCAAATGAATTCACATCTTTACTCATAAATTGTATAGACATCTTCTAAAGAAACTTATCTTGAACTGCTCTCTACTTTGCAAACTCTAGACCCTAATACTTGGACCTGTATATGATCCAGGACGCATGTACAGATCATCTGGTGTGTCAATCTTCACCAGCCACGCGTAATCATCTTCCTTTCCTTCTACTGTCTCTAACCCTTCTTCACAAGCTATCACAAACCACAAGTAAATGAAACAGAACAACTTAAACTCAAGAATGGTTAAAGCTTAAGAGAGAGTTGTGTTCTGTACCGAAAGTGGAGAATGGATAGTCCATGTAATAACTACAAGTTCTGCCAAGGCTTTCTTCATAAGGAGGGGTTAAAATATCAAGAACTGCACATGGAGTTAAAGCTGTGAAACAATGGACATTGCCTCCAGTTTTTGGGTACAATACAGGTATCTCAGACTGCGGTGTTATAACTTTGTCGCTTGCTAACTTAGCTAATCTTGCTGCCATAGGAAAACAAAACACTCTTTATCTTTAAATGAAGTTACAAGAGATGGATTAAGAACTAGACCGAGATGACGAAAAGGAAACCTGGAAGCTGACCAGGAGCGGTTTTGATGCAAGGAGGTTCGACCCAATCATAAGCTTTAACATGAAGTGAACCATAGAGGATTTTACTAAAGACAGTCATATCTGGATGATCATGTAATGGGATTACTGAAGAAGTTGGGAAGCAGAATATACACATCTGAGTAGAAAACAGTGGTTTAGATTCTTGATTGATCACAAGAAGTGAGAGATTAGATTCAGGATTAGATAAGAAGGCTTAACTGTAAAAGTTTCAGATTCATGAATGTCTAAGAATGTTATTGGTTGTGCCCATCTTCCTACTCGGCTAGCACCAGAAACTCCATAACCTCGATCATCATCTTGAGCTTCTTCTTCAAGCCCAACATCTGCAGGATTAATTGTGTCTGCAACACACACAATGAATAAAACCAATCACAAACATTCCCCCAAATTCTACATTCTTAAGATTAGACCGAGAAAGATGCAATGAGCATACCAATTAGCAACCCTAAAAACCCCTTTTCTTCATATACATTAAACCCTAAATTTCATTATAAATCCGTAGAAGCGATGTAGATAGATTTTGTCAGAGAAGCTGTAACATTCTTAACCAAATTGTGAATCTATAAGTAAAGTGTAATTCAAAATCAATCAAGCGGTTTCATGATCAAAGAATATCCCAAATTTGTTCAAATCAAACCCTATTAGCTAAATCCTTCAAAATCGCTTCAAAGATTCCCCTAATTCAATCGAAAACCCACCAAAACTTAGTCTACACACAGCGAAGAAGAAGAATCTACAATCGAAAAGCAAAAACAAGGAATGAGAGACCAAAATACCCAATAAAGAAGTTAATTTTTGAACAGCCATGGAAGCTGGAGAAGGAGCTTTTCCAGTGAAATTATCTTTACAGATGTCATAAAGCTCCTGTACTTTGGGGGTGCTTTGATTATTCTTCGACGCCATGTGAATATCCTTCTTGTTAATCAAATTCAAGAGAACCTTCTCACTCGCCTTGAACAATCTTGAAAACATCCTTTTTTGGTGTTCTTCAGTCGGCAATTGTTCGAATGTTCTTATCCTGGTTTTGATTATATATAAATAATTTTGTTTTGAAGGCTTTGAACAAATATTACGAGTTAACAAAGACACATTTTTTAGTTTTATTTTAATTTTTATTATAATTTTTTAATAAAAAAAAATATAAACCAAGAAAAAGTACATACAAAGATATAATTTTTATTTAATATAAAGTACAAAATAAATTGTCTTCATTCTTTTCAACAACTTTATAATGGTTTCTTCAATAGTTTCTTTCAATATCTCATCATGTAATGTTGTGCCTAAAATTATATTGGACACAAACAAATTTTAGAAATTACTTCGAGTTAGAAAACTTTATTTTATAATACATCAACTAAATGTGCAAGTTTGATATGGATTATACATGAATTAGTGATTTTTTTAGACACTTAATCTCTGCTTGCAGTTAGCTATCTTCAAACCAAAAAATTATAAGATTTAAAACTAAACAATACATAAAATATATAAATAGTTAATTGATAAACATTCCAGCTTAAACCTACGATACAACAGTTGGTCAATATTTTAGCACCTCCAAGCAGCAATATCATTAACCGTCTAAGTAAAACACAAAAATGAGTTCTCCCTCGTTCTTCCCCGTCGGGTCCTCGCACGGAGTTTCATGTCCTCATATCCACTGGGCTTATACGACACCCTCGCTCTCCCTATGTGTGGAGTCCGACAATCTCCCTGGTCGGATCTCCTTTAAAGTCTAAAACACTTCCCTTGTCGAGTCCCCGCAGGTGACACCCTCCTTGTCGAACTCAACACATCCGATATCCTCCTTATTAGGCCCCTGCGTGGGGTCCGACAACTTCCCCCGTCGGGCACCGGCTTCCCTGTCGCCGTCGAACCCGAGTAAGGCACCAACGGCTTCCCTCGTCGCACCCGCGTGGGGTCTGACACCTTCCCTCGTCGGGCATCCGACACCTTCCCCCGTCAGACACCCGCGTGGGA
>KE151622.1:159801-182934 GCA_000411095.1 Aethionema arabicum
TCCCACCTGACTCCTTCATCCGACAATCTCTTTCCCTCATCGTTATGGGACCCTGAAAACGATTTTAATCAAAAATAAATTCACTAAATTAAGCAGGTTAGACGATGGATAATCTTGCTACAACATTAAGTGTTCCAGTATGACATAAAACTAAAACCCTATAAAAATTAGTTTTTTCCCCTAAATTAGAAGAGAAAATCAAATTATTTGTACTTCGACGCTCAATTCTACTCAAATTAATTAACAACATAAAAAACTGCACTATACACATCCCATGAAATAAAATGAAAATTAAAATCTCTTACACATGAATTCGACTCAGTCTCTGTCACTTGGACATTAGCGTGAAGTTATCTTCTTTCTTTCAGCGGGAGAAGCTGCGAACATGGAAAAACCATCACGGTGAGAAGTAAACTGTCTAAAAAAGATACTTCTTCTGTTGACACAATAAGACGATCTCCATGGGAATAAAAAAGCTAACAATCTAAGAAAGAAGTTGAAGCAGAGATGAAAGAAATGTAGTGAAAGAAAGAGAGCGTAAGAGAACGGAGAGATCTCTAAAGAGAGAAAAATAGAGCGATGAATAATGTCGTGAATGAGAGAGAAGTTGTATTTATTAAAGGAAAAAGTAAAACCACAACGGTAACATGACTCATAGTAACCGTTAGATTAAAAAGCGACATAATTCAATTAACGTATAGGATTTATTGCTAACGTCTATATTTTGCCAGAGTCCAACGTCTATATTTCTATTTAAATGATATTGTATTAACAAAAAAATGAGAAAATAATATTTTATGATAACAATAATTCGATTTTAAATAAATTTATTATTTCAGTGAAGAAGAGAAAATAATAAATTTAATATTCAATTAACCGTAATTATAAATAATTGAAAAAAATAACAATTTAAACAATAAATTATTAAATTTTTTAAATCTTAAATTTTGTAGTTTAAAAGTTTTTCAGTTACTGGGAAAAACCTGTGTTGTAACTTAGAAACTAGCTGCCGTTCTGACTCTAGCAACACACTTGCATTCCAAGATCTGCCATCACAGTAGCAACACGAAGATTCATTAGCTTTTTCAAAGGCAGAGACCTTAGTGTTTTGACCAACTGCTTCAGCTCAAAATCTGTATGAATCAGGTCAAAATCAGACCAAACAGAAGACATAACATACCACAAGTTGCATCCTCTGTTTTCTGGTTTAGTTTTCTACTCTTTCGTAGAGCTTTTCGCTCCGCTGAGACGAACAGATCCTCTTTTTGATCCCTTGGGATGCTGCAGGTGTTTCAAATGTTCGAAGCAAGACAGAAGTGAACAACAGAGTAGTTTAACCAGTTTCCAACTCTTATTGTCTTTACCAGTAATCACCACAAGAACAAAACCCATTCTTGAAATGATGAAATCTTTTGTTGTCTCTCACAATTATTTCCCTTTTCATTACCTTAGAGATAAACTTCACTGCATTGTGACAGTCTACACAAATCCTTAAGTTCTTGTAAACTCTGAGCATTGTTCCTTTTGAAGTTTTGATCAATCCATAGGTAATGGCAAGCTTCTCGCTGTGTCCCCTTAACTGTTCAATCTTCTCTTCTTCACTTAAGTCATGTTGTACTGAACTTGTGTCTGGTCTGTATCCAATCTTGCTTATCTTCATCTCCAGTGAACACCACAGACTTTTAATTTCCTTAGAACAATCTGAAGAACTTTCACCAGCAACAAAGCTATAAACCTTTCCACCTAGTTCAATCCAAGAGCATCCAGCTTCCTTTCGCAATCTAAGCTCCTTCATTTTTTGCCTCACCTTTCTCACATCTTCCCATTTCTCCAATCCTGCATATAAATTTGAAAGTAAAACATAATTCTCAGGTTTTTCTGGTTCTACTTTGAATAACTTGGCAGCAATTTTCTCTCCCATCTCCAGATTTTGATGGATTCTGCAGGAGCTGAGTAAAGAACTCCAGATTCCAGTGTCAGGTTCTTCAGACATCTCGTCTGCTGCAATACTTAAAGCCTTGTCTAGTTTCCCTGCTCTGCCTAACATGTCAATGACACAAGCGTAATGCTTTAGACTTGGCTTTATCCCAAAGGAATGCTTCATCTGATCAATATACTTCATCCCTTCGTTAACCAAACCGTTGTGGTTGCAAGCTGTTAAAACACCTAAAAATGTTAACTCATCAGGATCTTGACCTGTTCTTTGCATCTCTTCAAAGAGTTCAATTGCCTCTTTTGCTCGCCCATGAATTCCATATCCCAAAATCATGGCATTCCACGACGCTGCGCTTCTCTTCTTCAACCTATTAAAAACCTTAAACGATTGCTTTATACAGCCGTTCTTGGCATACATATCAATTATAGAACAGGCAATAAACGAATCTTCCTCGAGGTGGCGCTTCAAAGCGTAGGCATGCGCTTCTTTTCCCAGCTGCAGAGAAGGCAGTAGAGAACAAACACCAAACACATTCATTACAGAAATCTCACAAGGTTGGATTCCATACAAAAGCATTTGTCTAAAGAGAGTCAAAGCTTTCTCAGGAAATCCATTCTGAAGGTAACCAGTGACCACAGTATTCCAAGATACTAGAGTTTTATCTTCAATCGCATCAAATAATGCATCTGCAATGCATAGCTCCCCACAATGAATGTATAGTGAGAGCACTGATATATAAACAAACGAGTCTCTTTCTAACCTATTTCGGATTATAAACCCGTGTACTTCTTTACCTAAGCGCAGGGATTTTAGATGAGAACAAGCTGAAAGAAGACTACAGACAGTAAATATATCAGGTAGCAATCCTGAATCTATCATCTGCAAACGAGCATCAACGGACAACCTAGGATCACTACTCTGAGCATACCCACCAATCAAAGCATTCCAAGTGTTCACTGTTTTGTTCTTTATGCTGCGAAATACACGCTGAGCATAATTCAGTGAGCCACATTTTGCATAAGAAGCCACTAAAGCATTGGCTACTAACTCATCACGTACAAACCCTTGTTTAAAGGAGTAACAATGAAGTTCCTTCAAGTTGGGTAAGACTGATTCATCAAAACAAACCGGTATTGCGTTTAGAATGGTTACCTCATCAGCTTTGACATGTTGGCCTTCTGAGTTCATCTTCCTCAAAAGATCAAAAGTCCCATGTATATCTCCTTCTGCTGAAAAACCTCCTATCATCGTATTCCAAGAAACCACATTCTTGTTATTGTTCAACTTAAAGATGAGTTCTGCATCATTTAAGCAGCCGCATTTGGAGTACATACTCATTAAAGCATTTTTCACAAGTAGTTCCTTGTCCAAGCTCATTTTCACAGCCCAAGCATGAACAGCTTTTCCCATCCCTGTTTCTCTTTCTCTTGCACAAACTGGCAACAATGTAACTAGTGTAGCAACATCAGGCATAAAAGCACCATCATCTTCTATCATTTCTCCAAAAAGCAAGAAACTTTCATCCGAGTAACCATTATCAGCGAACACTCGAATCATGGAGTTCCACGAGACCAAGTTTCTCTGGGGCATTATATCGAAAAGTTTCAAGGCGTCACTAACAAGACCTTGTGTTCCGTATAAAGACACCAACGCGTTACTCACGAAAACGTCCTCTATCAACCCAGTCTTGACTACCAACCCATGAACCGCAAGCCCCACCGCAACATCAGAAATCTCAGCACAAGCCTTAATTACACATGGTAAAGTGAAATTATCCGGTATAAGATCAGTATCTGCAATCAGATTGATAAACATCTGCAGCAAGTCCTGATAAAGCTCGTTTCTTGAATAAGAGCTGATAACAGCATTCCACTGAAAGAGATTCTTCCTAGGAAATGCATCAAAAACAGACCTAGAATCATCAGGAGAGCCACACATGGCATACATGGTGATAATACGAGTGCAGAGAACGTCATCATTCCTAAACCGGGTCGACCCAGAAACCAGCTGATGGATTCTCCTCCCCATTCCAATGTCATTTCTCTTCCCAGAAGCTTGTAAAAGAACCCCGAGAGCTTCCCGGATAAGAACCGCATCAGATGATTCATGCGCAGCATAATCCTGGAGAACTAGAAAAGATTCGTGGAGGTCTCCGGTTTCACAGACACTAGAAATCTGACGAAGGATGTGATGGGCATGTGTAGAAGTGAAAGAAGATAACTTGAGATTGTAGACATGTCGAAGACTTCTTTCCTCTATATTCCACCGGTGGTGACAGTCGAACAAGAGAGATATGCGTGGAAGAGGAAGCAGAAAACAAACCATTAGATAGTTTCCTTATCCAAACAAGTAGTAACCATTAGCTACACAAGTAATAAAACACCAAAAACAAAAATAAAAATTTGATCTTTGCATCAAAAGCTAATTGTCAGAGTAATCACTCATTTCAGTTAAACGAACATCAAACGTTGGAGAACATTTGACGAGTGTATTGAATCAGATAAATGTTTGAACAAAATTTTACCAAACTATACAAAAATTATGTAACTTTCTGATGCAAAAGCCACAATCTTTGGTCCAATAAGTTGAGAAATTGTTTATGCCACAAGAATCTGCTGATGTTTCATACAGAAGAATCTACGATGCTGAATTTGAAAGAGCATCATCAACAATTCGCGTAGAGATATGAAGCAGTAGTGTCTAAATGTTTAACTGGTCAAACTCTTAAGCGACTTCCACTTGCGGAGGTACATCTTTCATTGGTAACAGCAATCCAAGACCAGCTTTACTATCAGGAGTTAAGTAAGGTTTCGGATTCTCCGTAGATGAAAGATTTGGTGTCACTATCCACAGACTGTCTTTACGGATTTCCAAAACCTCAGGCAATCCATTGGAGCATCCTTTGGACATGCCAACATCAATCCTAATTGCTTTATTATCACAAACGGCGTTGATACCAGCATCCTGAATTGTGTGTCCCATGATCATCCTCTTAACACCAGGAATGGTGGAAAGAGCATGCTCAAGAGCTACACAATCACATTTATGAGCCATTTCATCTGAGAATTTCCTCAACCAAACTACAGAGTTCCCTCCTCTACAATAAACAGGTGCGTATCTTCCTCTTAACCCGTTAATATAACCTCTAACCTCTTCGTTTATCCTCTCTAATCCGTACTCTATGTGCTCAGCTAAAAGACCTCCATGAACAAACACTGAATCACCAACAACCGCAACAGTTTGATTTCTAGACAAGAATCTCGTTGCAATCGGACCATTAGGTCTGAATGCAGCAATCCTAGCTCTAATTCCCTCGAAACAATCCTCCCGAGCACGAGGAAACCTCGTGGGAATCCCTTCAAACGGATCCTTAGGTTTCTCCAGACCTCGACATAGACTCTTCATCTTGTTCCCAAGACAATACCAATCAGACCAAATCTTAAACTCATCTAAACCCTTCTTAGTAACATACCTAAAATCACCTTCTACATTCATAATCTCGTGGTTTCCATTCATAGTCAAGAGCTTACCTCCTGATCTCTCAGCCTCTCGCTTCAATTTCTCTAAGAAATACAGTATCTTTAACTCCTCGCCGCCTCGATCCAATACATCTCCCACCTGAACAACCATCGCAGAGCCACCCGTCCATCGGTCCGACAAATCAATTAGTCCAGCTAACCTGAACGCCTCCTTAGACTTTTCTAGATCACCATGGATATCACCGATTGCAACCAGACGCTCTGGTTTCTCAAACCTCGTCTGCAATATCTCATTCTGCGAATTAGGTCTATGTGGCAAGAAGATATCACTAACCGAATAATCAACGAATGTTTCAACGAAGGAAGAAATCCAATTCGGGATATTTTCGCATATTCCGTTAGGGTTTCCTCTGTCTGACATCTCCGATTTGGGGTTGGGATGATGAGTACAACAATGGCGGCTATAAAACGACCCGCTGTATTTTTGCCTTTCAAAAAACTAACGGGGGGGTAATTAATATTAAATAATATAAGTACATATTTAAAAACTAGTAATTATTAAAGGACTCGTTTGTGATATCTGTAAATTTCTAAAAGGGCTCGTTTGGGCCTCGAAAGTTATGTGGGCTTTTTTTGTAAGTTTCTTCGTACCAATTGTTTGAGATATCATTGTAAACAAAATGATATATAAATTTGTGAGTTGACAAATAATTTAACTAATATAAATATACAACACATATATACAATTTAAATATGATAAACTTCATAGAATTTTTTTTATAAATTAACATGATATACCATAATATATTACCTTTAACAATCTAATACAAATAATTATGAGCACTAATTAATTGATTATATTTTTCAAAAATACATTTTATCTTTTGTGTTAATGGAAAAAAATTATCCTCAATTTTATAAAATTTACAAATGTTATATATTGTACTTAACTTTGCGTTCCATAGGGAAAAATACCTAGTAGTTAGTTTTAATATTTATTGATTTAATTTATCATTTTCATCGCTTAAATATGTGTGTTAAAAAAATGAAGAGCATGTAGAAGAGCTACACGTAGCATTTAATTATTTATTTTAATAAAAATATTTAATAAGGTTCACCACAAGTCCGTTGAAATTGTGTCAGTGGACAAAAAATAACTTTTATTTTCGAAATAAAAAGCTGAAAAAAAACAATTAAAATAAGTATTGTCAGTATTATACTATTATTGTAACTATTTATATTTTTATTTTAGCACTTGTCAACACGGTTTTGTTGTTGCTCTTTCAATAATGCAGGTAGTTGTATTTATTCTCAATTTATTTATTTTTATTATTATAAAAAAACCTATAATAATTTAAATGCTTTAATCTTTTTTTTTAAACGTTTAAGAGATTATGAAACATTTGAATAATGATCGTGTTTATCGCACTTCAAATGATGTATACGTGATAAATACATTTATTTAATCATGTTTTATTGATTATCAATTTTTAGTCACAAAAATATCATTTATTCCTAAGAATATTTGCCCTTGCACACCATTTTCATTGGGTTTCTCCGTATTTTCATGGTTATAATATATTTTATTAAGAAAGATATATATAACTTTGATTAAATCAATTTAGAAAAAAATACCATTATTAAAGATATATATTCTTTGTGTCTAAATTCTTCAAAATCGATTTTTTTTTTAAATTATGTATCTATTCCACCTATGATTTATTTAGTTATAAATTATTATAATATTAATATGAAGAACTTAAAGAATGTTCTCGTTTATATTAAAAAATATACAATTTTTTTAATATTTTATCAACCATTACGAATTTTGTTAAAAATCTAATCACTTAGATTAATTTTTAACAAAGTAAATAAAAATTTGATAATTATGATATCTAAGTAGAATTATCATATATCATTCAGAATAAATTCATCTATGTGTTTGGAAAGTACGAATATTATAATTTTAAGATCTTATCCACATACTTATTTTGCTATCACTAACATATAGAAGATGGCGACAAAAAAATATATTTTTTTCATCATACAGTTTAAGACATGATTTTTATATTTTTAAAATTACATATTTTAAATTTGTTTTATTTGGATAAGAATATAAGTTAAGACTTACGAAGGAGCTTGAAAGATCTTCATAAGTAGGGTCCGTATTTTGTAACTTTAACTTTATTTGCTTTATATATATATATATATATATATGTATATAATTNATATAATTATATCCTTAAAACCTAATTTGACTCAATTTAATTTAGTTGATTTTTCAATAGATTATTTTTAAATCTGTTTTTTTAAATCAAAGATCTCTAATTTTCTTTTTCTGTTGTAAGAATATATTTCTGTAGATTAATGCAATACTATTAATTACATTTTAACATATAAAGCTAAATAATATATTTTAAATTTTGAGAACATTAATTTATTTTATTAAACAACATATAAAAACCATATTTTAATTAAAATTTTGTATCCAAAACCTAAATATACTTGTATTACCTAACTTGACATTAAATTCTAGTTTCCTTAATTATCCGAGCGGTCCATATCATTAATTACATAATTAATACAAACTTGATTCGTAATTATAATTAAAAATGTTATTACTTAATTCGTTAAAATAGAAAGCGACGTGAAGCGCGTTTGCGTTTTAATTTTGGCGTGCAAGCAAAGCAGAGAACAAAAATGAAATCAAGATCGCAATTATGATTTTATTTGTTTTTATTTACAATAAATAAATAATTTAAAAAAATTAAAGAGGAGGACGAAGAAGAAGCATTTCTGCGTTTCTGAAAATGGCGTTTTCTCCAATTTCTCAACTTTAGAGAGATAAAAGAGCAAAAAAAAAAGACAGATTTTTTCAGAGAGATGGATTCACTACAAGAAACCCTTTTCTAGAGAGAGAAGGATTGAGAGAGAGAGATGAATTGTCGGAGAGTGTTGAAGTCTATACAAGCCTTGGCGGCTCATAGTTTACTCTTCTGTTTCACGCTTATATTGGTGCTTAAACTCGACCATACCGTCTTTTGCTCATGGTGGTTAGTTTCTGTAATCTCTACGATGATTTGATTCTCAAATTTTGTGAATTTAGGGGTTTGCATGAATCAAAAGTCTTCTGATTGCTTCGATTTCGTGTTCTTTTCGTCACGTTGTGATGTGAGGATTCAAATTGGGACCCTTTTCTGTGAATTTCGAACACAGATTTGTCTCAATCGACCTGATTCTCTGTGGAAATCAGCTCCTTGGCCTCTATATTTACCGGTTTCTTGTACCTACTTTACCGTTAATAGTAAATAAAATATTGACTTCAATCGCTTAAAGGTGTTGCCTTTATTCTAAATTATGCTCTATTTAGAGGTTAAGCTTTGGGCCGTTAACTAAGGATTGATTTTATTGAAGAACACTATAAGGGTTTGATGAGGATTGCAGCAATTTTTATATTTCTTGATTGGTGTCATAAGGCATTCTTGTTTTGGGGTTTTAAATGATCTCACAGATTTTTGTGGGGTTTCTCGGTAATTGCAGGATGGTGTTTCTCCCTTTATGGGGTTTTCATGCTGTTGTTGCAAGGGGAAGATTCTCCCTTCCTGCTCCTGTTGCTCCGCGTAATCGTCATGTATGTTTGCTTATTTCTTACGTTCTTGACCACAAGGTTTTGAGTAAATTGTAGATATCTACTGACATTGGGTTCTAACATTTGTGGAATACTAATGAGATATAATGATTCCTCTTTGGTGTATTACAGTGGGCTCCATGTCATGCTGTTGTTGCGACACCGTTGCTTGTAGCATTTGAATTGCTACTCTGTATATATCTTGAGAGCTCATATGGTAAGTAAATCTGTATTTACTGATTTCACACTTTAGGGGATTGTGCCATAGGATTCAAAGTATGAAGTGATCTAGCTTCTTGGCTTGGATAAAAATCGATTGATGTGTAGCGTTGCGATGCAATTTTCTTGATTTTTAGTGAAGGATTGTTTTTGTTTCCTCCTGGTTTATGTTATTCTGCTCTCTTTTATCTTTAATGCAGCTCACTGGACACCAGCTGTGAGTTTGAAGGTTGCATTTCTACCATTATTGGCATTTGAAGTAACTATACTGATAGACAATCTAAGGTAACAGATATATTGAATGTTTTGCGCAATTGCGTAATTTCGGCTATTAGTGATTTCATAGGTTTATTGTAATGTTCTGTACTGAAGATGCACCATTGCAATATATTAATGAAGCAAATGCCAGGATATTTGTAATAAGTGAACAATTTATACGCAGAATGTGTCGGGCGTTGATGCCAGGAGATGATGACAGCATAAACGATGAAGCTATATGGGAAGCACTTCCTGTAAGTCCACAAGCTATATGTGTATTACATCAATTGTTTTAAGCCTTGACTGTAGACTTCAAAGAGATTGCTTCAGCTTGTGTTTTTTATTTTTCGACTTGTTTAGGCTAGAATCCTGTTTTAGGAGATCTCTATTTGCTTTCTGGTGTTTAGATGCTTTTCTCTCTTGCCTGCAGCATTTCTGGGTTGCAATTTCCATGGTGTTCACATTGGCTGCAACATTCTTTACCCTCCTAAAGCTTTCTGGTAATATTTTAAATCTAATCATCTTATAAATACTGATCTATCTTACTTACTCTAAGCCAATCTTGGACGTTCTACTTTGCGGAGTTCACATTCATGTCTGTTCCAAGACCTTGTTGGGTTAGTGTATAGTAGAATTGGAAGGCTTTTCAAGAATAAAAAGACATGGTTTGGATACAGTTGGGATACACAAAAAGAGTTACATTTCATGGTTCTTGGAACAAGCCAAAGATTAATATCTAGAGTTTGAATACCTTAGAATTTTAGTCCATAGCTCATTTGTACGGAAAATGATCTTCCATAGCTCATGTATTACATTCCTTCTTATTGTTCTTTCTTTATTTTATTTAAAATACACAGGCGATGTAGCTGCTCTTGGCTGGTGGGACTTATTCATAAACTTTGGGTATGCATTTGCCTAAGAAGTAGTTGTTTATTCTACAGTAGGTGGAAATCATCATGAAATCAATTGATGCTAATGTTGTTGCCTGCAGAATCGCCGAGTGCTTTGCTTTTCTTGTTTGTACAAAATGGTCCAACCCAGTAATTCATAGAAACTCACGCATCCGAGAACCCGGATCATCTTCTACCACAATTAGATATCTTGACTGGAACAGTGGCCTTGTAGTTGCTTCAGAAGAGGAAATACACCAAAATAGAATATGTGGTCTACAAGATATTGGTGGTCATATTCTAAAGATTCCTCTTATTGTTTTTCAAGTTGTTCTTTGTATGCATCTAGAGGTACACAACATATCTCTCTATCCTTCCTTTTTCTTTCTCTTTGAACTTTACTCAAAAGCTAGTTGTTTAATTTCTCAGGGGACACCGGAAAAAGCTAAGCATATACCAATTCCAGTCTTGTTTTCTCCACTATTCCTGTTGCAAGGCATTGGTGTTCTCTTTGCTGCATCTAAACTAGTAGAGAAGATCGTTGTCTTACTCCGCGGAGAAGCTGATTCAGGATTGTATTTTAGATTTTCATCAAGAGCTCATGATTGTTTGGGTTTCTTGCACCATGGTTCCAGGTAATAAACATGTTCTCACCCATTTTTTTGATATACAAAAGTAGATGAACCCTAAATAATCATTCCTACTTCTATATTGACTAACCTTGATTTTGATGCTCTATGTATTCAGACTGTTAGGCTGGTGGTCAATTGATGAAGGAAGCCGCGAGGAACAAGCTCGAATTCACTTCGATCAAGAGACTGGGTTAGTATAATCCAATCTATTAACACTGTCCACAAGAAAATGTTATCAAAACCTCATGAAAATTTTATTGATAACACATCTCTGCAGTTACAATACCTTCTCTGGTCATTCACCTGATATAGTCAAGAAGATGCCCAAGGAAGATCTTGCAGAGGAGGTAACTTCAATTCTTTTACATATTCTATCCCCACTTATTGCTGATCTTTGGTGTAGAGCCTGTTGTCTTCTAGTTTGAGTATTACTTAGTGTTCTTTGCATTCAATTTAACTTAACCCCAGGTGTGGAGACTTCAAGCAGCACTAGGTGAGCAAACTGAAATCACAAAATTCAGCCAGCAGGAATATGAAAGACTCCAAAATGTAAATCTCCATACTCTTGGTATACTCATTACTTAAACTCTTCAGTCTTTCATCTCTGAAACTTTTAACTTCTTCAGGAGAAAGTGTTGTGTAGAGTTTGCTTTGAAAAAGATATCAGTTTGGTACTTCTTCCATGTAGACACCGTGTTCTATGCAGGTATCATCCTTCTCCATACTGAAGCTTGAAATGTTTATCTCAGCAACTCATACTTATAGCTTGATCTTATGCTCATCATCTGTTGTTTTTTTCTGACAGAAATTGTTCAGAAAAGTGTAAAGACTGTCCAATCTGTCGTGTACCCATTGAAGAACGGTTACCTGTATTCGACGTTTAACAAGTCTAACATTTGGCCATGTTCAAGTAGGATTTGAGGATGTTATGTATAGAGGTGATGCTCCAAAACAACAACGTTTCCCTTACTTTTACCCAAAACCATTTCCTCTTTTGATGTTCTTTTTGCTGAATCTGTTTATTTGTCTGAATCAGCATTTAAGTATAGGTGGTGAATACATATTAATATATCTGTAGATAACAATCTCTTACATACTTCAGGAGAGTTTCATGTAGCTGTAACATAAAAAAGTTGTTTGTTGTATAATATATATCTATCTTCTTGGGTTTTATCAGTTACTGAAAACCACTGTTCTGCAAACTGTTTTACTTGTATTAATAGTTACAAACACTGATATATACACTGTTCTTACAAATCACACATTACAAAAACACAACAAAACTCTATAAAAGCCTATTCAAACATGAGTTTGTAGCTTAAAAACATTACTTTGTCTCCACTTTCTTCTTCAGCTTCATCCCCTTCTGGCTACTCTGTTTCCGGACAAGTTTTGTTGGTTCCACAAGCAGTAATCTTGACATAACATAAGCTAGAAGCTCTTCCCGGTGAGAAAATGTGAAATCTAGATGAGCATACTCAAACTCATTATACGATATATCCTCAACTCCTGCATCTCTCATCAGCCTGTAATGTTTCCTAACCATGGAAGCTCTAATCACCTTGTCTTTCTTTCCAGCTACCAAATCCACAGGTACATCAATCAACCCGTAATACTCACCAAGATCAAGTGGCTCAGGAGCTCCATAAATCTCCATATTAGCTGAAGCACTACCATAATCAAACATCTTGAACTTACCACTGCGTTTAATCTGAGCAAGATGCTGCACAACACGGAACGAGATAGCTGGCATGTCATTTATGTTGTAATGAGGTAATCCCAAGACTCCTACCCAATTTGAGCTGTCTCCACCTACTACATAACTCATTAAGGTCTGGACTAGACCACCAACTGCTGGATAGTTGTGGAAGTCGCGAGCTAACTTGTTTACAAGCATACGGAAGAATCTTGTAGGGATGTAGAAAGCAGGAACAATGCGTGATAAGATTGGACTCAGGGAAAGGAATATGCATTCCATTGCAGTGAAAACGAGGTTAGAGTCTTCGTGAAATCCGGCTGGTGAAAGTAGGATAAGTCTTGAGAATCTGTGTGGTTTCTCTTCGATTTTACGAGTAATTACATACATCAGAATAGCTGCTCCACCTAGACTGTGACATACCACACAGAGTTTGTATGGTTGCTCTTCGTTTACTTCCTCTTCGATATTAGGCTGGTAAAGCTTTAGTTCTGAAGTTTTTATTTCATGAATCTTTTCGATCATTGCAGGGATATCTTCAGTTCCGTGCTCATTAATGGAATATCGCCAGAAACTGCATGTTTTGAGGATCCATTAATCAATACTTGAACAAGGAAATGAGCAAGATAACGCCATGGACTTTATATTAACAACTTACTCTTTTGAGGATATGTTTTCATTCACATGATCTCTTGAAACTAAACCGCGGAGATTCCCCAAGAAAACATCATAGCCTGTCAATGAAAACGATGATCAAATTTGATAAAATCATTGCTTACATATGAATCAGCAAGTAACTTCAGATTCAGAATTTTTGGAACTAACCTTGGTCATATGCAGCAAAAGCTGGAGATCCAACTACTCCATTAGATACCCATCTGAAGATGAAAGGATGAGAAATAGCACCAAAAACTTACTAGTTTCAGTAAATAATGAGCACTTACCCCATTGAAGAATCCATAACACCATGCTGCAAATAAACAGCTTTCCTTGAATCCCGTCTGCAAAGACATGATTTGTTTTAAGAGCATGCTTTGGTTACATATAAATCTCAAGAAACCATAAAGACGCTATATATATACCTTGGTATCCTTTCCAAGAGTAGAACATATCCATCAGATGTAACAACTCGAATAACTTCATAAGGATATCCAAGTTCTGTGATGACATCTCGACAAGTTCGAGTATCTGAATTCATGGAGCTGTATCCGCCATTGGTTCTTTCTTTAGGAAATGGATCATTGTCTCCTAGAGTGGCAGTCTGCACTGTTTCATAATCTAAAGCGTCATGATAGCTTCCTTTAGGGCTGTGACTGGTGGATGAAAACCATGACAAAACTATTCCAAAAGCTTCAGAAGGAGAAAGAAGAAGATGTGCAGCTTTGTGAAAGAAATCAAAAACAGTTTCTATAAAGATTTCAATAGCAAGATGAAGATCCTGCAAAATACAACGTAGGAAGTAGAAGGATTATGTAAGAAATCTCTACAACGCAAAAAAAGTGATATAAAAACCGGTACGTTCATCAACAAACCTCGATGACTCCGCGTCTTCTATCAGTAGTTCGGTTAGGGACATCATGTTCTTTTCCTGGGCTAACCTTGCTAAAATAAGGTCTAGGAGAGTATCTATGCCTTCCTGGGCTCATAGGAGTTCTAGAACTTCGTATAAATAACAGACGAAGTAAATATAACGGTACCCAAAGTAGGATCCGAGCAGGCAGTAAAAGCCACCAGACTATAGACGTTATCCACTCAGTCCAATGAGTTTCATAGCTTGCAGGAAGACTAGCCCAGGAGCGAAGTGAGGTTTGAGATGATAGTGATGGAGGTGACGGTATACCATCGCTATCTTCTTCAGAAGAATACTCCAAACTTGAAGTATCAGAATCCACAGAAAGCTCATGAATGAATTGGTTAAAAGAAGAAACTCCACTGCAATTTTGAAATCATAAGAACAATTCATTACTGCTTTAATATACCAATAGCAGAAGAAGAGAAATCAGAGGTTTAAGCAACTTACTTATGCATCCAGCGTGGTAAACGAGGTCCACGTAGTGTAGGCCTGAGTTCCCAGCCATGAAGACCTTCAAGAATATTAGCTTTACCAGGCAGAAGTGTCAACAAAAGTGCAGAAACTCCATTTATGAATCTTGCAATGTTGTTCAAAGACTCATATGTCAAAGTTTTTACTGACCTGTACTAAAGGCCAAAACATGACCAAAACCATAGTTAGCTTAAGCTCTTATAAACACTTAACATAAGCTTAAAATTAAACATACTACAAGAAGACAAACGTAAACAAAAAACTCAAGTTAGTCAATCAACAACCCAAACAAACAAACAAACAAGCTTCAGAATAAAGAACTCTAAACTGGAAGTGCTCAACAAATGGGAACTTAAAACAAACCACCAATAGAGAGTAAAGGTAATAAAATAGCTATATGGACCACAGTAAAAGATACCTTCTTCAATGAACAACAAAACACAACAGATAAATCAAAATATTCAAACCTTCAGATTCAATCAAGCTCTCCTCAGATCAGAAACTATTAAACACTAAACCAAATCTTAGCTCTAATATACAACATAAATAAATCAGATGACCCCAATCGTCAGATTCAATTGAGCTATTCCCAGATCAGAAACTATAACCACTAGATCTTAAAGATAATGGAAAATCAGAAGGTGGAAGGTAAAACTATGAGCTTAAAACTGGTAAATTTGACATCATCCATATCCAAATGAAGAAAATTTTAGTCAACTTAATCAGAAATCAAAATCTACCGAGCTCAAGTAAGAACTGAACAGAGAAAGGGACTCACTCTTTAGTGACAGCAAGAGCGTTGTCGACGATCCTCTGCATAATAGAAATTTCCCAGAAGAAAAAAAATTTCTGGTAAAAACAATCTGATTTAGGTGTTCTACTCCACAAATTTCCAAGAAGACGACAAAAGGAAAGAAATTAAAATCCACTAGACTATCTGAGAACAGAAGATTTCAGTTCTTGTGAAAAAAAAACAGAAATTTTCGAAATCGCGAAAAATTGAAAACCCAATAAACGAAATGGAAGACCCACAAAACCAATATCCAGGGGGAATCGAGAAAATCGAGAATGAAAAATCAGAACTTTGCTTTCTGGTGAAGAATCTGTTAAATTAGGGCACGTCGGCGATTCTCGTCGTCCAGAAGAAAGCTTGAGAAGACGACACGTGTATAGATATAATTGGATTGATAAGAATGTGTCATCTATTGAATAATGCATGCGAAGGTGGAGCCATGACACGTATGTAATTAGTGGCGGAGTTATTAAAGTATTTATTAATATATCAATAAGACAATTAAATATTAAATATATATATATAACTCCTGGTTATAAAATTTCGTGTATATTAAAATAAAAATATCTTACACAAAAATTAAAAAAGGTAAGAATTTAGTAATTTCGAAGAAGCTGGGCAGATTCTGATTTTCCGGAAATTTATTTTTTTTTTGGATAAGATTTAGATATTACTGTAATAATAAAAAAAAATTAAAAAAGTTTGAAAATTTCTTATATCTCATGGGTTGATAATGACGTGGACGGTCGCGATTTGTTCTGATTTCTGATGGGCTACGCTACCACATCTGCCACGTGTACCACAAAGTCTAATATCTGAAATTAATTGTCGAAAATAAATAATATCTGAAATTAATGAGGTGACGTCACATCCCCTACTACTCTAAAAGACTCTGACTATATCCAAAGGTTTAAGATCTTCCAAAAACAATACACACATAAGTTTCAAAGTTGCGTTGGTTTCGTTCTCAAGCTCCGTTTACAGAATCTGAAGCTGGTCTAAGGGCATTTTCTTTGAACGTAAGAAGCTCCATGTTCCTCATACCTATTATTCAGACAGCGATCCGAAACAGTGTCATGAGAAGTAGAAGAAGAAGAAACAGTTTTGTTGTGAGTCTGTGATTAATGGAAGAAGACTTACTCGGACTTGGAGAACCACATCTGTTGGAATGAACCTAGTGATGCCAATATGCTTCCTCCTATCCACACGCTGCATATATACTAACACCAAATTAGTTGTTTTGGTTTTTTTGGGGGGTTAAATGATTCAATCAGAGTTCTAGCAAAACCCAAAATGCTAAGTAGAAATGCAAGAAGATGAGGTTTAAGGTAAGGATCAGATAATGATGAGGGAACACTAATAAACTGCAACAAGATTATCCAAACAATATTGAGGAAGAAGTGAAGTATATTTGACCTGAATCTTCGTTCAGTTGTGTTACCGCTCGCTAACACTTTAACTCGAGCTGAATGAGGAGATTCCTAAAATATAGATAGGTGCCGATGAATAATTTAGCCATCATACAAACAGGGAGAGAGAGAGAGAGAGCCTGCAAGCTACAGAGAGAGGGAGAGAAAGGGAAACATACTTCTACCAAGTCCTTTTCGAGACGTTCTTTCAACTGTTGCATGGAAGCTGTGCCACCAGCAAGCTGCATGATGAAAAAAGAGAAGCATGACATTAACATCCAGTTAATAAAAGGGTTTGTTAATATGTAGTTTTGGGATTTTATTTTACCAGTATGCTACTATACAACTCTCGTCGGATATCCACATCACATTTGTTGATGCTTTCCATGACCTGTAAAAATTAATGAAAAGTAGTGAGGATTTAGAGGAGTAAATAGAAGAAAGCTTGCACTATCTCGAGTGTGTACATACCATGTGTGGCAATCCACGAACGGAAGGAAGCATGTCTGCGTACTTCTCCATTCCAGCTATTGTCTGGCAGTTAGCAGAAAATAAAAAGTTAAGTCTCTTACACAAGTATTTTTCAGACAAGTAGAGGTAATTTGATTCTCAGAAGATCCTGAGCATGCAGCCCAAACAAGCAAAGAGAGACAAAATCTTGCAGAAAACTTCCACATGCGATGATCGTACTGGTATGGTGCCAATTTTTGTACCTGAATTATGGATGGGTTGAACATCACATCAGGAACTTTGAATCTATCAGCACCAATTTCAAGCGTCCTGCATTAAACATGATGTATAAGATATACTGGTAAAGACTACATGACATGGTCAATCTTCCTCACTCATCACACAGAGATTCCATGTCGGTTGCCAAAGCAATGGCTGACTCTCTTTATTTCAACCAAAACGACGAAATTCCAAAGTATCTTAAGCATTAACCCATCATATGCCAACTATAACTACTAGGCTCCAACTAAGTACTTGATTTTAACTTAAACGAGGTCCAGTCTAGTCATGAATCATGTCTAGAAACCAATCACAAACCTTATACATGGACAGGAAAAGACACTTTAGCGTGTACTTGTGAATTGCAAGAAAAACACTATAGAACTAAAAGTTGCAGCTTACTGGCCATCAGGAAGCTCGTATGAAGTAGTTGGGATGTTTGAATATGATTTGTCTGCAGATAAATGCACAACATCAGGAAAACTAAAGCTGTAACTTTTCAATTAATATACAGGAGAGTGATGCAGAAACTATTAGTTAAGATGCAAGGCTTAATATATCCCAATTTGAAGTTAAACTATATACTCGATGACCATTGAAAAATGAAGTATCTAACATTCAGCTCTCAAACTGGTATAAACTTAGAAGAAAAACAAATGAATCAAACCGGTAAAAGAGAAGAAAAAAAGATACCGTCATAGGGAGTATCAGGAACTCGACAAATAGAATCTTTGATATCACCCACAATCATCCTCTATTGAAGAAGAAATCACCAAGTTACAAAATAGCAGATATATATGAATCAGATAAGATTATTGATTACAGACCTGGCAGAAGAGTTTGTAGCTTTCCGTGGTGTCAGGAAGATCTACATCTACAACCTGCAAGAATTTGAAGGGGGGAAATACGAGTCCCCAAAAACGATTAGGATGAGATTAAGCAGTTTGCTAATTTCCAGTATCCCAATTGGAACGAGACACATCATAGATTGCTCTGTCCCATTGCCAATTAAAAGAAACACATCTGCTATGTCAAGACCATAGAACACCAATTCTCAAAGCCCTCTCTTTCTCTCTCAATAGATAGAATATAATAGTTATATCTACTCATGCACCTGAAATTCTCCTGGCCGTACTTCCTTTCTCTTGAAAGAGTACCTAGGTCTTATCTGCAAAAGAAAGGACCAAAAAACTCAGCTAACTTGTCCCCAAGGTGGAAGAATAGTGTAACTGTTGAACTTACTTTAATGCCTTTACTCTCCAAGCTTTTCAGTAAGCAGTCTGTAAGAAATTCCCCTCCAACTGGAGATGATACAACAGCCTGCAAAAAAGTATAAAAATATAGAGAACAAACAGAGAATTAAAATCAGAAAACAATCTATATCAATCCTAGAAAAGTTTGAAACAAGCACATCCACATGGATGAGCGGTGGCAGATTAGCTTTAGAGGCAAAAGACGTGACACCTTTCTCCAGCAGAGAAAAATCAAACCATTAGAATAAGCATCGCACAGCTTGAGTTCTTATCAAATCAAGTAATGAAATACCTTTTGGAGAACATAACCCTCATGAACTGGCGCAATAGTCGTGGATCCTCCACCACTAGATCATAACAAAATATTTAGGAGAAAAAAGTCCCATCAGAGCTTCTATGATTAATCACATAGAATTTTTGAAAGCATATAGGAAAGAAGTACTTTAAGAATCCATAATTAATATCCAAACATGCTACATCAAACGTTCTGCTTATGAGTAAGAGGTCCGTACTAGCAGGTCCAAGCCTCGGAATTGTGCATGCAAAGATAATCAAATAATGGATGAAACTCTCATATCAGAACATAACCAGAATCGCAACTTATTGTTCCATGCAACGATATAGAAAATTTAAGAAGATGAAATTAATGAAAACTGATCACTTTACAAGGTGTTTTAAGACTAAACCTTAGTACAATACGAGGTAGAATGAATTCCTAGATCATTTTAGTAACTTCTACAAACTACAGATAGGCTCAATATTTTGAGAGTACAGAAATCGTACCAGTCAACAACCAAAGAAGTAGCACGCCCAGAAGCAAAAGATGTGAGAACCTAGTACAACAAATGCCAAAGTAATGTAGATAATTAGACATCTGATTACACAGCAGAGACAGGAGATCAACTTGACAGCAATCATCAGATAAGAATCAATGATTAGAAAAAAAATGATGACTTAAGGTAGAGGGAAGATACAGGATTCTTGGCCATAAACAAAGCTGGAACTTTGTATTTTTCAAACATTAGCTCTGCCGACCTGTCATGCATATGATCGAGAAAATCGTATCACAATCTAAGATGGATCAATATAGATGAAGGATATTTATAAGCAAATAAGTCAGACTTCTCTCTCTGCTGTTGAGTGTTCAAAGGAGGCTCTGCTAGCAGCATGGGGTGCTCCTTAGGATCAATCATCAGAGAACTACTTGAAAGAGAAAAAAATTAGAGATGAAATCATTAACAATGGAAAATAAATTTTAGACAATTAAGAGAAACTCTAACCTGAAAGCATGCTCCCATAGATTGTCCACAAAATCCCAGTCAGAAACTATACCATCTTTTATGGGTGACAATACCTAGTAACAGAGATTGTTAACACATGAAAAAAAACAGAAAATGCAGTTTGTAGTTCGCTAACCAATTTATAACTTCACACCATTCAAAGAGAAAACTGACCTCCATATGATCCCGGCGGTAACTCAAGGCTTGGGATCCTACATACAGCTTGCGTTTGCTCTTTTCTTTTTCAGACTCAGCAACATTAGTCTTTGAATCCTCAGCATTTGAATTTGTCTTTGTATCATCCACATCCATTGCATCACTCCCATCAATCCCATCTACTACCCCAACAACCTTATGACACATCACTCAAACTTAGAATGACTCACGACTAAATCAAACTTCATGAAGTCGTTCCACACTAATGTATAAAGCTTATAGAAACTCTGGTGACATAAAAAGCAAGAATCACAACACTAAATGCGCAGAAAGTCCCTTAGTACCCAAAGCCTCTCCAGAACTCCAATTAACCCAGCTCCATTGCCACCAATAATATCTCTAATTAACAGTTAACTAATAGAATAGCAAAAGCGGCAACAATGGTAGAAAGCGGAGTAGAAAAAAGCGAGGCTTACGGAAGGGAAAACGGCCTTGGGAGCATCTTCACCGGCGTAACCAGCTTTACAAGTGTGCGAACCCAAGTCAACAACGATAGCTGACACTTCATCTGCTCAACAAATAAGGAAACCCGTAAAATTTCAATCTCGAACTAGAAGAACTCACAATTTACCCCTCAAATGAGAGGGAAAAGGATGCATACTACTACAACTAGAAACCAATTCTAGGGTTTAAAGAGAAATCCACCTCCACCGTACATGACTGCCGCGAGCTAGAGGAGTAAAGACCTTTTTCTACCGGAGGAAGCTCGTCGGAAGGGTTTAAGCACAGGAAATGAGTGATGAGTCGGAGCTCGATTCTCCGTGATTTCGGGCTAAATCGAAACGGGTCGAATTGATTACTGGGTATACGATTCTAGAATCAGCTATATATATAAATTAATAAATATAAATAAATGAAAAATGTAAGCTCTTTTAACCCGGTCGGACCATACCGAACCGCAATCTGAAGAATAATCCGGTTTAGGTCCAATTTCAAAATAGTAACAGAAATCAAACAAAAAAATACTTTCTTCTCCTTCTTCATCGTATACAAATTGGTGTAAAGAACTTTACTGGATTATTGGTACGATGAATCTTACAACATCAATGGAACAAAGATAAATTAGTAATGAATTCGAGTGTAATGTAACTCTTCAGTTCTTCTATGTAATGATAGGAACCGAACAATCTCTTCTTTTTAACTGAGTTGTTCCACAGATTTTCGAGTGTTAACAAAGGTTGCACTTTTGTTGAATCCCTCAAGAACAAGAATCCTTATTGCCTCTAATCCGGTTTCGATAGCATGATCTAACTGCAAAACTAGAATTATCAGCAACAATCTCTGTTTCAAGACTTAAGACAAAGTTTGGGATTTGTCGTTACCTCTTCTTGTTCTTGTCTATTGAACTGGCGAAGAACATAACTGGCTGTATCCATCTTCCCTGGAGGCCGTCCAATCCCTGAAAGAAACACATACACACGATGATCTGCTGAAAACCCGAGAAGTAAAAGGAATCTGTGACTGAGAAATGTTACCTATTCTTAGACGAGGGAAATCACGGCTCCCTTTGAGACGATCTATAATGCTTCTCATCCTGAATTTAAAAGACCAGAACAAGCTCATCAGATCTTAACCATAGCTGCTTTCAAAGAGTTTGTTCTCTTTGTCTGAAAAAACAAAGAGAAGCTTACCCGTTGTGCCCTCCATGACCACCTTTAGGCAACAACCGAAATTTTCCAAAAGGCAAATCTAAGTCATCGTAGATCTGAAGAAGAGACAGTAAGCTTTTTAAGATGGTATATGCATTCGAAATCCAGAAATCAGTGACCGAGAGAGGGAAAGTGAAGTACCACAAGCACTTGCTTCAATGGAATCTTGTAAAAGGAAACAATTTGTCCAACCTTCAAACAATTCCCACCAATCATAACCAAAAAGTATCAAATTTGTGTAATTATAGGAAGAGATGGGTTGAATGTATAAGCAGTGTTCTTTTTTGTAATAAGCTTACTTACAGACTCACCACTCGCGTTCATGAAAGTTTGAGGTTTAGCTAGCATGACTGGGATATTTCCAATTACACCTATGATTAGAGAAAACAATAGCAAACGTTACAAAAACTCCGAAGAACAAAACAAGGACGTTTCAATCTCTCTGCATCTTAACGAGAACTATGAATCTTTTAACATCACAAACGCTTAAAATTGAAATATAAACTTCAAATTCGCGTAAAACCGATTAGAAGATAATCCATTTTGGGGAAGATAAGAGACTGAAAAGAAGAGCACCTTTCCCAAACAGAGCCTTGAAGTTTACAGTGGCCATGGATATTCCTTCCGCATCAGCCAAAGCATCCACCATCTCAAATCCAACCTGCAATTAACATAAACATAAACGTTACCAAACAGAAGGAAGTGACGATACAGAAAGGCTGGTGGAAAGAGATAGAGATAGAGAGAGACGTTGTGGCGAGTGCCCTGGAATTTCTTTCCGGGGTTACCCAGACCGACGATGAGCCATGGGAACTGTTGTGGAGGCGGTGTTGGCTTCGGCGAGGATAATTGAACCTTAACTAAGTCTGCTTCTGATTCAGCAGCAAACGAATTCGATGAAAATAATTGTGATGACGATGACAAAGACTGAGACATCAACCCACCAACAACTCTTCTTCCCCTCGTCAGTCTCCGATAAGGAGATGATATCGGCGTAGACAATGCCGGCGACAAAAACGTCG
>KE151622.1:183010-196078 GCA_000411095.1 Aethionema arabicum
AATTTAGAGGGAAAAGCTACAACTTTCATTTTTCTATGCTTCACCTTACAAAACTAGGGCTTCAAAATCCCAATCGATTCCATTTATCTCTCAGAAACTCTGCCCTCAGCCCAAAACATTCTATAAGTTAAGGGACTAAAATACGTTACAAAAAAGTTAAGGGACTAAAATAAAAAGTTTCCAAAATTAATAAACTATAAAATTAACCACGAAAAAAAAATAAACGCCGTTGCCGGGGATCGAACCCGGGTCACCCGCGTGACAGGCGGGAATACTTACCACTATACTACAACGACTTTGTTGTTTTGTTATCCAAAAACAAAATATTTAAAGTATCGCATTGATTACAAACAGAGCTTTAATCCCAGAAACCGATCACTCAAGAGTTCTCGTCGTTTGCTCGATAACAGCATCCTTGAAATCCGCTCTTTCACTCAGTTCATCGTAAGCATTCACGACATTATCCAATCTCGCGACGAATTCAATCAATAACGAAGTGAATGTAGCTAGAGACAAAGCACTTGCGTTCTCGAACATCTCTGAAGGCCTCAAACCCATACTATCCCCTCTCATCGAGGCTCGACCAGGCCACGACGGCTGTTTCTGCAGAAGCGGTCTCGAAAGCTGTTGTATTGTATCTGAATTCAAGTTATTTGGTGGTATATCATCCCAATTCATGGGTGGACGCAATATGGTTTCACTTCGGGATTTATGAGCCAAAATCCTGGTGAGATCCTCATTAAGGTTTTTGATTTTTTGTTCATCACTTGATGACTCTCTGTGTCCATCCCCAATTTCCCAATTCTCAGCGTTGACAAATACGTATGATTTTCTGTCGATTTTGTTTTGGAGTTCTTCAGCTGCTTGATGAACTTCGTAGAGAATGTCTTCAATAGGGTTTATTCTCTCCATTTTCTTGAGCTTATTACCAATGTCTCTTAGTACTTTTGCCCCTTCGATTCCAACCCTTTGAATTTCGTTACGAAAGATGCTTCTCTTGTCATCTCTTGCCTACAATTACAATGGAAGATAAGTTAGTAATTAATCTTTGAACTTCTGAAGATTCTTGAAGCTAATGTACCTGGATCTCTGAGAGAATGCAGCCGTGTAATGCCATGACCATGAAAGCACAATGTCTCAAGGCTCCACCTACTTTAACATACTTTGCCCATGGATATCTAAAGGATCTGTATGGACCATGTGGTGGCTCCCATGCCGCAAACCCCATCTTTATAATGAAAGAAACAAGATTTGATAACGTTAATGATGTTACTCTTATGAATTTTATCAGGGAACGAAGCAAAAGGAGGCTATAGATGATAACATTACCAAAGTGTCTTCTTGGCTTGTAGATTGGACTGCTGATCTATATCCACTGTAAACTGGATCATCACTGACAGCTTGATAGACTAGAATTTGAGATGGGATTCTATCATAAGCTACGCAATCGAGATATCCATTCACACAACCTGCAAGAGGAAGCTTTTCCATGAATTGGGTTGACCAGAACCGGACTCGTTTTAACTAGAAACTCACTTGAGAGAGAGTAAAGAACCTTCCAAAGAAATGGCAACATTGATGAAGTTTTTAGCTACCAAGTTATGTAGCTCTTCTCCAGCCCATATGGGATAAATGCAGGTGTTCACAACGAGGCATACAGTGGCACCAAGTGCTATCAAAAGGAACCTTGAAACAGCTGTGTCCATGAATTCACCTGTACTGTAACCAGACACTGTTACGTAGCAATATGTCAATAAGAACACCCGGAATCCGTACTCATAAGGCTTCATTGTTGGGTATAGCTTCCAATAAGTTGCAACGAAAGCTGACAAGAGCAAGCATTGCAAAACATATGTCAGAATCAGAATGGATTTAATTCAGGTATGAACTTTAAGCTAGACGATTTCTATTCATACCTACTATGAAGATGCTAATAGCGTTAACAACTTCTGTCCAACTTCCACACTTTTGGGATAATGCAGACATACCTAGTGCCAAAAATCCTGCACACAATGTTCCTAGTCCCCTGTTACATCCTTTGCTAAATGTGGCTCCTTGAATGCACAAACACAAGAGGAGAGGACACAGATGAGGTAAATGAGTATAACTATAAGTAAGCATTAAGCATAGAGTTTATTAGAATTTTTATGGCATTTCATTACCTATGCTGAACTCAAAGACAACAACTACTGTGAGAATGGCCCATAGGTAATGGTTGCTAAGTTCTGAACCAGGAACCTTAAAGAAGATCAGAATAGATATCAATGTAAGAGCTAAACCCAACTTAGCTGAGAATATAATCTTCCTTGGATCAGAGATTCCTATCTTCCATGCTGTTGCCAAATTATCCTGTAATTTCTCCACAAACCCCATGATCTTATCAAAGAAGTACCTGCAGCCACACCCCCATTTGTCAATTCTAATATCTTAATTGTTCCAAAAGGTATCAAATTTCGATAAAGGGTTTCTAAATATTTGTTTTATTCAGTTGCAGGAAGAGAAAGGAGATCAATGCAATGTACCTATAGGAGCAAAAAGGTGCAGGTCCGTTGTAATCGTCACAAAGAGGGGCATAGCTTGCAGCATATGGGGGAAGCCTGTCTCTTGTTAGGGTTTGTCTGAACGAACTATCGAACATAGTACTTCTCCTGGAGAATCCTTCCAACATACTTTTCCTGAACGATTGATCGAACATGGTCGGCTTGAAAGATTCCAGCTTTGGCGTTGGCGTTGCCATGCCTAATTCAATTCTGTTGATTGCACAACAGAGAAAAATCTGTTCTCTTGTGCTTGATTGGGTTTGAAAGACGAAGAACACAGATGATTTCAATCAGAAAGTTTCCCAATTTGAATGCTTTTTGTAGAAATTTGTACGGATTTTGGTAGGTTTTATATATCTTTGTCAAAACAGGTATGTTGAATATGTCTGCTATGCACGTCTTAGAACACGTTTTTGTGTTTATTGATTATATTATAAGGTCCAACTAAGCTTGGAACTTTATCCAATGGATTTCAATTTATCAAATGGATTTCAATTTTGGACTAGATTGAACATAAAAAAAGATAACGGTCTAAATTTAAATTTCAAAATTTATCAGACTAAAAAAAGAACTTTTCAAATTTCAGGGATTGAATTTACAAAGTTCCAACTAAGCTTGGAACTTTATCCAATGGATTTCGATTTATCAAATGGATATCAATTCTGGACTATATTGAACATACAAAAAAAAAAGATAACGGTCTAAATTTAAATTTCAAAACTTATCAGAATAAAAAAAGAACTTTTCAAATTTCAGGGATTGAATTTACAAAATTAAATAACTCGACCCGACCCCACTCACAAGTTTTCTCTCAATTTTAGCTGGTGTTTGACACGTGTCAAATCCCGATTGGTTGATGCAGAAACTATAGCGCTTACATTCGCGCTTGTAGCAAAAAAAAAAAAAAAAACTTAATTAAAAAAAAATCGAAAATGCTTTGACGCGACTAATCTCACGTCGCGTTCTCCGTCTCCGTTGTCGTCGTCTTCTCGATAACAGCATCCTTGAAATCCGCGCTTTCATTCAGCTCATAGTAAGCATTCACGACATTATCCAATCTCGCGACGAATTCAATCAATAACGAAGTGAATGTAGCTAGAGACAAAGCACTGGCGTTCTCGAACATCTGTTTAGCTTCCTCATATTCCTCCCTCATCGAGTCCCGACCAGGCCACGATGGCTGTTGTTCCTGCAGAAGCGGTCTCGTTAGCTCTTGAATCGTATCTGGATTCAAGTTATTTGGAGTAATATCATCCCAATTCATGGGTGGACGCAATGTGGGGTCACTTAGGGTTTTATGAGCCAAGATCTTGGTTAGATCCTCATTAAGATTTTTGATTTTTTGTTCATCACTCGATGACTCTCTACGTCCATTCCCAACTTCCCAATTGTCAGCTTTGACAAATACATGTGATTTGTTGTCGATTTTCTTTTGGAGTTCTATAGCTGCTTGATGAATCTCGCAGAGAATGTCTTCATTAAGGTTTATTTTCTCCATTTTCTTGAGCTTATCTCCAATTTTTCTTAGTACTTCTGCCCCTTCTTTTCCAACCCTTTGGATTTCGTTACGAAAGATGTTTCTCTTGTCATCTCTTGCCTACAATTACAATGGAAAATAAGAGTAATCTTTCTTGTTGAATTTCTGCAGATTTTTTGAAGCTAATGTACCTTAAACTCTGAGAGAATGCAGCCGTGTAATGCGATGACCATGAAAGCACAATGTCTCAAGGCACCACTTAATTTAACATACTTTTCCCATGGATATCTAAAGGATCTGTATGGACCATGTGGTGGCTCCCATGCCGCAAACCCCATCTTTATAATGAAAGAAACAAGATTTATGAGTTTTATTAGGGAAAGAAGCAAAAGGAGGTTATAGATGATAACATTACCAAAGTGTCTTCTTGGCTTGCAGATTGCACTGCTGCTCTATACCCGTTGTAAACTCGCTCACCACTGATAGCTTGATAGGTAAGAATTTTAGATGGGATTCTTTCATAACCTTTGCAAATGACATAATCCTTCAGACAACCTGTAGCAAGAGGAAGCTTTTCTATGAATTGGATTGGCAAGAACCAGATAAGCTTTAACCAGAAACTCACTTGAGAAAGAGTAAAGAACCTTCCAAAGCATCGGCGACATTCATGAAGTTTTTAGCTACCAAGTTGTGTAGCTCTTCTCCAGCCCATATGGGATAAATGCAGGTGTTCACAACGAGGCATACAGTGGCACCAAGTGCTATCAAAAGGAACCTTGAAACAGCTGTTTCCATGAATTGACCTGTACTGTAACCAGACACTGTTACATAGCAGTATGTCAACAAGAACACCTTGAATCCGTACTCATAAGCCTTCATTGTTGGATATAGCTTCCAGTAAGTTGCAACAAAGGCTGAAAAGCGTAAGCATTGCAAAACATATGTCAGAATCAGAATGGATTCAATTCAGGTATGACCATAAAGCTAGATGATTTGTATTATTCATACCTACTATGAAGATGCTAACAGCGTTAATAACTTGTGTCCAACTTCGACACTTTTGGGATAATGCAGACATACCTAGTGCCAAAAATCCTGCACACATTGTTCCTAGTCCCCTGTTACATCCTTTGCTAAAGGTGGCTCCTTTTATGCACAAACACAAAGAGGGAGGACACAGATGAGGTAAATGAGTATAATTAAGCATTAAGCATAGAGTTTGTTGCAATTTTAATGGCATTTCATTACCTATGGTGAACTCAAAGACAACAACTACTGTGAGAATGGCCCATAGGTAATGGTTGCTAAGCTCTGAGCCTGGAACCTTAAAGAAGATCAGAATGGATATCAATGTAAGAGCTAAACCCAACTTGGCTGAGAATATGAGATTCCTTGGGTTAGATGTTCGTTTCTTCCATGCTGTTGCGAAATTATCCGGTAATTTCTCCACAAACCCCGTGATCTTATCAATGAAGTACCTGCAACCACACCCCCATTTGTCAATTCTAATATCTAAGTTGTTCCAAAATGCATCAAATTTCGATAAAGGGTTTCTAAATATTCGTTTTATTGAGCTGCAGGAAGAGAAAGGAGATGAATGCAATGTACCTATAGGAGCAAAAAGGTGCAGGTGCGTCAAAAAGACGAGCATAGTCTGTAGCATATGGGGGAAGCCTCTCTCTTGTGAGGCTCTGTTTTAACGAGCTCTCGGACATATTTCTTCTCATGGGAAATCTTTCCAACATACTTTTCCTGAACAATGGATCGAACATATTCGGTTTGAAAGATCCCAGCTTTGGCGTTGGCGTTGCCATGCTTAATTCAGATTCTGTTGATTGCACAACAGAGAAGACTCTGTTTTCTTGTGCTTGAAAGACGAAGAACACAGATGGTTTCAGTCCAAAAGGTTTCCCAATTTGATTGCTTTTTTGTAGAAATATGTACGGATTTTTGTAGGTTTTATAAATCTTTGTCAAAACAAGTATGTTGATCTTTGTATGTCTGCTATGCACGTCTTAGAACATGTGTTTTGTGTTTATTGTTTATATTATAAGGTGCAACTAAGCTTGCAACTTACGACTAATCTATTGATTTGTATAACTTAAGATTCAGATTTTATCATATAGATTTTAATCCTAATATGCTTGTCCTGTAAGTTAGTTTTGAAATTCAAGCGCAAGTTAAACCTAAAGTACCTGAAAATGCTGGACTAGATTGAAAAAAAAAGAAGATAAGGGGCCTAAATTTAAAATTCAAAACTTATCCGACTAAAAGAAGAACGTTTCAAACTTCAAGGATTGAATTTACAAAATTAAATTACCCGACCCGACCCGGCCCGGCCCACAAATTTTCTCTCAACTTTAGCCCTGTTAGACACGTGTTAAAACTTGATTGGAGGATGCAGAAACTCTAGCGCTTCCTCCTACATTCGCGCTTGTAGCAAAAAAAAAGAAAAAATTAATTAAAAAAAAAATCGAAAATGCTTTGACGTGACTAATCTCACGTCTCGTTCTCCGTCTCCGTCTCTGTGTTTTCTCGCAGGTTTTCCCGAGAAAAATTTCTCCGATTTTATTCCAGGTTTGGATAGACATTTTGCATTTGGTTCTTCTTAGTTTGATCCGATATTATTTCTAACTGATCGTGGTTTTTACTGTTTTTTGAGTTAGTGTTTTCAATGCCGTTCTTCTCTTGTTGCACCAGAGGCATTTCCTGCTCTTCTCCAGGTAGGTTCGTCTCTACAGCTATTTTCTTCTTAATTCGCGTTATTGCTACTTGTTTGATCGTTTCCGATATCTTGTCTACGCTAGAGATTGTTAGAGGTAGATCCTATTTTTTTGCTAATGAGGTGTTCGATCAATGCTGAACAAACATTCTTCCGAATTTGGTTTTACTGATTACTGGAATCTGGAACTATATTCTTGTTCGCCTTATAGGAATTCTCATCTGCATTGAACTTGAATGGAAGCGATTTTCGTGCCTTCGCGATTAAATTTAGAACTCTCATTCGTTTTTAGAAGTTCTCTTATAAGAATTCTCAGCTGCATTTAACTTGATTTCCGCGAGCATATAAGCTATCAACCAGTGTATTAACTTCTTTGAACTTGCAACCTGTGATTGTTCAAAGTTTACGAATAGTAGAGCTGAACATATAAATGATCTTTTGTAAATTCATGTTTCTCAAATAGTGGACACATCTGCTTTTACTTGATGAGGGGTGTTGCATATTTTGTTTGTGGAAAAAGGAAAGATACTAAACGTCCTGGTTTTGTTGCTCTAGGCTCATATCGTTTTGTTGACTTCTTGAATCTTGTATGAATCGAGTTTGATGCTCAATATATCCTATACAATCATGTTTCAGGCTTGATTGATAGAGAATGAAGGAATTCTGGGTTTATCAAGTGTTTCCATAAGTTTGCTTTCGACCTCCCTTTGGATTGATGATGAATTCTGTCACTGATCAATCAGGCAGCTCTCATGGAAGTTCAACTCCTCGTAGTCCCTTCTCTCCAGGATCCGCAAATGAAAGGCGGAAAAGTCTGGTGGAGTCAAAATTTCAGCGTCACGTGGGCAATTCTTCTTCCCCATTGGGTACAATTTGTTTGTCAACGCACTCGACTGTTTGTCTCTATCCTTACCCCTGTGCGTAGTATCTCTATTGACGTATTGAGTTGTGCGCGCTTTGAAATGGTTTTTGTTCACTTACAGATCCATCTTCCTCTGGATCAATGCACCATGGAGGGTACAAGTTCCACGAAGCTTACCAAATAAAACAAGGGCGTTTTGATCTCCAATCCGCAAAGATGTCAGAATTGATGAAATCGAATAATTTAGATGTATTGTCTTTACTTTGTTATTGAATTTTTGCATATCCTAGGCTCTGGTTTTTCCCTTTGTAACAGTGGTTTATCTTCAAACTCCATAATAATATTCTGGGACTTTGTTGAATGCAGAATGCTCCAACTCAGTCACTTCTGAGCATCGTGAACGGAATTATCGACGATAGTCTCGAGAGAAACAATGGTGAAATCGCTCAGGTAATTGAAGACTAACAAATTTAGGCATGCGTTTTTATGTATGTTTGAATGGTTCTGCGAAAGCAAGCGCATGCACAAATCTGTCTCACGCCACTTGGGAAATCTTCTTATCTAATGAACAGCGTGTAGCATGTCTGCTGAAAAAAGTCGTTCAGGAAATTCAACGACGTATATCAACTCAATCTGAGCATCTAAGAACGGTATTCTCTTGTTTCTGCATAGAAAGTTCTAGTCAACTAAGCTCCCTTGTTTTATATTTTGTTTCTTATTTGTCTTGTGAGCAGCAAAACAGCGTTTTCAAAGCTCGTGAGGAGAAGTACCAGTCAAGGATCAAAGTTCTTGAAACCTTAGCGTCAGGAACTAATGAAGAAAATGAGGTATCATAAATTTGTTTTGGGCTCTTGAATTCTTGTTTCATGAAATTTACAAATGTATGACTCTGCCGATGAACTTATATTGCACCAGATTGCTACAAGACAACTTCAACGGATAAAGGTACCTTTTTGCATCTAATCTAACAAAATTGCTTACTGCAAGTTTGCCACTTCGCGGAAATATGCTAGATACTATTCAGATTGTTTATTTGCTTGAGATGACTGCGATAGACAGAAAAGTCCAAGTTGGAAGAAATGAAGAATAAGAAAGAGGAGGATACGGCTAGACTAATGAAGGAAAATGCTCAATATAACATTGAAATTGCTACTTTAAGGCAAGAACTGGAGACAACTAAGAAATCATATGATCAACAATGTTTGCAAATGGAAAGCAAGAAGAAGGTCGCTACAACAGGTACAGAGGAAAGGCTGAAGGACCTTGAACAGCTGAGAAAAGATAACACTGATATTGCTACTTTAAGGCAAGAACTGGAGACAACTAAGAAAGTATATGAACAACATTGTTTGCAAGTTGAACAACTGAGAAAAGATAACTCTGATATTGCTACTTTAAGGCAAGAACTGGAGACAACTAAGAAAGCATATGAACAACAACGTTTGCAAATGGAAAGCCAGAAGAAGTTCGCTACAACAGATACAGAGGAAAGGCTGAAGGAACTTGAACAGCTGAGAAAAGATAACTCTGATATCGCTACTTTAAGACAAGAACTCGAGACAACTAAGAAAGCATATGAACAACAACGTTTGCAAATGGAAAGCCAGAAGAAGGTCGCTACAACCGATACAGAGGAAAGGCTGAAGGAACTTAAACAACTGAGAAAAGATAACTCTGATATTGCTACTTTAAGGCAAGAACTTGAGACAACTAAGAAAGCATATGAACAACAATGTTTACAAATGGAAAGCCAGAAGAAGGTCGCTGCAACAGATACAGAGGAAAGGCTGAAGGAACTTGAACAACTTAGAAAAGATAACTCTGATATTGCTATTTTAAGGCAAGAACTGGAGACAACTAAGAAAGCATATGAACAACAACATTTGCAAATGGAAAACCAGGAAAAGGTCGCTTCAACAGATACAGAGAAAAGGCTGAAGGAACTTGAACAATTGAGAAAAGATAACTCTGATATTGCTATTTTAAGGCAAGAACTGGAGACAACTAAGAAAGCATATGAAGAACAACGTTTGCAAATGGAAAACCAGGAAACGGTCGCTTCATCAGCTATAGAGGAAATGTTGAAGGAGCTTGAGCAACTGAGAAAAGATGCAAGCACTTCAAAAAATGCTCTTGAGGAGAGGGTGGAGGAACTTGAAAAAATGGGTAAGGAAGCAAATGCTGCTAAAAAGGCTCTTGAGGAAAAGATAAAGGAGCATCAACGAATAGAAAAAGTTACAACAACTGTTAATACAAGCCTCGAAGCAAAAGTTCAAGAGCTTGAACAAAATCTGGTACACTGGAAGAGTAAAGCCAAGGAAGCGGAAGAAAAGTCCGAGTTGAAGAATCAGAGATGGAATCAGAAAGAACTTTTGTATAGAAGCTTTATCAATTTACAGTTCCAGGCGCTACAAGTATGTTTACACATACCGTTTCTTATATTCAGCCATCATTTAATCTATCATTACCTAAACTGTTATCTTCCAGGAGTTGAGGTTATCTTCGAAGTCCATCAAACAAGAGATCTTAAAAGTTCAAGATAAGTACGCAGAAGAGTTTAGTCAATTAGGTGAGTCAATACAGACTCATGCTTTTTTTACAATTTCTAGATATGATATATATTTGATTTTGTACGTTTGGTGGTGTTTATCAAAAGATATATTTATTCTCAGGGAATAAATTGATTGAACTTGGAGAAGCTGCTGAAAACTATCATGCTGCTTTAACCGAAAACAGAAAGCTTTTCAACGAGCTACAAGAGCTAAAAGGTAACGTGTATCATGTATAACATATTAGACATATAAAATTTCATCTTCGTTGCAACCTATAAGATCTCTGGTACGGATTGCAGGAAATATTAGAGTGTATTGCCGAGTGAGGCCTTTCTTGCCTGGACAAGGTGCATCAAACACGGTGGTAGAATCCATTGGTGAGAATGGGGAATTGGTAGTTCTCAATCCCACCAAACCTGGGAAAGATGGTCATCGCAAATTTAGGTTCAATAAGGTCTATAGTCCAGCCTCTACTCAAGGTGTTTTCATTTGTTACCTTTTCAGCTTCTCCATTCTGCCAAGTTCTTCTTCCATCCCATTTATATCTTGAATTATATCCGTGTTCTTTGCAGCTGAGGTATTTTCAGACATAAAACCACTGATTAGATCAGTGCTTGATGGGTACAATGTGTGTATCTTTGCTTATGGCCAGACAGGATCAGGAAAAACTTACACGATGGTATTCCTTACACTACAATTTTCCGATAAAAGATTCCAATGAATGATGCTTACTGCATTCTTACCATTCGTTCTTATTGTGCTCAGTCTGGTCCAGATGGAGGAACTGAAGAAGAGTGGGGAGTTAACTTCCGTGCTCTCAATGACCTTTTCACAATCTCTCAGTCCCGAAAAACTAACATAACATATGAAGTCGGGGCTCAGATGGTGGAGATATACAATGAACAAGTGCGTGATTTGTTGTCTGGTGACAGTTCTCAAAAGAAATATCCTTGATTCTGCTCTAGTTATTTTCGTTTGAATGTTTGGCTCTTTCAAGCATTGTTCCTCCGTATCAATTTGGCTGCACATTAATGTCTTCTCTTTCTTTTAGTGTTGCTATTCGTTTGTTTTCCTTGACTATTCACACACTAGGGATTCTTTCGACAACTCAACAAAACCGTCTAGCTGTTCCTGATGCAAGCATGTATCCCGTGACAGCAACCTCGGATGTTCTTGAGTTAATAAACATTGGACTACAGAATCGAGCTGTTAGCTCCACTGCCTTGAATGAAAGAAGTAGCCGCTCTCACAGGTTCTCCTTTCGATCTCTGAAACAAACATTTGTATCTCTTGTCCACCTTCTCTTTCAGAAGACAAAATAACTTGGAAAGATGATTTTCTAATGCAGTATCGTCACTGTTCATGTTCGTGGCAAGGACTTGAAGACCGGTTCCTTGCTTTATGGTAATCTACATTTGGTAGATCTAGCAGGTAGTGAAAGAGTTGATCGCTCTGAAGTTACAGGAGACAGACTTAGAGAAGCACAACATATAAACAAATCACTCTCAGCTCTCGGAGATGTCATATTCTCTCTTGCTTCAAAAAGCTCTCATGTACCATACAGAAACAGCAAACTAACTCAGCTTCTCCAAAGCTCTCTAGGTTCGTCAAATCTCTTACCCGATCTCCACATCTCGAAGGAGAGTAACTAACTGATCAATGTGTTAACGCGCAGGTGGGCGAGCAAAGACATTAATGTTTGTGCAACTCAATCCAGATGTAACTTCATATTCAGAGTCCATGAGTACTTTAAAGTTCGCAGAGCGTGTCTCTGGTGTCGAACTAGGAGCCGCAAAGAGCAGTAAAGATGGTAGAGATATTAGAGACTTAATGGAACAGGTAACCACTAAAACACTTACAACACAAACACTTACAGTGTCCAAGTAAATCCACCATTGTTGGTTTCATTGTTTCATTACCTGTTTACAGTTAGGGTCCCTTAAGGACACAATAGCGAGAAAAGACGACGAAATAGAAAGACTTCAGTTACTTAAAGACATTAAAGATCAAAGACTACCAAGAAAGACATTAGAACAAGCCGATGATTTCATCAACTCAGAAACCGGTGATTCACAGTACTCAATAGAAGACTCAAAACACCAACATGATTATCTCAGACAGTCACGAAGCTCTGTCACGGATGGTGAGACTTCATCGTCTTGCATCGATGCAGAGTACGATGAAAGAGCCGATACAGAGCACGAGATGGAAGCCATGGATGCTCCTCGTGCAGCTGAAGGAAGAAAACCTTCCAAGATTTCAGACAGGTACTTTTGTTTTCCTTTGTTCGTTCGTTGCGTTAAATTCAAAGTGAAACTAATCAAAAGAGTTGATTTTATTGCAGAGCTAAGTCGGTGACATCAAGGACGACGACGACACGACCACTTGATAAACTGAAGCAAGTGGCTACAAGGACGACGACCATTGCAAAAGCTACGTCAGCAATGACGTCACCAAGTGAGTAACTGATTAAAACTTTTAAATTATGCTTTGATTAAGTCTCGTGATTTATAATTGTTTGTGTCTCAAGGCACGAGGAGGATAGGAAGCCCTAATCTGCTCAAGTCATCGAAAGATTCGAAACGATGGTCGTAAAAGACTCTTTTGCCCCTAGCCGCAATAAATTTCTTAATTTTTTTTTCTTAAATTAGTTTTTATTAATAATTTATTTTCTCCCTCCCTCTCTCGAGAGCAAAACCCAATGCTTTGAGACTGTGGTGGACTCCAATTTTGTATGTACAAATTTTGTAAATACACGGAAATAATTATTTTGTGACGTTTTTTTTAATTTATTAATATTCTTTAAGCACATATTTACTTGTTTAGGAATTAAAATTACGAAGTGAATCTAAAATTTAACAATTATACTTTAATAAATATAAAAATCATAAATCTGATCGAGACTCTTCTATTTT
>KE151622.1:196155-222318 GCA_000411095.1 Aethionema arabicum
AGAAAACATGTGTGTATATATAATTATAAATTTAGAAAACAGTTCAAAAATAGTGGTTGATGAGTCCCCACTATATGTTATATATTAGGTACTTTGAACATTGCCCAATTTTTAGTCCTTTGTGACCAAATAATGTAATCCCAAATCTAGAATTTTGAATATTTTTTTGGACCCCCAATTAATATTATTCTCATTTATTTGTTATAATTATAAACCTCCAATTCTTCAATCTTCATAACTACTGGTCTTAATCTTCATAACAAAGCGACAATTATAAATGTAAAAAAAACATATATTATATTCCTTTTAAATTCGTTCAAACATTCAATTTAATATTTTACAAAATATTTGTTTTCGTTAGAGTTATTGGTACATATATGATATATATGTGGTCCAATTATAAACATACGTATATCTATGACACACCAAATGGTCTACAAATTAACTACTTGTGTCGTTTATATTCAAATACGACAATATCACACGAAAAAATAAATATGTCTAATGTAATAAATACATATATAGATTTAAATTAAATAAACAAAGAGAATATATGATGTAGACATTATTATAATCATAACTATATATATACATATAGTTATAACTTCTGAAGTGTTTAAAAAAACTTCTGAATTGTTCACCTCAATATTTTATGAAACATATCTCTTGGATTTATCTTTATATATATAAGAGATATTTTTTTACAAAAATAATATAACCAACAAAAATGTTTTGAAAAAAAAACAAATCAAGTGTTGTATTTTAGCTGAAAATACTATGCTAAAAAATATGCAAAAGGTTTATATAATTTTTTTGTTTTGGCTGGTTTATATAACTTTTGATATTTTTTTATATTAATTCGAATTTCGATTATAAAAATAAAATAAAAATTGGTTGTTTGTATGCAAAACACGTAAATTGAGTTTAGATCACAATTTTGACTGTTTTGTCATTGTGTTTGGTTTGGGAGACACTATCATTGTCTTAAGAAAGCTACCGTTTCTTAAGGGTATTTTTGTCTTCTTTTTTCCAACTTGTTCTTCACAAGTTTTATCGTATCTGCCTTCGTTGCTTTGACTTTAGTCAACATAAACTTCTTCTACTTTGATTTATATGAATTATTATCATTAATTATTATATATATACTGATGATTAATCAATTTTTTTTTACATTAATCAATTTTATTTAGTTATCTATATTTCTATACATTAATTGCTAAAATACTAAAAATATTATGTGGAAAATTCTTATTTTCTTTAAAAGGTTATATAAATCGACATAATTTGAATAACAATAAAATTAGAAATGTAGAAATTACAAAATATACCAGTTTTTGGTTTCATCTGACATATTTCACATCAAAATAAATATAATATTATAAATAAATAAAGAAATAAGTCAAAAGGAGCAATTTGATAAATGGACATCTCTGACTTGTCTCCCATTCTCCATTGTCTCATGTGCCTTTGCTCTCTGCTTAATTTATATATTAAACAATTAATCACATTAAATCTTAATAATTTAATTATTAATTGATATATTCTTATTAAAAAAAAATTAAAAATGTTATAAAATACCTGCATTGAATCAGCAATATTGGTCTCCGAATGAAAGTCATGAAACGAACTTGCCACTGTAAGTTTCATTGACAGAAACTGAAACCAAACAAAATTTATATACAAAAAAATTATTAAAAAATAATAGTAGAAATGAATGAATAATTGATTTATGTATGATATTAATATAAGTAGGGATAAATTAAATAAATAACAAATAATTAACCTCGATTTGGTTCTGTAAAGACTGAACATAATTAATTATTTCGTCAAGCATTGTAGCCATTCCCATAGCCTGCAAATATATAATTAACCAAATACATTAATTAATTTCGTTTTTTCATTATAATTTACACTAAATAAAATTAATAATAATTATAATTAAGTAATTACCTTATAACATCCAGGAACCATTTCTTGTAAACATTTCAATCTTTCGTTTATTTTCCCTCTCCTAATCTGAAATTTTAAACATTTATTATATATAAAAAATTCATTAATTTGTATAAATAACTAATCACAGGCTGGTTAATTAAAAAATAATTAATCGCAAAAGAAACAAAAAAATGACCAACGTTTTATAAAATGATACAAACTAAATTTTAAATCCAAAACTAATCACTAATCATTTATTTACACTAAACAATCCAAACTTAAATCAAAACGGAACAAAATTAAAGTTTCGTATGATCAAAGTGAATCAGACCCAAATGATTTGAACATATTGGGAAAAAAAGTTTATATATATATGTGTGTGTGTGTGCGCGTATACATATATACTCGATCCGATCACTTTAAAATATTATTTTTTAAAAATATTTAAAGTTAAGCAAAAACAAATTAAAAGATAACCGAAATAAACAAAATATAATCTTTAAAAAAAGTACGATTGTTGGCCAAAAAAAAAGTACGATTTTAGTATGAACCGAACCAAATTGAACTAAATTCAATTATAACTCAAAACATTTTTCTAAAAAAAATCTGAAAAATATAAAACGAAAATAACTAAACCGGTCCTAATCAAAAGTAAACCGAATTATCAAATAGTGATCTCAAATAATTAATTAATTAATTTAAGAAAAAAATAAAGAAGATTTACTTAATTACCCTTTCAGCTAAGCTGTGACTATCAGTAGCTTGACCTCTTTTAGCTCTTACATGAACTACTTCTCTCTCTTTCTCTTCTTCTTTCTTCTTCGATCTCTTCCCTCTTTTTGAACCCTATATAAATTGTTTTCACCTTTTTAATTAATTAAACCAACTTTAATAATCATTAATTAATATGGTTTAGAGGTTAATTAACTAATTAAATTACAGTTTTGGTGGTAGTTTCATTGGATTTTGATGAAGACAAAGTAGGTGATAAAGCTTTCCTCTTGTTGCTTATATTGTTGTGGTTGGAATTTTCCGAGAAATTGTGAAGATTTTCTTGAGATTTTCCGGGAAAATCTTGAAGTATTTGATGAAGGAAGAGAGAATTGAGAGAGTTATTGTCTGTGAAATGAGTAAAGGAGTTAGAGTATAAATCCATTGCTATTATTCTCTCTAAATCATCACAAAATTGATTCTCTACACTCCCCATTTTTTTTTAGATACTAAAAAGCTTAAGAGACTTTAAGTTTTTATAATGAATAAGAGATTGCCACGTGGCAACTGAAGGTTCTGGGGATTTGTGTGTCGGAGAGATATATCCAAACCAAACAAACTGAAGTGGGCTCTCTCTGTTTTGGGTTGTGGGTCCCACACTCTAAACAAAAATGTGGGCCTAATTTTAATGTGGCTCCCACAAGGAGACGAAATACATAAGTATTTTATTTTATTTTATATTTATTTTTTTTGTCGAATCTACATAAGTATATTTTATTTTTTGTCTCCAAATAATATTGTTTGTATGTTCAAATTTTTATATATTTATTTATGTAATTTTAGTAGAGGTTAATAATTCTAAAAAAAAATTATAAAAATTAGTCATAAGGTTTGATTTTTTTGTGTTAGGGTTACATGACTTAAAAGAAAAAAAAATACGGAAAAAAAATTATGCTAATTACAATTACAAATGAAATTGACTAAATGTTTTTCTTTCTATTTTTATTATTTATCTATATATATATATATGTATATTTGGTTTGATGTAAGGAAAAGGTTTGATTACAGATATTAGAAACAAATTAATAAAATTGTATGTAATCAAATTTCAAATAATTAATATATTTTGTTGTATTTGGGTAAAAGATCACATCGATTGACCAACTTATGTTTTCAAGTAGCTAATGCCAATTAATTAAGAATAAACAAAAAAAAACATGTATCAATGTTTAAGTATATAAATATATATATATATATATTAATAAAGAACTAATAAAATATCACATTTCATGTCGGCTAATCAATTTGAGATAATATGTAATTATGTATATTATTAAGTCACAATTCTTGCTTTGTGCTAAAATCCTCGGGTTTCATAAAAAAAAGTATATTGATATTTAAAAAAAATAGATATCATGAATAGATATCATGAATAGTGTGGAGAGAAAACATGTGTTTTCTAGTTTTGATAAACTAATATTGTATTATAACAATTCTATACAGAAGTATAATTTTCATATATTTATTATAGAATGAATTTCATTTTAATGATATTATTTAATTGATTTTATAAAAAAATATCGAATAATTTAAATACTAAAAATATATATTTTATGTCGTTTATCATTAGATATTTGGACTATATGTGAGTTTGATTAATCATTTAAATTAATTAGTTAAGGTCGCAATCAAGGTTACTATTAAGGTTAGCTGAGGCATCACAATAACTATTGATGGTGTGATTTGATTTCACATGCTAATAATAAATTTAATCCAACAAGACGAAAAAACTCTATTAACTTCTAATACAATTTTGAAAAAGATAATAACATTTTCGGCAAAAAAAAAAAAAAAAAAGAAAAAGACAATATTAAAACTTAGGTTTCAATAATTAATTATAATAAATACTCTAGTTTTCTCATAAAAAGAGATTTCTTAACCTTATTTTTTGTTTCATTAAGACTATTTTTTAATTTTAAATTGATAGAAATTTGTAAATTCCTAAAAATTAGGTAACATATGATGGTATTATTTTTTCAATCCTTCCAGTTATAGAAGTATATTAGAAATTATAGTTAAAAAATATTTATATTAGGAGAATATATTTTATATAGAAAATAGATCATACTATAATTTATTGAGAAAACAACGGTCATTTCATCTCCAAATATATAGCCGTTAGCGTTAGGTCTAGGAAGCTGATTTTTGTCTTAACACGAATAGGAAGTTCAGTTTAAGGCCCAATTCAAGGCCCAATTACATAATAAGGAAACAATCCAACCATTTTTCTAAAATTAATTTATTTTCTCTAAAACTACATAAATTGGTCGTATGGACAAATTTAATTTAAAAATAATATATATGAACAAAAACATTTAATTAATAAATAATTAATGCAAATTGTATGTAAATTCATTTTTTTTAAACAGAGAGAATATGCTAACCATTGGAGATGTTAGAGGGAGATTTAAAAAAATACCTCTATACAAGTATTTTTTGCAAAAATGCCTTACTTCAAACATTTTTTGTAAAAATATTCTAACAATATATCCAACATTATAAATGGTATACCTTCGCACTTTATGAAAGTTTGTAAAACGTATTGAATGAAAGCATTTTACATAATTAATTTTTAAAAAATTTTCATTCAAACATTTTTTACAAAAATACAAGAACAATAGAGCTAACAGTATAATTGGTAAACCTTCACAAAAAGACAAATTTGTAAAAAAATGTTTGAATAAGAACATTTTGTACAATTCCTCAATATTAAATTACATAATAATAACTAAATGATTAGTAACTCAAATGATACAATATCAAGTTAAACAAAACCTCAAAAATTATATATACATTCCTCATTAATATGTCCATTACACAACACATAAACACCAATCACTAAAACTATTAACAATTTAAACATAAATAAACAAACACATAAAAATAAAAATAAAAATGTTAGTTTCTATAATCTGTATATAATAAAAATAAATATTTTACTTACTATCCCAATTCATTATTACAGTATCAGGAGACTCTGCAACAACTCTCTTCTCCTCTTCATTCTCCATACCAAACCCATTGTTTTGTATCTTCGTTAATGTCTCCTGCACATGAGACATACATGGCCTCAAATCTTTATCTGATTGCAGACATTGAAAAGCTAGTTCCGCAACTGCAGTTACTGTCTCTCTCACTCTTGTATCTGTATCAAACCCAAGTGATGAATCCACCATCTCATGTAACTTATGATTCTGGATTTTAACAACAGCCATGTTTGAAAGGTTGATTTCTTGACGACATCTTGTAATGTCTACAGCAGGCATTGATGAGATAAGCTCCATTAACACTACTGCGAAGCTATAAACATCGCTTTTGTTTGAGAGTTGGTAACATTGATGATAATCTGGATCTACATAGCCTGGAGTTCCTTGTGGAGCTGTTGATACATGTGTTTTATCTGTTGGAAATAGTCTCGAAAGACCGAAATCTGCAACCTGAAGATTAAAGGAGTTTAGTTTTTGAGAGTTGAAGATAGTAATGAGTGAGTGAGTGAAACTGACCTTGACATTGAAGTTTTGGTCTAGAAGGATGTTGTTAGTTTTGACGTCACGGTGAATGATCTTTGAGGCGTGAAGATACTCTAAAGCAGAAGCTGTTTCCACGGCGATTTTGAGACGAGTAGACCAAGGGAGTGATCTTGAGGTAGCGTATGAACCGTGTAGATGATCAGCTAATGTACCATTTGAAACATACTCGTAGACTAGAAGTAAGTCACGGCTCTGTTTTGAGGAACAGCCAAAGAGAGCTACGAGGTTTGGGTGGCGTAAACGAGCTATGATCTCTACTTCATTTCTGAATTGTTCTGCTCTTTTGAAGTTGTTATCGTATAACCGTTTTACAGCTACACTTCGACCATCTTTAAGCTTACCATAGTAGACAGTACCGAAACCTCCATCACCGAGTTCTTTAGAAGGATCGAAGTTATTAGTAGCTTCTTCTAGCTCTGCGTAAGAGAAGAGACGAATACCGGCTAATAATTCCTCCGCTTTTTCAATATCTGATGACTTGGAAGATGGATCTGAGGAGATGTTCCTTGCGAGTAATGCTGAAGAAGTTCTGTAACTTTTAGTCTGTTTACGATGGTACACATACCAAGCTATGCTCGCTGTAGCTAATCCCAAGACTCCCGCAGAAGCACCTGAGTAGCATAACAGTTGTTTTGTTATATCAGATGGCTATATAATACAAACTCAAATCAAATTCAATGGCTTGGACCCATTTACCAAACTAAAACCTGGAAAAGAGTCTTACCTATGATTATCTTCTTTCCCATGTTACTTCTATCTGCAATAGAAATGGATACACAAAGAAGGAAAGAGTCAGAAAAACTGGCAAGAACATAGATACAGAGGAAAGTATATATATAGTGAATGATTTAATGAGATGAGTGAAGCGTAAGAGAGACAAATAATATGTTAGGAGATTAGTTACACTTAGATTCACAAGTGGTTACCATTCCTGCAAATATCATGAACCTTAAGTCCATTAGGACACAAGCAGACAAATTCTTGTTCATAAGTTCCACATCGCCCACCACTGTCACTGCAGCGAAAGCAACTATGTGCAGTCCAGTTGAGAACAAAACCCATCTTTAAAACCTCGGTATAGTTCATTTCCAAATAACGATCCACATCAGTCTCACTCCTCTCTGAAACAGGAACATCTACCATTTTCTGGCATGATCCTGATGCAAAATCCTTCTCTTTTTCTAGAGTCTCCCTATGGAAGACTCCGAAAGATCGAAGACTCGAGATGCCAAAACAAGTAAGAGGGTATGTAAAATTCAGAGGAAGGTGACTGGAGCAATTGTAAAATATGGAGAAATTGATATGAGAAAAGCTCACTGAGAAAGGAGTTCTATGGAGAGTAAGATTATGTAGAGGAGTAGGACATAGATCAAGAGAAGCTCTTGAGTTCACAACATGAAACGACTGTGTAGAGTAAGATATATTTGTGATGACATAATCCTCACTTGAGATCCCAAGAACAGGTAGCTTCTGTTCATCATCACAACTTAGTTCAAAACCAGGATAGCCACAAAAAGATTCTTGCTTCCCAGATAAATAAAATGGATATGAGATGTTAGGGCCTTCTCCACAGGATATTGGCTCACAAGACTTAAACTTTGGATCAAGAGAGAAGGTTTGAGTAGCTAATATAACTAAGTGGAAGATGAAAGTGATGATGATGTTATGAAGAGATTTACAGCAGAAACTTGAAGGAATCATTTCTAAGATGAAGAAACAAGAAGAAGAGAACAAAAATGAAATCTAAGAAAAGCAAAATAAGAAAGGTATTTTCAAAGGAAGTGGGTGAGGAGTTGGAGTTTGTTCAACTAGTGTGAGCAATAAAAAGAGTATAAAATTAAATTCGTTAGTTAGACAAATTAAAGACTGTAAATTGACTTAAAAATTAAAACTTTTCTTTCTCTCTAATACCTAAGAGATAAATTAAAGACTGTAAATTGACGATGATGACCCACAAAAACATTATTCATAAGTAGAAATATCAAATATTTAATGCTCTTAATTAATCTTCTAAAATTGATAAAGAAAAGTCTTGTAGTGAGTCTAATGACCATGTTTGGGTCTACTAGCAGAAACTTCAACACACAAGGAAAATGAAGATATATCTACATAATATTATATATATAATTTGTAAAAAAAGTAATAATAAACATTAAACAGAATAGATGATAATAATAATCTCCAAGACTAATCATGTAAGATATGTCATATATCACTTAAATTTCAATAAAGTGAAGATCAATCAATTAAAAAAAAAAATTAAATATAAGAAGTTGTAATATACTAAAAATTAACCAGTTACTAAACTTTATTGTATAATGTATAATAAAAAAATTAACATGTTTTTGGATCAAAGAGAATCAAATGATTAAAGATTGGGTCCTAGCTGTGTTTAATACTGTTGATTACTGATTAGTACGAGAAATTTATAATGAATAACGATGGAAACAGAGCAAAGACACGTAATCACGAGTTTGAAAAAGTCAAAGTTGGGTCACTAGAAGAGACTATTAAACGTTTTAGTCAATTACGATATCAATTCTATATCAATCGGTCAAACTATACTTTCATAATCGAATAATGTTAAGTAATTATATAAAAAAATAAACAATTAAATAATGGACTAACCTTCGTCGTTAATGTCGCATGAGATTTTGTGAGGTTTATCTTCACATAGACATCGAAAACTCTTCGTTTCTGAATCTGAACCACAAATCCCTAGAGAATTTAAACAAGTCCCGCAAGTTTGATCTTCAATAGTGTACTTCAAATCGAATCCCTGTTTCAGAGCTTCCTCTAATTTGAGATTAGAACTCTGATTGTAGAGATTGTTCTTCACAGATCGAAGCATCGGAATCTCTCCAACTTTTGTACAATTTGAGAACGTAACATTCGATGGATGAAATACATGATATGTTACCTGATTTTCACAAGAAATCGGTAGAGATCGTTGGGGATTAACAGAGCAAGTGTAGATATCGATGTTGTCGCTAGCGGAATCTAACGAAAACTGATTCTCTTCACTGAAATTCAAAATCTCTGGACAACCTCCATCGAATAAACTTTCATCGATAACTCTGATTGTATACTTATCCAGATCGACGGAAACAACTCGGAGAGGGAAATCCCCAATTTCTAGGGTTGGGATTTCATTATCTCTGCAAGAGATCTCAAATCGTGATTGACCGCAGAAATCAGGTCTTCCGATTTCATTTCCCCAAAATGGATACGTGATGAAATCTGGAAACACTGATGAATTCAATCCGCATCGTAATGATGATCTGCAATCGTCGTAGTGCTGATCGGCGGATGAGCAGAAGGGGAGACTAGCGGCGGAGATGATGACGGCGATGAAAATTAGAGAGATGTTCATTAGGTTTAACAATGGAGATGAATGTTTTTGATGTTGAGAGGGGTTTTTGAAGGATTTTATTCAGATGAACTCAAATTCAAATTGACTTTTGGACGACGACTGCTTTTAATTACAGTCCCCGCGGAAATATTAACTAAATAAATAATTAAATTATATCTGTTAGTCCATTATTACCTTAAATTATTAGCGTAATACTTTAATAAATTTATACTTTTTAAAACGTATGATTTTACGCAAACAATATTATTCATAGTTTTTTTCTTTTATTTTAGAACATTCAAATTGTAATTTAATATAAGTATAGATTGAGAATTGATTTTTTGTTATTTCATTTTTTTGAATTTTGACCAACCATATAGGAATTCGTTAATTTAAAAATTAAGTTGTGCCGAGATATTATTTATTTAAATAATTTTGTAAGTAAAGTTGCTAAATAAATAAATATATAAACAGAGTTGCAAATCTTTCAAAATCTCAAGCGAAAACTTTGACTTCATACTTTTGAATACCTCATTATATTCTAATGAGTGTGTTGGAATTGCATTACATAATATAAACGCCAAAATTGTTGTAATATTCGATTTTTGCTTCATCTTCAAAATAAGTTTTTGTAGAAAAATCAAAGCAATGAAATTTACAAAAACGACAAAAACATGTAAATTCAAATAAAATATAATTATATTTTTGTACTGTGTTCAAATATTATGCGTACATTTTTTTTAGATTATGATACAAATTAAAATTTTATCACTATTGTAAGTGTTTGTCAACGGTCTAACACTAACACATTTAATAACGTTAATAATTTGATGAGAAAATTGGGTTTTAAATGTAACGAAAAAACGTTGAGGCGATTTTGTGAGAAATCTAAAATAATGGGGCAGAATTTGAAAATCGGATATAAAAGAAGGCCCCACAGAAGAAACGTGAAGAGACTAGCCGTTGGGGATTTCTCAGATTCAAATTCTCTCTGCACGCACTTCGGTAAAGACAAATTAGCCCCAAAACCCGTTTCTCTTCTTCTTCATCACCATCTTCGTCTTCTTCTCCCTCATAATTTCTACCACGAAAGTTAACTTAAATCCAGAGACGTCTCTTCATAATCTCTTCTAAATTTTCAATTTATAGCTTTTGTTGTCTCTATAATCGACAGATCTGAGAGGAAATCTCAGATTTCTATACTCCAATTTTGTCTCTGTAAGTGTTTCAATCTCTTGATTAGATCTGTTTTTCGTTGAATCCTTTTCATTAAACGAAGCTTTTTTAGCAAGATTTTCGGGGTTTTCCTTTTATGGGAACGGATTAAGTATAAACCAAAATTGGATTTCGTTAAAAAGTACTTAATGATGTTTATTTAGGTGAGACTACTTCTAGGTTTTGGGTAATTTGAATTAAGATGTAATTAAGGTAATATACTGGATCTGATGAACAGATTTGGAAACTTTTTTGTAAGTAGACGACAATGAGAACTCCTGGAACTCCGGTTTCGAAGATTGAGAGGACAACATCAGCTGTAACACCTGGTGGAAGTTCAAAGTCAAGGGAAGAGAAGATTGTGGTTACTGTAAGGTTAAGACCTTTGAACAAGAAGGAACAGTTTGCTAAAGATCAAGTGGCTTGGGAATGTGTAGACGAACACACTATTGTGTCTAAACCACAAGCTCAAGAGCGTTTGTCTCATCAATCTTCATTTACATTTGGTAATTAAGTTAGATTTAGATTTCCTTTTTGGTTTCTCTTTGGCTATTTTTATGTTACTAACTCTTAATTGGGGCTTTGTTTGTTTGTTTTAGATAAAGTTTTTGGACCAGAGTGTATAACAGACAATGTTTATGAAGATGGTGTTAAGAATGTTGCATTGTCTGCTTTGATGGGCATCAATGGTAGTTTTTCTGTGACTAATTTAGCTTCTTTGGTCATGTTACTGAGCTTAAATGAGTAATCTGTTCTGTGTTTCAGCAACAATATTTGCTTATGGACAAACAAGTAGTGGAAAGACATTCACCATGAGAGGAGTAACAGAGAAAGCTGTTAATGATATTTACAATCATATAATTAAGGTAAAACATTACAATGTTTAGAGTTACATATTCCTCAAGATCTCTCAATGTTTAGATTCTTCTGAGTTCTGACTAATGCCTTTTGTTGTGTTTCATTGTGTGGTTTCAAGACCCCTGAAAGAGAGTTTACTATTAAGATATCTGGTCTGGAAATATACAATGAAAACGTTAGGGATTTGCTGAATTCAGATTCCGGGCGTGGTCTTAAACTCCTTGATGACCCAGAGGTATCATTTCCTTGCATAAAATGTCAATATTTTGTTGATGATATGACTAGTTGATCTCAAAATCTAATGATCTGCCATTGCAGAAAGGTACTGTGGTGGAAAAACTTGTAGAGGAAACAGCAAATAATGATCAACACTTGCGGCATTTGATTAGCATTTGTGAAGGTATCTTGAACTTGTTGCATCCTTGCTTCTTGTTTTGTCTTTTCCTAGCTGAACCATGTTCATCATTTCTGACTGCTGGCGTTTTTTTAACTGTATTAGCTCAAAGGCAAGTTGGAGAAACGGCTTTGAATGATACCAGTTCGCGGTCACACCAAATTATCAGACTGGTAATGTTCTTGAATCAATATATTTTCATATACTGCTCTTCTCTACAAAATGCTAATAGAAGTTCTTGAATACAAAACAGACAATACAAAGTACTCACCGCGAAAATTCAGATTGTGTGAGATCATACATGGCTAGCCTGGTAAAACTAGATCTCTATCTTCACCTCTTTTGCATAATGTTTAGCTAGACTGTGCTTATATGTGTGTGTAATGTGTCAACTTTGCAGAACTTTGTGGACTTAGCAGGAAGTGAAAGAGCGGCACAGTCGCAAGCAGAGGGGACTAGACTCAGGGAAGGATGCCATATTAATCTAAGTCTAATGACACTTACAACTGTCATAAGGAAACTTAGGTACATATCTGTTGATACTTGACATCATCATGATCACAAACTCTTTAAAGTAATCTATTTCTTTGATTTTCATTTGTGAGAAAAGTGTGGGGAAAAGAAGCGGACATATACCATATAGAGACTCCAAGCTTACTCGGATATTACAGCATTCACTAGGTGGAAATGCAAGAACAGCCATTATATGTACATTAAGTCCAGCTTTAACACATGTTGAACAATCAAGAAACACTCTTTACTTTGCAACCAGAGCTAAAGAAGTAACCAATAATGCTCATGTCAACATGGTAATGATCTAACAATCTCTTCTTGCTTCTTCTTTTAGTGTTCATTGGATGAAACAATAACATGATTTGCTTCTTGTAGGTTGTCTCTGATAAGCAACTAGTGAAACATCTTCAGAAAGAAGTGGCGAGATTGGAAGCAGAACGTCGTACTCCTGATCCATCAAGAGAGAAAGATTTCAAGATCCAACAGGTCTTTCTTCACTTCAGTTTTGTCCAAACAGTTTAAGCTTTGGTGCTTAGTTATGGCTGTTTTATGACTTTGTAGATGGAAATGGAGATTGAAGAGCTTAGAAGACAAAGAGATGATGCGAAAACACAACTCGAGGAGTTGCAAAGAAAGCTTGATGGAGATCAACAACAGAACAAGGTCTTTAAGTCCTCCTCTATCTTCTTCTTGAGTCTCCTTAACTTTGTTCTCTTGTCTAAACCTTTTAAAACCTTTGGTTTGCATCTCAGGGACTGAATCCTTTTGAATCTCCAGACCCTCCTGTCAGAAAATGTCTTTCATATTCTGTGGCAGTAACGCCAAGTGCAGAAACCAAAACGCTAAACAGGAATGAGAGAGCAAGAAAGACAACGTTACGCCAATCTATGATAAGACAATCATCAACAGCTCCGTTTACTTTAATGCACGAGATTCGTAAACTTGAACATCTTCAAGAACAGCTTGGTGAAGAAGCGACGAAAGCTCTTGAAGTATTGCAGAAAGAAGTAGCTTGCCATAGATTAGGAAACCAAGATGCAGCTCAAACAATAGCTAAGCTTCAAGCAGAGATAAGAGAAATGCGTACTGTTAAATCAACAATGGTTAAAGACATGATGGATCTTGGAGATAATGTAGTAATAGCTCCTAACAAAAGTGTAAGTGCTAATCTCAAGGAAGAGATTACAAGACTCCATTCACAAGGATCCACCATTGCTAACTTAGAAGAGCAGCTTGAGAGTGTTCAGAAGTCAATAGATAAGTTAGTGATGTCTCTTCCAAGCAACATCAATGGCGATGAAACGACACCAAAGTCAAAGATTCATCACCATCAGTCAAAGAAGAAGAAGCTTCTGCCAATGACGCCAAGCAGCGTTTCAAATCGGCAGAATTTCTTGAAATCTCCATGTTCTCCTTTATCCGCTTCTAAGCAAGTTTTGGATTGTGATTCTGAGAACAAAGCTCCACAAGAAAACAACAATTCTGCAAATAGAGAAACAGAGACTCCACAGAAAGGAGAAGAAAGTGGAGATGTGTCTTCAAGAGAAAGCACTCCAGGATACAGACGTTCAAGCTCAGTAAATATGAAGAAAATGCAACTAATGTTCCAAAACGCAGCAGAGGAAAATGTAAGAAGCATAAGAGCTTACGTTACAGAACTCAAAGAACGTGTAGCCAAACTACAGTACCAGAAACAACTCCTCGTTTGTCAGGTCCAAAACAACCCCAATCAAATCACTTCTGGTTTAGTTTCTCCATTATCATCTTCTAAAGCTCTAATTTGAAAATCTCTTACAGGTGCTTGAACTGGAAGCAAATGAAGGAGCTGGATACAGTATAGAGAACACCGAAAACGCAATAGAAGAAGATGAAGAACAAAGTCAAGTGGCGTGGCATATAACATTCATAGAACAAAGACAACAAATCATTGAACTTTGGCATGTTTGTCATGTCTCAATCATCCACAGAACACAATTCTATCTTCTCTTTAAAGGTGATCAAGCTGATCAAATCTACATGGAAGTTGAACTTAGAAGATTAACTTGGTTAGAACAACATCTAGCTGAAGTAGGTAACACAACTCCAGCTCGAAACAGCGATGAGCCTGCAGTATCTCTATCATCAAGGTAAACACAAACACATCACATAAAACTCCATTAAAAGCTTCTGAAAATCTAAATTTTGATTCAATTTTGTGTGGATTCAGCATTAGAGCACTGAGAAGAGAAAGAGAGTTTTTGGCGAGAAGAGTGAATTCAAGATTAACAGCTGAGGAAAGAGAAGAGCTTTATATGAAATGGGAAGTGCCATTAGAAGGGAAACAGAGGAAGCTTCAGTTTGTGAATAAGTTGTGGACAGATCCTTATGATTCAAGACATGTGGAGGAAAGTGCAGAGATTGTAGCGAAACTTGTTGGATTCTGTGAAAGTGGTAACATCTCTAAAGAGATGTTTGAGCTTAACTTTGCAATACCTTCAGATAAAAGACAATGGAACATTGGTTGGGACAATATCTCAAATCTTCTTCATCTTTGAAGAAGAAACTTGTAAAGTAAGAGAGATTACTTACATTGTTTTATCATAAGTTTATATCATTGTTTTTGTCTGTAATAACTTTGAATCTGGATTTGGTTTTCTCCACATTGTTCATCAAATTTGATTATTATAAAAAAAGTTATTATGATTCAGTGTTTGGATTTTAGTTTAATTTAAATTATAATTACTCCGTCTTAAAATATAAGACTTTTGCGTTAAAAAAAAAACTAGACTTTTAACAATTTAAATTATAAATTGTAAATTTTCAATTTATTATAAATTATATTTTTAATTCGAGAAAAAAACTATAGTTTTAATTTTTTTTTTAACTATAGTTAATTTTTTTTATTATTATTGTAATTAACTAATTATTATAAAAAAAATAATTTTGTTATTTTTAATTTTTTTATTAATCTCGAGACATTTATTAAATAAAACTTAATGCAAGAAACAGAGTGACTAATTTTCTTGTAAGAGATTAATTAATTAGAAATTTAGTTTAGGTGGGTTTGACTAGAATTAAGTATAATTAATGATGTTGAAAAAGTACGTAGATAATTTGCAAATCACGTCATAATCAAAAACATAATTATGGTTTAGATTTTAATTATTATTTTTTTCTATTATTTGTTTTTTATATTTGTCACTTTCTTTCTCGAGAAAATAATAAAATCAAAAAAAGATCTGACAAAAAGTAAAAGAGACAATGAGTCCTTTCCTATTTTTACAAGCAAGCATCATTTTTAAATTTTAAAAACACTCTATAATTATTTCTCTTTTATTTTTTTGTCGGATAAAATTAATAAAAACAAAATTATTAAATATACTCTAATAAAAGTAGCTAGTGTTGTTTGGAATCATACTAACGATTTGCATATAAAAACAAATTTAGTTGCATTTAAAAAATAATTATACAATTAATTATTTAATAATATCGCGAAATGTATAATGATTATATATATTTATTTTTAATCATAAGATTAAAATCATTCTCTTCCCCGCGCACTGTGCATTTCTCTCTCTCTCTCTCTCCTTTTATTCTTTCTCTCTCTAAGAATGCCTGTAACTGTTGAGACCTCGTCGTCTTCAACAACAATCGGCGACCAAATCAGACTCCGACGAGCTAAGAATCAGCCAATAACGCGTCATTTTAAGGCTGAAGATGATCCGCCGCTTACTCATTTCGTGTCTCCAATTTCGAGACCTACTCGCATCTCTAAGTCTGCGATGTCTTCCTTCTTTCTCGTTCCGACCTCTTCAAACGAAGCAACGAGGAAGAAACCCTATGGTTTCCCCCAAACGACGTCGTTTCGTGGAATGGGCTGCAGGGCTGCTGCATCTCAGAAGGTTTCTGTTCCTTCCGTGATCCGCTCCTCAGCTGATTGGGATGCGACAAATCGAAGAGATAAGAAGAAGAGTAAGAATAAGGCGAGAAGGAAGAATAAGGGAAGCGACGACAACGAAGGTTCGGTTAAGCTCTTAAATGAAACTAGAGGCGTTGATGGTGGCGATTGCGTTACGATTCCAGATGTTTGGTGTGGAACCAGATTAGGGTTTTCGACTGATGCGGTGGTTTCAGGTCCTCCAAGAAGGAATGTTCCTTTGCGTCGCAAAGTTGATGTCGATAATAACAATAGCAGAAGTAATAACGAGTATAATCAGATAGAGGTAAATGCAGATTACTCTCTCTGTTCATCATATCTGCAAATCCAGTAATCTATGTGATCTAGTTCCAGTGAATTTTGAGGATTTTGGTGGTGAATTTAGTGAATTGTAATATCAGAAGTGTTATTGATTTGTTTAGTAAAAGCTTCTATGGATGGTGTAGTTTATGCAGAGCTGTTAAGAGTGGTTGGAGCTGTATTAGTGGTTGGGATTAGCCATTTTCTGGGCCATCTTGGTTTTAGGAATTTATGTTACTGATTGGATTCTCTTTGGATAATCATTAGGGTCTACTTTGTTAGATATTCTTTATTATAAAATATTGTTTATTGTGTGGTCCTCTCCTCTCCTCTAGGTTTGGATTTTGATATAAACAAATCCCTAATTCAAAACTCTGGTTTGGTTAGAGAATGGAATCTTGTAGCTTTTGTCTGGTTGGATGAAATTGGGGCCAGTTATATGTTCGGTTTATGTATTATCTGTATTATTTTATTCTGTAAGTTTCTTGGATCGATTTTATCCTTTGTGTATTGAACAATGATTGCGAAAATCCACAGGGTTCTTCGGTTCATCCGAGGCGTGTTCTGAATCAAGATTCTGATGATTTCTTGAACTCTGATTCGAGTTTTATGACATCACGTGGCGATCCAGCTTTGTTCTCTCGTAGAGTCCATGGACATCTTCGACACCCTTACCCTGATGATCTTGTTGAGGTTAAATGTTCTTGCAAAAGTTATATCTTCTCTATAAAATTTGTTCATCATTCTCTGTCTAATCTTCTAGGAGACTAAGTCTCACTCTTGTACTCCATTGCAGATGATGATGCTCCAGAATGGTTTTGTAATGGGAGGAACACTAGATTCACACGATCACTTCCGTGACTTGAGACTCGATGTTGACAGTATGTCATACGAGGTACGTTTCTCAAAACCTCTTGAGATAACTTCAAAATTTGCATCTGAATCCTTTCTTATTAGCGACTGTTGGATTTGGTTTGATCTATACAGCAACTTCTAGAGCTTGGTGATAGAATTGGTTATGTGAATACTGGACTTAAAGCAAGCGAAATACATCGTTGCCTTAAGAAAACCAAATCCTACACAATAGACACTCTTTCTTCAACTACAAAATGCAGCATCTGTCAGGTAACTCCAGATTGAGTTCATGGCCTATAAAAGTATCAGTTTTTAAGATTCAGAAGTGTTGATGTTTGTTGATTACAGGACGAGTATGAAAGAGACGATGAGATTGGGAAATTGCAGTGTGGACACAGCTTTCATGTCGAATGTGTAAAACAATGGCTCTCAAGGAAAAATGCATGTCCTGTCTGTAAAAAAACAGCATATATCAAGCCTTGAAGAAACAGATCTTGTCTGGTTTCTGACATCTCTCAAGAACACATTCATTTTATAGCTCCTTTTGTTGTATAGATCTGATATTTTTCACAACTTCTGCACTTGATTCTTTTCAGATCATGATTTTTCTGTAACTTATCTTTTGTACACTTGTAAGAACACAAGAGTTTGTGTTGTTGTTATCTATTGATTTGTGTTACTCTTTTATAAAATGTTATTTTTACAGACAAAAAACCATGAATACTAATCCATTAATTTTGTTAATTAACATATATATCGACAGATTAAATTTTTATAACTTTAATCAAACCAATAGAAATACTGTAAAGTAACATTAAAGAAGTAATTAAAATAATATTAAAATTCAATTTTGGAATTTATATAGGAAAAAAAATACATAAAAGACAAACGAGTGAAAAAGAAGAGAAGAAACTTTGGGTTTTTGGGCACAATACTTGTCAATGATCTTCTGCATTTCGTCGCTGATGAACAAAGAGAATTGAGCAACTGAGCAAGAGAGAGAGAGAAAGACTTTGATTTCTAGGGTTCATTACTTTCTTCTGTTGAGGAAAGGTTTGATTTTTGTGTTTTTTTTTCACACTAAGTGATGAACTTGTTATGGCGTTAGCTTACTTTAGCTGACATTACATTCAATTGCTTTCGAATTCTACTTGCATGTATTGAATCTAGGGTTTATCCTCTGCGTCTCCATTTCTTAAAAGCTTGGATTTTCAACTCTCTGATTGATGAAGAGAAATCAACTAAACACTGCATTTCATTTGCTTTAAAGGTGTTAACTGAATGGTTTACCAGTTTAGGGTTTAGATATCCAATCTGAAATTGAAAAAGTTGAGAAATCATGCAAAGTTTTTCTTTTGATGTTTGATGACAGGATGGAGAATGAAACTTATGATTTAGTTGGTGATAATGTTGTTGAAATTGATGTAAGTGATGAAGAAATTGATGCTGAAGATTTAGAGAAACGAATGTGGAAAGATCATGTTAGGCTTAAAAGGATTAGAGAACGGGAAAAACTCATTGTTCAGAGTGAGAAACTTAAGCCAAAGAAGAACAAAGATCAATCTCAAAGGAAGAAAATGTCTAGAGCTCAAGATGGTATTCTTAAATACATGTTAAAGTTAATGGAAGTCTGCAAAGTCCGAGGCTTTGTTTACGGTATAATACCTGAGAAGGGAAAGCCTGTAAGTGGTTCATCTGATAACTTAAGAGCTTGGTGGAAAGAGAAAGTGAAATTTGACAAAAATGGACTAGAAGCTATTGCAAAACATGAAGATGAGTGTTTAAGTTTTGTGAAATCAAATGGGAATGGAATCTCCTCACAATGTATGTTACAAGACTTGCAAGATGCTACTTTAGGGTCTTTGTTATCTTCTTTGATGCAACATTGTGATCCTCCGCAAAGGCGATATCCATTAGAGAAGAGGATTCCTCCTCCATGGTGGCCTAATGGAGATGAAGAATGGTGGGTTAAGTTAGGTTTACTTAAAGGAGAGACTGCTCCTTATAGAAAACCACATGATCTCAAGAAGATGTGGAAGGTTGGGGTTTTAACGGCTGTGATTAAGCATATGTTACCTGATATTGCTAAGATTAAGAGATATGTTCGTCAATCCAAGTGTTTACAGGATAAGATGACAGCTAAAGAGAGTGCAATTTGGTTATCTGTGTTGAATCAAGAGGAGTTTTTGATTCAGCAGTCAAGTAGTGACAATGGAAGATCTAATGTTACTGAAACACTTCGTAGCTGGAGAAAACCAGTCATGAGTGGCCATAGCGACGACTATGATGTTGAGCATTGTTCAGCTTCAGTTTCATCTAAAGATAATAGAAGAAATAAAGCTAAACTTCAAACACACCGCAAAAGGAAAAGATCTGGAGATGTTAATCTACAGGTGGAGCAAGTAGAGGTAGAAATGGGTCATGTTAACATGAACAGTAGTCATCAAGAAAGTGATCTGCAGCCTAGTATTGCTCTAAGACTAGAGGACAATGGTGTGGAAGGCCAATCTTTAGTGCAGGCTACTGAATTTGACAACAACTATTCATATCCTTCATCTGTTGATGAAATCCCTGGTGAAGCTATGATACTTTTAGATGAAAGGAGATTGCTATATGGGTCTGGTTACAGCTTCTATAATCCTTCTCCAGTGCTTATGCATAACCATGGAGAAGAGCTTCAAAAACAGAGAGAAATGGATGAACCAGTACCTCGAAATAGCAGGTTTGAAGCTTCAATGGTACTTCAGCCTCTTCCAGGTTTGGATGGAGTTGAAGATGACACAACAAGAAGAGATCTGGTTCAGAGTGAGCAGGAAAGACTCATGGACAGTAACATTCTATCATCTTTACATGACTTGCAGTTTGATTTTGACAGCTTATATAATACAGAGATTGGTTCCGACACTACATTTGATGATTTGGGCGTGGACACCTCTTACTTAGGCTCATAGTTTCAACTCTTTTTTGTGGTGGAACTCAGAGACTTGCTTGGTAAGTACAAGATTACACCATACTTTGTCTTCCTCAGCCTTCTCTGTGTATATCAGTCTGTTGATACTGTCTAAAGTTCTGTAAACAAAGTCTCTTACCATTTGCAGGCCAAAACAAGAACACATAACATAGATCTTATAATGCGTTTTACATCGAAGTAAAATGTTGCTTTAAAGCATACAATTTATATTAATTCATACATAAAGGTAAGATGAGCACTTGCATCTAACATATTGAGTTTGAGTTCTGAGAATTTAAGCAATACAAAGGAACCAATTTCTACTTGCCATTGGCTTTGCCAAGAGATGTGAAACTCAATCTGCCAACACAAGACAACAAACAGAACATAAACGTAGTCAGCTCCAAGAATGCAGAACCAATCTCATAAAGGATCTTAGACATTAGACACGCAACACTTACTTGATTATCGGTTTACGTTGTTGTACTGACGCTTTATGCATTACATCTGATTGTCGCATTGGGAAAACCTTTAAGAAACAGCAAAATCAGTCAAGACACAGAAAACAAATCGAAAGGCCAGCCTAAGTATCAGAAAAATAACAGAAACTTGCAAAAGAAAACAAACAAAACCTCCAGTTCTTCAACAACTCCATTAGAGAATGGTGAGCCATTTGAAGCAGTAGCTTGGTCTGTCTGATTGAATGGAGGTATCCCTGCAGTAGCCTGGATTGCGTCCTTATTTGTTATTGTCTTTATCACTGGATTTCCAAGATTTAAACTGTCTTCAAGTTCCTCAGGTTCTTGACTAGGAGCTTGAGGAAGGGCACATGGAACACCGGCTATCTTCTCCTCCTCCAGTGGATCCCTTGTGATAGGATCAGCTCTACCGTTTGCGCAATAATCCTTTACAGGACTTGAGCTGATTGATCCAACAGATGGATTAGGACTACCACCTTCGTAAATCTCTACAGGCACTTGAACAGCAATGTGCTTTGAGTTCCTTAGCTGATCAGTAAGCGTTTCGTCGTCTACCCATTTTCTCTTCTTACCATTCCCAGGACTGTTTGAACCAGCTTTACTTTCAGAACTCGCTTCAGCAGCAGTACTAGTAGTAGTAGTAGTAGTAGTAGTAGTAGTAATAGTAGCTGTATTGGAAGTAATTCTATGTTCCGATCGGCGTCTACTGTCCCATGTTCCTTTTGAGGTATGTGAAGGTTTAACTCCACCAGGAAACACAAAATTAGGTAAGCTTCTTCTCTTTATATGACTCACACTTATCTCCATCCCAGGAATCCATAATGTGTAAGCATTAACTGTGTGTTTAAACTCCTCAACGGTTCTTCTGATATCAAACTGCTCCCCTTCTGATGCTGGAACTCCTTGTTTTCGTTGCAGACCCATAAAGTAAGAGCAATTGAGTGGTCTAGATGTGTCTTGAAAGTCATGTGGATGAGGATGGCATTGAAGCATGTCATATGTATGTCTCTCGATCTAAATTTACAATAATCAATGATTATATACAGATTTTTTCGTTCCAAAACTATGGAATTAGAGAAGAAAAACGTTTACCTTAAGTGTAAGCTGACGTAGACGTGATTCAACCCAGCCTTTCCATTTCCTTAGATCATCAACATTTGCAGCAGCTATGTCAATCTGCAGATAGTTTTTATAAGCTTCAAAAAATGCAAATGGCTCGAAAAGAGTATCCCAATCAGCTTTATTTGCTTCCATAGCCTGCAAGACACATCAATCCAGTGAGTTTAGACAACTGTTAAGCTTCAGACAGTCTATAGTAAATGAAACTAACTAAATCTTACCTCACATATGTCTTTGCCTCTCTCAAACTCTCCGGTCATAATCCGTAATGTGCTTGCAGAGACATTATAACTAGAGTTCATACCGGGATAAGCAGGGGTAATGATGGGCATCATATGCAACCGGTCCTTTGGGTTTCTTCTAGGATCCCAAACTTGAAGTCCAAGGGATCCTTCATCCATAGAACAAAGCAGAACAGGATTTGGCCAACGCCATTGAGTGTAAACTCTAAAGAAACGAGAAGCTAACATATTTGGGAGGGCATTAGGATAAAGTTGACATATCCGGGCTACAAGCAATGCCCAGTTTATACCACCAAGAAATCCAGAGACCTATCAGCATACAAAATAGACCGACTTAAGAAGCGTGATAGTCTAACAATGAAAATACGGTAAAAAGCTCTAGACAATTCTTCATACATTAGAGTATACTCCACGCCGCTTGGCCCAAAATCGCATACATCTTAATGTCGTCCTGAAATTCTGCGCATAATAAACATACATTCAGACCAAGAAGCCTACAGATAAATAACAAAAATTTACAAAGATAAGAGATGATCTCCCAGTGAGCACAAAACCTGAATGTTTGGTACTAGACGCAAGATCTGGTCAGTAACTCTACAACCGTTGAGACTTCGAACAGTTTGCTCATCAGCATTCTGTAGAATTGAATCCTGTGATATATCTAAGTCCTGCACCATCAGCAAAAGGAAGGGAACACAACTAAGGCTCCATATGAGCATATAACGAGAGCTTCAGATTCAAAATCATTGACATATTGAGTATTGCAGGTAACTAAGTGATCATAGTTAGTAAGGATGGATTCAATCACGTTGAAACTATAAGATAAAAACCACATTAGCACAATAACCTACGCAATGGAACAATCCCCATTACAAATCCAGAACTTACCTCAGGAATAACCCAGAGTGGAAGTTGTGCATAAAGAAGATCTATAGAAACTCCATTGAGTTTAAATCCCATCAAGGGAACATGAGCATCAGGCACAGGATGTAGCTCAGTTACTTCAGGGATTTCTGACAACATTCTCTGTAGCTCACCAAAGAAATCACCCTATTGACAAAAAAACAAAGAAGAATATTAAACTTCATAAATCAACAGAAGAAACATTCAAGCCAACGTATTGACCCAAGAAGTTGAAGTACTTCTCTAGTTGCATGTCTAGGTCCAACACATAATGTGTCTATATCAGCACCAGGTCCATGTACCTATTTAAAGAACAAATTCATACATCAAAACAGAACAATAAACTCATATAGGAACACTCATTGTTTACTAAAAACAGTCACAATTACAAAATAAATTGTATACTAGAAGCAAAATCCATGGAACAAAACAGCTCTGGGAACTTAGAGATGATAAAAAAACAGATACATCAAAGAGTAGAGAAAAGCAAGTGAGCTTTAATGGTTACCTACCCCTAGACGATAAGAACCGAAAGTAAATATCTTTGCATTGGCCTCATGGAGCAGCTGATCATTCAACCCTTTAGCTCGGCTGATTGTTTTAATCCATGTCTTAACAATCTAGACACAAAACAAACAAAGAACTATCACTGCTTCGTCACAAATATAACTCCAAATCTACACAATTCCTTAATACTTAGAAAGTACAAAAAAACCTGATCTAGTCTCCCAAGAACCTCCTCTCTTCTAACAGCTTCCTCTTTACTCTCGTACAATCCAACATCTTGCAAATACTGAACAAAACAACCAAGTAAAGATAGCAATCAGTACAAAGACCAAACAAGACAGAAACTTGGTAAAGGAAGAGCAAAAACCTTCTCGAGCTCTCGTGTTTTGATCACATCAAGCTCTGTTGGTCCACCCAAAGAGATAGGTTCTGTAATACCAAACCTCTGCCCATTTTGCTGGGCACTAGCCATTGATCTTATACTCTTTTTTTTTCTCTCTTTTTTTTTTAAATTTCAGATAAACAGTCTACGAATAACGAAGTTTATATCTTTTTTTTTATTCCTTGATTTTTCGAATAATGTAAAGCTAAAAAAACGAAAAAAACTTGGAGAAGATTACTATCGAGAAATTGTTGAATCATACAAAATACAAAAGCAAAAGACTTTGCTAAATTAAAATAAGCAAAGAACAAAAAAAGCAACACAACGCATTAGAAATCATACAAAAGTAGCCAAGCCAACGAGTCAGGTCTCTTCTCGGGAACAACCCTTAAAACCCTAATCCGAATGACTTCTAATACAAATTGAAGAATCAGAGAGAATCGATAACGCCTCGCGCCTTTAAACACCCAACGATTGATGTGAAACTGGGTCCGGTAGGTATAGTTGATCTCACGCTTTTACTCGACCAAACGCACAAATAAACTTTCAATTTCGAAATTTCCCCTCCAAAATCGAGAAATCGGAGATGACAAATCACTTGGGAATCTCCAATCGTGAAGAAGAGATAAGAAAGTGAGGTTTCTAGGTTTTGGTTCGCAACGAATTTCACCGTTTCTCGCGTGTGATCGAGACAGAAATAACTTGGGCCACACATGTATATAAAGAAACCTAATCTCGCTCCGGAATAAAACCGCGTACCTTTACCCGACCCGACTTTTAGACCCGGTTATTAATTTTTATTATTTCCTTTTTTTTTTACATAATATTATTTCCTTTTTTTCCTTAATATTATTTCCTTTTTTTTCCTTAATATTATTACCATTGTTTTTATGTTAAAAAGTATTTTTTTTGGTAACCTATATTAAAAAGTTTGAGGCATATATTCTATTTTTTGTGTAAATTTTTTTTTATTTTTTTAAATATTTATAAGAACAAAATTTGAACTCGAACTCCAATACTCTCTACTTTGTTAAACTATTGTAATATGCGAATCAAATATACATAAATAAAATTTAAAAAGCTATATAAAAAAAATTAATGTAACGTATCTTTGACTAAAATAATTTCATCATATTTTTGTAATTAATAAATAAAACAACATGATCTGTAAACGATAAAAAAAAAACGTAAGTTAATATGTGAATAAATGTTGATAGCGTCAAATTATATAATCATATCACTGTCACAATAATGTCTAATAACAAAAACATAAACATATTTATATTAATTTAATTAGTTGGGATGCATTATAAATTAATTGAATTGACTGTATTACATTCAATTTCTTTTGTTCGATTTTTATAACACTTTTGCTCATTACAAAAATAAATTTATTTAGATTCGTTAATTAATGATATTTTTTTTCCTTAAGTAACAGAAAAGAAGAAAAATGGGCGCTTTAATGGTGTCATGTCCCTATTACATGAGAAGTTAGTTAAGATAACTCTGGACCAGAGAGAGTTTGAAATTCTGTTTTTTCTTTTTTCTTTTTTCTTTTTTCTTTTTTCTTTCAAAAATTTAATTTTAAAGATTTTCAAAATATTCGTCCCATGAATTTCTCCGCTATAAATCAACAAGTAATTGTAGATTACACCACAATCAAAAGATCCGTCATTTTTTAAATTCTCAAAAAAAATTAAAAAATTAATCATTTCCGATCATGAGTGTAAAAAACGAAGAATCTCCGGCGGAATCTCACGGCGGAGGAGAATCTAAACCACAGCAAAAATGGAGATTTAATTCTCCTTTAGCTCAAGTAACGTTAATGGGATTCGTTTGTTTTTGTTGTCCAGGAATGTTTAACGCTCTTTCCGGTATGGGAGGCGGTGGTCAAGTAGATCCCACCGCCGCTAATAACGCAAACACTGCACTCTACACCGCTTTC
>KE151622.1:230390-247456 GCA_000411095.1 Aethionema arabicum
CAATATATGTTTTCGGCCCATTTTTTTGGGCCCATTGTTTTCGGAAAAAGAAATTAGGCCCAATAAATGAAACCCTAACTTGAGTCGTATAAATAATTATTCGTTTTTTTTCCACGCTTTCTCAATTTGTGTCTCCAGCCACCGAGAAATCAAAAACCCTAGATTCAGAGGCTTCTCCAAGCTCAGAAAATGGCGGAAGGACTCGTATTGAAGGGCACCATGCGTGCACATACCGACATGGTGACAGCAATCGCTACACCTATTGATAACGCTGATATGATTGTGTCAGCTTCCCGCGATAAATCGATCATTCTTTGGAAACTCACCAAGGACGAGAAGTCTTATGGTGTTGCTCAAAAGCGTCTCACTGGACATTCTCACTTTGTTGAGGATGTTGTACTATCCTCAGATGGTCAATTTGCTTTGTCTGGAAGCTGGGACGGTGAGCTTCGTCTCTGGGATCTAGCTCTTGGCTCTTCCACTCGCCGATTCGTTGGACACACCAAGGATGTTCTCTCCGTTGCGTTCTCCCTTGACAATCGTCAGATTGTCTCCGCGTCGCGTGATCGCACGATCAAGCTGTGGAACACTCTAGGTGAGTGTAAGTACACTATCTCTGAGGGAGCTGGTGAGGGACACCGTGATTGGGTTAGTTGTGTTAGATTTAGCCCTAACACACTCCAGCCGATGATTGTCTCTGCCTCATGGGACAAAACTGTGAAAGTGTGGAACTTAGCGAACTGTAAGCAAAAGTCGACCCTCGCTGGCCACACTGGATACGTCAGCACGGTGGCTGTTTCACCTGATGGTTCTCTTTGTGCCAGTGGAGGCAAAGATGGTGTTGTTCTGTTGTGGGATTTGGCCGAGGGAAAGAAGCTTTACTCTCTAGAAGCTAGCTCTGTGATCCACGCCTTGTGCTTTAGCCCCAACAGGTATTGGCTTTGTGCTGCTACTGAACATGGTATTAAGATCTGGGATCTTGAGAGCAAGAGCATTGTTGAAGACTTGAAGGTTGATCTCAAAGCCGAGGCTGAGAAGTCAGACGGAAGTGGTACCGCTGCTAACAAAAAGAAGGTAAACATATGAACATATTATGTTCTTAGTTTGCATAGATTTATGTTTCTGTGATTCGATAGGTAGCCCTTGATTTTAGTGAGCAAGTTTGAATCTTCTCTGTTGATAAGTTCCGAAGATAGCAGTTACTTGCTATATGATTTTGTTGATTTGTCTATCCAAATAACAACCATTGATCTAATCTTTAGTGTCTTCATACATGTTTTCAGCTTAAATTCTAGAATTCTGGTGGTTGTCGTTGCTTTTCTTCGACTATTCTTTCCTGTTACTTGACATCTTTACAAGTCTAGTGTCCTTGTTTTTCACACTTTGCACAGAAGTGAAGTGGGTTTGGTTTGGATTGTACATTGTGTATACAATGTTGTAGTCTGAAATCTGAACTGGGTTTGGTTGTTTTGTATGAACAGAAGATATACTGCACAAGTCTGAACTGGAGTGCAGATGGGAGCACTCTCTTCAGTGGATATACTGATGGTGTCATTAGGGTTTGGGGTATTGGTCGTTATTAGTACCACCATAAGAGATCTTTGAAGCATATTTTGGTTTTATGCTTTATGTCAAAGTGTTTAGTTTTGTTGTTATCATTTGTGAGATCTTTTTGGTTTAAATTAAACTTTAAATTTTGAGAATTTTTGAACTTCTATTTGTCTTAAACAAATCTTCCAATTCTATAAAATCCATTAATTACCTTCAAAATCATTTTATCAAAATGTATTAATAAAATGTTCAATTTGTTACAAGAATTTGAATAATAGTGAATTCCTAATTTTATGACAAGAATTTGAATCTAAGACATTAACTTTGTGTATTATATATGTACAAAAAGTATTGATTTTTACGGAAAAACAGAGATATTAATACATCAATTTTCAGGTTTATTGTTTTTGACCAATCAAATCTCGCCACGTCAGCTCTGTTTTATATCGCTCTGGCTCCCGCCATTTCTTTTTCCCGGCAAGTAACTTTTAAAACTTTAACCAGATTTTTCCTATTTTACTTTAATTTCCAAAGCAAGACAGTAAAAAAAAAAAAAACTATAAAAAGAAAAGGAAATGAATAAGACAAATTCGAAAGAACCCTAACAAGAGAGGCGAAGCGAGAAGATAAAGTGGGAAATGGGGATTAAGGATCTCCTCAGATTCATGAAACCTTACATTGTTCCAATTCACATCCAGAAATACGCCGGCCAACGGGTTAATTTTCTTCGAATTAACTTCTTCTCAAATCGATTTTAGTACCATTAATCGTCTGGGTAAATCTCCAAATAATTCCAATTTTTCATTTTTGTGTATTTCCAGGTCGGAATCGATGCTTATTCATGGCTACACAAAGGAGGTAAGCTTATTCGAAACCCTAATTTTTTCATTGTACCCCGAAAGGATAGATAAGAAGATTAATGGACGAAAATAAACACATTTCAAGCTGAATGGTTTTTCAATTTCATGACTTGTTGGGGTTTTTTTGTTATTCTGTCACAGCATACTCGTGTAGTATGGAGCTGTGTTTAGACAATGATGGGAAGAATAAGCTGAGATACATTGATTACTTCATGCACAGAATCAATCTTCTCCAACACTATGAGATAATCCCAGTTGTTGTTCTTGATGGTGGTAATATGCCCTGTAAAGCTGCTACTGGAGATGAACGCCACAGGTTAATCTAATTCGCTTTTCTTTTCAGAAACCTTAGCATTTGGGTTTAAATTGATTCTAAAATTTCAGGAAGAGGAAGGCAAACTATGACGCTGCAATGGAGAAGCTTAAAGAGGGAAATGTCAGAGCAGCTACTGAGCTTTTTCAGGTGCTCGAATCTGCTCACTTCAAAGACTTTATATACAGATGTTGTATAACTGTTGGCTTTGAACATGTTCCTGTTAAGATCTTAGGTCTAGTTGCAGATTCCTGTTCTGTTTCTTTGTGTGTTTAATGAGTGTTTGGTCTGTACTCTATGCAGAGAGCAGTTAGTGTGACATCATCCATGGCTCATCAACTTGTTCAGGTATACAGAGTTTTTCAACTAAGCTTTTCCTTAGAGAATATGAATCTTCCAGGCTCCTAACAACTTCACAGGTCCTGAAATCAGAAAACGTAGAATTCATTGTAGCTCCATATGAAGCTGATGCTCAGCTAGCATACTTATCAAGTCTTGAATTAGAACAAGGTGGAATTGCTGCTGTGATAACTGAAGACAGTGATTTACTTGCATATGGCTGCAAAGCTGTAAGACTTAAATTACCTAATAAACAACCAAAATCTCAAAATTAGTCCTTAAAATCATTGTCTGATGTGTTCTCCAACTTCTCTTATGGTAAAAGGTTATATTTAAGATGGATCGATATGGTAAAGGGGAGGAACTTGTCCTAGATAATGTCTTCCAAGCTGTTGATCAAAAACCTTCGTTTCAAAAATTTGATCAAGAACTATTCACTGGTGAGTCTATATATCTTTGTAACATTCATGTGATTGTCCTCTCAAATTTTAATTAACATTTCCTTTTACAGCAATGTGTGTATTAGCCGGGTGTGATTTTCTCCCCTCAGTTCCAGGCGTTGGCATATCAAGAGCTCATAAGTTTATCTCCAAGTACCATAACATAGAACGTGTAAGCATTCACTTTCTCTGGTAAAATGCTTGACTACATTCATAGCTAACGCAGTCTTACGACATCAGGCTTTGTCAGTTCTCAAGACAAAAAAGGGAAATCTAATGCCTGATGATTACTCCAGCTCTTTCATGGAAGCAGTTTCAGTTTTTCAGCACGCTCGTATGTAAGTAAATCTGTCTTACTTTTAGTCCATGTGGTTGCTAGTATCTATTCTCTTATGTTTTCTTACTTTGCTGCAATCTATTGTAGATACGATTCTAACTCTAAGAAGCTCAAGCACTTAACACCCCTCTCCAAACACCTCTTGGATTCACCAGACCAAGAACTTGAGTTCCTTGGGCCGTATCCTTCATTTACATAGACATTTTCTCATAATTATATGATGTTTAATATCCAATGTTCTTCACCTTGACATTTAAAACTTATCAGGGATCTTCCTCCATCTGTTGCTACTGCAATTGCTGAAGGTAATGTTAACCCCATAACCATGGAAGCTTTCAATCACTTCCCAGACTCTCGGAGCCAGTTGAATCCGCCTGTGAGATCATTGACACTGGAGAGAAAAAGCTCCTTTTTGACATGTCCTTTGTCTGAAACTGAGGACAGTAAAGAACTCAAAAGAACTGCAGATGAAGCTGAGATCAATCCAGGAACTGTTCTGAAGCAAACAAACTACTCCAAACAAGATTCAGATCTACACAAACTGGTGTTTCAACCTAACAAAGATCAGATGATTATAGACACAATAGCTTCTCCAAACATCAAGATCCCAGACAATAATCCCTTCAAGATAAGAAAAACAGGTAAAATCAACCTGGAATTCACAGAGTATGGCTCTCAAGAACTTGAAGTTTCCTTTGAAACCAAAAGTCAAGAAATGGATGTGTTTGACTTCAATTCTGGAACTAAACAAAACTCTAAGAACAAGGAAACACCCAAGACAACAACAACAACAAAAGATTTGTCTGAAACTCAGATCAAAACAAAGAAAGTACATGGAACAAAAGCCATAAGTAAGAGCTTAAAAGTGAAAGCAACCTGTAGAGATACAGAGAAGAAGGAAACAAGTATATTAAATTTCTTTCATAGATTGTAATCTCTTTATGTAAACTCATAATTATTTAAAGATTAACGCTTCAGAACATAAGATATAATATGAACAAAAACAACAGACGCATGATATATAATGTGTATATATATATTTATATACGCAACTATAGATATAGATATATATCCATAAGTGGACTTATACAAAATGTGGTTTTGTTATATAAATAAAAACCAACATTTTATTAAACCGGTCCGGTTTATATAAAGGTAAAAGGATGTGTGTTTGGTGTTTAGCGTCTACGTGAAGCGGGCTCCTTTTGGGCATTGAAGTAAACTGTAGCCACTGGTAAACCAAGGTCCAGATGACCGGCGAACATTCGGGTACTGAAATTGGCCCGTGACGGTGGTTGTTGAACCAAACCTACCGGAGAGTTTTGTCGGAAAAGTACAAGTATGTAACGGTGTATACCCACTGGTGGTCTTGGTTCCATGTAAGGAACTATCTCTTTTCCTGAAAAAATACATTTTAGTATTTTATTAATTTTAATAATTTTCTCTTAATTTTAATAATTTTCTCTTAATTTAGAGATATTAAATATTTTTTTAAAAAAATAATGCTGAGAATTTCTAGAAGAAAAAAAAAGACAAGAGTAATTATATAGACAGAGACTTTTAGAAAAAAAAAAAGACAGAGACTTAGAGTTTTACTGTATATAAAAAGACGGCGTTATTCACTGTGTTTCTTTTGTCGTGTTTAAGGTTTTAAGAAGGTGACACGTGTCGAAAATCTAGTTGAAGTAAACATCAATGTACACATGAGGTGTTACTCCCAAACGCTGCCACGTGTCATTATTAAGTGACTCCTATACCCCTAATTCATAGTACTAGTGGGAAACTAATAGTATATGATGATCATAAAAAAAATCATCGATTAAAGCCAATGAAATATATAATAAAAATAAGTCTACTAGGAAATACAAAAACATATAATATTATAAATATAATATATATTTATAAATATATATACCACATATTATATACTATTAGAATTTTCAAAGATTTTTGGTTTAAAATAAACAATAATATTATTGACTTAATTTAATTAATACCTTTTGATGGGTTGGTGCCACCAGGAATATCCACAACAATCCTGAAGAAAAAAAAACATTAAAAAGAAGAAGAAGATGATGATAATTGATATTATAAATTTGAGAATATATTTTGAATGAAATAAATTAAAAAAAGAAGATGTAGGCACCAATGGACCCATTCTCTCATGGTGGGTTCACTTGGACTGGGTGCGTCCGGGTCAGTCATCACCTGCATGCATTACTTCACCCATTAACTTTATTTCCCCTCATTTTCTTTATATTATCAAATTTTAGATATTTAAGAGAAAAGAGTAAAAATTAGGTAATTAAAAAATTTCATTAAGTTTTGTTTATGATTTATAGTAATTAAAATTAATATACTCAACGATGAAAAAAAATCCGCCATTCTTCATACATGTTTAATTACATATTCAAAAACTCGTTGTGAATATGTATCATATTAATATGAATTAATTAATGCACCATAAATGGATAATGTAATTAAATATTATCAAATAATTTATACTTAATTTCGTCTCATATGATATATAATTTTTAAAATAAAGTTAATTATAAATTTTGTAAATCATTAAAATCTCATCATATACATATATGCATGTATACATGCATGCTGGTAGTATGTATATATAGTAAGGATGCGATCATGCGAGTGATGGTGATGATAACAATGAATACACATAAATGAGGATCTATGATGATAATAAGCATGTGCATATACAGATAGAAGAAGGGATATATATGTAGTAGAAGAAGTATATATACAAGAGTGTAGAGTTCATGGGAGAGGCCGGAGATGTTGACTTTAGGAGGGTTGACTGCGGAGGAGGGTTTGATTTCACAGCCGTTAGTGATATGTTTAGGACCATAATAAACAGACATGTTCGCCGTCGGAATAAACATATCTAACACATCTCCGATCACTCTTCCGACCACCAATGGATCCACTGATGCTGCCATCGATCGATATTATTAATCCCCTTTTTATTTTATTTTTTATTTCTCTCTTTTTTTTCTTCTTAAATTTGTTTTTTATTTGTGCATACTGATCTCTACACATAGCGTTTTATATATATATAGGATTTAATTTCCTGTTTTTTTTTTCTTAAGAATAATATATATGTATTGATTAATTGGAGAAATACAATGAATTTGATCAATATACATACATATATTATGATGCTTTTTTTTTGTATTTTTGTCGTTTATAGTATAAGTGATAGTGGTACAGTCGTGTCTCGTAGTTTATGGGCAGAAATCAGATTCACATTTATTTTTTACATTATATGTTTTGTTTTTTTACTTGTACAATTAAAATTAAAAATGAATTATACCGTGAAACCGACTCTTATATTATATAAAGAAAAATAAAATAAAAAATATATATATTAGAGCTGGGAAAATAAAATTATTTACATTTTATAACATTTTTTTGACTGGGGTATTGTCATGTACATTTTATAACATTTATTTTCATGTAATTTTCCGGATTTAGGTTGGTTTCTGATTTTTATTTTAAACATATTTAATATTTTAGGTAAAATCTTAAAATATTTTTAGGTTACTTGTATGTTTTTCCTTGATATTTTAATATTTATATATATATATATATATATATATGTAATATGTGTTATCACATTTTTTATTTCAACCGATCTTTAATTAAATAATAGTTTAACACAAATAAAATTATCTTAGAAAAACCAATAAACCATAATTTTTTTGAGCTTTATGATATAATGACTTAATGATTAATGAATTAATGATATATATAAAGTATATAGTTAACGAATTAATGATATATAATAAGTATATAGTTTTGGGCGGATTATAAAGTGAGGAAAAAGAAAGGGAAAATGTTAAAAGATTGATTTGGTCGGATTAGTGTAACCTATAAGGCATGCATAGGCCCTTTTAAACTTCTTCCCTTCTCTTTACTTTGACACGTGTCCTCTTTTCCTCTCAACTGTTACCCACTACCCCTTTTGTTCTTCTTCCACGTGGCATTATTTCTGCCGTCAGTTACGTGGATCTTTACCTGACACGTGGCTCAACCTCGTTGAACTCGTGGGAACTGTTGATCAAAATGATTTTGTTTTTGGAATTATCATGTGCATGTTACATTTACGAATAAATAAATATAATTTTTAGAAGTAAGACAAAAATTGTGTTCTATAAAATAAAAATATCTAAGGAAAAAAAAAATATATCTAAACATTTATATCTATACAATTTTAAAGATTTGTTAGCTTCACAAAATGAATTATGAATCTTAATATACTTACTATTAAATAATTAAAAGAAATGTTGTCATTCTAAAATCACAGATTTCTTACAACTTTCACTGCTAGAATTAAAAAGTTTCGAATTAGATTTTAAATTGTTGGCTTCGTGTAGATTTATTTATATATGAGATCACATATTTTTCTAGTAGAAAAAATTATATTATATAAAATAAAACAAGTATTAATTATGACTATGTAGAGTTATTTAAATTTTTGGCTAAATGATAAAAAAAAAAAATTTATATTTATTCAAAAGGTAATAGTTTTTTAGAAGTTTGGAGGTATTACTAGACCAATATTTAAATTTCGATGAGACAACATTAATTAACCTATATATTTAACAACATCTATGATTAAAAAAGGATACAAATCTAATGGTTTGGACTTCTTTTTTACCAATTTTTATTCACGAAACTTCGAAGAGAAGCTATAATTTCCATGCCAATATATGATTTTTTTTAACCATAAAAGCATGCAACTTGAGCTTGATATCAATAAATTGCATAAAATAAGGCGTAGAATTTGTTCACCACTCTTTGAACTTACACTATCACAGTAAATTTAAATAAAATGAAAAAATATATAAATATGTACGGTTTAAATTTAAATATTATCTTCTCTCTATCGCATAATTAATTAACTAAGAGTAATTAACAAGGATAATATATTAATGGCAGGTAAATGTAAGATGGGCAGTCATCTAGGGGCATTATTGGTATTTACTATAATCTTCCAAAATCCAATCGCCGGCGATGATATGCCGGAAGTTGCATTATTCAGTTTCGGAGATTCTGACTACGACGCCGGCAACAAAATATATGTAAGCAAAAACCAAAATCCTCCACAAACTAAATGGCCCTACGGCAAATCCCGCGATGACCCTATCGGAAAATTCTCCGACGGTCGCATCATCCCCGATTTTATCGGTACACTTTTACTATTATATACTATGATCTTTTATTCAAATCAATAACATTTTAAATAAAAAATTAATTAATTTTTATAGCTCAATTTATGGACATGCCATATGATATTCCACCGGTGTTTAAACCCGGTGTCGATATTTTACGTGGAGCCAGTTTTGCTGTCGCCGATGCTTCTCTTCTTGGTTCTCCTAAAGAATCCGTAAGTTTTAAATGATCCAAAAATTTACAAAAAATACACTTTTTTAAGTATTTATAAAAATACACAAATTTATAAATACACTCGTGAACAAAAAAAATTATTTTTTGCAAATCCTCTAAATTAAATTATCCCGAAATTTACAAAAATACACTTTATTGAGAATTTTTAAAAATACACAAATTTATGAAAATACACAAATTTATAAATACACTCGTGAAAATAAATTTTTTTTTTTGCAAATTCTCTAAATTATTTTTTTATTCTCTAAATCAAATATTATATATGTAGATGACACTAAATCAACAAATACAAAAATTGAGAAATGTGAAATCATCAAATTGGACCGACGATTACCTACAAAGATCATTATTTATGATATACATTGGTACAGAAGATTATTTCAATTTCATAAAGAACAATTCCAAACCAGACCCTTCTGCTCAACATGCTTATGTCACTTCCGTCACTAACCGTCTTAAAAACGATATAAAGGTAATGTTACATTTTTGTATAATATATGGTTTTTGACTATACTAAAATATTCTTTTTATGCAGCTGTTATATTCAATGAATGCTAGAAAATTCGCAGTTCAAAATCTAGCACCATTGGGTTGTTTACCGATGATAAGACAAAGATACATAACCGGAGGCGAATGTTATGAACCACTTAACGATTTAGCAAAACAACACAATGAAATAATGGGTGAAATGATGAATGATTTCGCTACTCAAATCTCTGGTTTTCAATTTACGGTTTTTGATTTCTACAAAGCTATTATGCGTAGGACACATAGAAATCTTAACTACAGTGAGTTAATTATCTTGATTTTAAAGGAAAAATGGTAAAATAAATCTTGAATTTTGTTTGATTTAGTGAAAAATCCACAATTTCAAAAAATAGTTTTTTAGATTTTGAATTTTGATAGTTGAACTTTTTAAACTCTTCTGGATTTTGTTACTTAAATTAAAGTTTTTGAACATAAATTAAACCAAAATTTAACAAAAAAAAAGAATTCTTAAAAAATGTCTTAATATACGTATGTTTTTTGCAAAAATACTTAACACTAAATCCAAATATATAATTTGTATAGCCTCAAACACTAAGGAAAATTTGCAAAAGTCTATTAAATCAGAATATTTTGCATAATTCCTCAAAAAAAATATATTCCGGATTTATATTAATTATAGAGATCTTTTAATTATTATACTATAATTTGAAGTTCAAATTTGAAATTCAGTTTAAAAAACATGATTATTAAAGTTTAAGATTTAAAAAACTCGGTTATAAAAATTCAGATATTAAGAAAACAGTTTTTAAAATTTGAGGATTTTTTAACCAAATCAGCAAAATTCAAGATCTATTTAACCATTTGTTTCCTAATTTGAATAAAATCCCAACAAATATGAATATAATCAAAGTAATTATATTGTGATTTGGTCGGTCCAAAAATATAATTGGACATGATTCTATTATGCGAATTCATCATGTTGTGGACTGGGAACACATCGTGCGTATGGTTGCGGTATGGGAACTGTGCATTCTGAACTTTGTGAGTATCAAAGATCGTACTTGTTTTTCGACGGACGTCACAATACGGAGAAAGCGCAAGAGGAGTTTGCGCATCTTTACTTTGGAGCTAATATTAACGTTGTGCAACCCATGACTCTTCGTGAACTTGTGGTTTACCCGGTTAACGAACCAATGCGCCAGTTCTGGTCATCAACGGTTTATTAAAAACATTGTTTAATTTTGAATATTAAAATGCTATGAAGTAGTAGTTATTGGGGAATAAATAGTTAATATCAGTTTAGAAATTTTAAGGAATACTCTGATTTTTAACATATGTTTTGTAAAAATATAACAAAATTTTCAAAAAGTAGACTTTTTTACTTAATCAAATTAACAAAATTACTCTTTTTTTAAATAATTATAAATAAACTAAAAAATTTTTATGATTGAATTTTAGAGTTTATTGATTATATTTACTTAGGTTTAATAATTTATTATAAGGTTTCATGATAATATTTGAAAGGTAATTTAATCAATCAATATGTGTAAAAATGTATTTTTGAAAATATACATAAATTAGTGCATTTTTTAAAAACAAAAGAAAACCTTCAAATTAATGCATTTTTACAAAAATCTTTCAAATCAGTGTAATTTTGAAATTGTCCCCAATCTTTTTATATTTACAAAAATACTAAATTCAATTTAAGAACAATACTATATTAAAATTGTCTTGTAAATCGACTTTGTCTATTAAAAATACAATAAAATTAAAAAATCTAAAATACTGGAAAAAAAAATACAAAATAGAAGCACTTAGTTTGATACCTATATCTCAATCTTGGAGAAACTTAGCAGATTTGTCTCTAAATTCATCAAGCAAACTCTCTATACTCTTCTTTTGGAGGGTTTCTCTTTTAACTTTGATTTTCTCTGCTTGAGGATTATTATCTCTTGAATGTGCTACTGCTACGTCGTCTCTAAGCCGAACAGTCACCTGAAATAAATTAAAATACTCTGTTTTAATAAACAAAACACAAAAGATCTTTATATGTGTTTGAGAGGCTGAGTTCCCTAACCTGTCCAGTGGCTGCTTCTTCATTACCTACGACCAGTATGTAGTTGTACTGTGCAGCTTGAGCTTCTCTTACCTATACATACACACACACACACACACCAAAATCATCACTCAAAAACGTAGACTAATTTACCCCTATAGTTTAAGAACACTACCATGGACAGTAAGGTCATTTGAGGGTGTTTGCTTATTGCTTTAACTTAAAAAGAACAGAGATATGCTCAGAGATATTGTAAGTTAAGCTTGTGATAGTTACCTTTATGCGAATATCTTTGTCAGTTATGTCAGCATCAACATAGTATCCAGCTTCATGGATTTGATCTTTCACCTGTTTTTATAGAAACAAAAGAAAAAACCAGAGATTAGAAACAGTAAAGAAGCTAGATAAGAAGAAGTGGCAGCCATGGATGAGCTGTAAAAAACCTTTAAAGCATAGGAATGAGATTTCTCTGAAATAGAGCAAACTATGGCCTGACGTGGACTAAGCCAGAAAGGCCATTTTCCTTTGTAATGCTCTAATAATATTGCAAACATACGTTCAACAGAACCTAAGACAGCTCTATGTATCATTACAGGTCTTTCTCTCTTAGCTTCATCTTCAGTTGTGTATTCCAGTTTAAAGCGTTCAGGAAGTTGAAAATCAAGCTAATATTAAGAGGAAAATATAACAAATGATTAGTTCATGCGTACAGGAAAAAGGAGACTAAGAAGTGTTTAAAGAAGCCTAACCTGTAAAGTAGCACATTGGAACTTCCTTTTCATTGCATCAGAGACTGTAATATCTATCTTTGGACCGTAAAATGCTCCGTCTCCTTCGTTCAACTGAAAATAAATACGATTAAAAGTGGATAACGGACGAAATCAAAGGTTTTTCTTCAACAGAACATACCAGCCATGGCTTTCCAAAAGAATTTAGAGCTTCTTTAAGAGCACTTTCAGCTCTATCCCATGTTTCTATATCTCCAAGAAACTTCTCTGGTCTCTGAAATTGATTCAAAACATGTGAAGTTTATGAGTTATAGGATCATATCACAAAAAGTAGTAACAAATTATCGTTACCGTTGAAAGTTTTAGCTCATAGGTAAATCCAAAGATGGTGTAAGCATGGTCAATGAAATCCAATACACCCTTCACTTCTTCTTTAATTTGAAACTCTCTACAGAATATGTGTGCATCATCTTGTTGAAAACGTCTGACACGTGTCAACCCACTAAGTGCTCCACTTGCTTCATTTCGATGTAACACTCCAAAATCAGCAACTCTCATAGGTAATTCTATATACCAGAGTTAATGTCAGCAAAAATCAAAACTTGATAAATTAAGGACTATACAGAAACAGAGTCTTACCTCTGTATGAACGAACTCTGTATTGAAACATCAAGCAATGACATGGGCAATTCATTGGTTTAAGCCCGAATTCTTGTTTCTCAATCTGCAAAAGAAATAACATACACGATTTAGGAGCTAGTGGCTAAACTGTACACGGAGATTGTTGATGTTTTCTAAAGTACTAACTTACATTGAAAGTAAACATGTTTTCTTTGTAATTTGCAGCATGACCAGATGTTTCCCATAGACTCATATTGCATATATTCTGTGAAATCACCTGTCAAATTCAAGATTAACTTTAACAATCTGCTTTCAGATTCATCAAATATATACTTAATATATTGTTAAATGATGAGAAGTAAGAAAAAAACCTCTTGGTAACCTCTCTTCCAATATTCTTTCTTCATAAACTCCATGAGTTTGCTGTACACACGAGTGCCATGAGGGAGGAAGAACCAACTCCCAGGACTGTGTGGATCACAGAAAAAAAGTTCTTGCTTTTGCCCCAATAGTCTGTGATCATATTTCTTCGCTTCTTCCAGAGATTTAAGATAGTCCTGCACCAGAAAAATATAAGTATAGCCAAGAAGCAGTAAATATCAAGATTTAAGAAGAGGATTTAAGTAGATTCGGTACATCTAATTGCTTCTTATCTGGGAAAGAAATCCCGTAAACTCTCTGCAAGCTTTCACGGTCTTTGTTACCTTTCCAATAAGCTGATGAGGCCTGAGGAAAATTTGATATTCATAAGTAAACAAATAACGTTGTTACTAGCAGAAAGCTTCTAGAGATTAAGTTAGCAATTCACCTTTAAACATTTGAAAGCTTTGATAAAAGAAGTATTTGGTATATGTGGTCCACGACATAGATCTACCAAAGGACCACATCTGTAGATAGTAATGGTCTCTTCTGCAGGCAAATCATTGATGATTTCAACCTGGAAACAGAAGAATGAGTCATAACAGCAAATTAAAATTCAAAATTCAAAGATTTTGAAGCAATGTTTGCTTAACCAACCTTAAAACTATTTTCAGAAAACATCTCAATTGCTTGTTCTTTCGTCACTTCAATCCTCTCAAATGGTTGCCCTTCCCGAGCAGCTTTTGTAGCTTTTGCTTCAATGTTGGGAAAGTGACTTTCATTTAACCCCAAATCGCCATAAAATGCATCGTAATAAAAACCCTGAAATAGCCAATTTTGTACATTAGAAACAAAAGAACCAAGAACCAAACAATGGTGTCCTAAAGCTTTACCTCGCCTCTAGTAGTACAGGGTCCGATACAAAGCTTGCATCCATAGTTTTGCTCGAGAGCCTACACCCAAAGAAATCACCAGTTTTAACCAAATCGTTCGTCTTCATGACTTTAAAATGATGTAAAACTATTTACCTGGCCAAGAATGTGAGCGCTAGAATGCCAGAAAGTATCTCGACCTTTGTCGCTATCGAATTTGAAAAGCTCAAGCTTACAATCACCTTCAAGTGGTCTATTCATATCCCATAAAACATCATTAACCGAAGAAATCAAAGCGGAATTAGCCAAACCCTTTGAAATCTGCGCTGCGATGTGCATAGGAGTGGTTTCCCATCTCTTTCCTTCTCTCATGTTACCATCAGGCAACGTAATCCTAAACACACACAAAGGTTACACCATTAAAACCTAGAAATTAAAAAATGAAATTGCTTGATCGTGTGTATTACTTGATGAGATCATGTGGCAGAGAGTGACGCTGGAGCTGTTTGGATTGAAATTGCTCAAAGAGAGTGATCCGCTTTGAGATCACGGCAGAGAGATCATTAGCCACCATTGTTGATGGTGCAGTAGAAATCGGCTCTCGGCTCTGTTCCGTGAATATAGGGTTTTGTGTCGGAGGGTTTTTTTTTTTTCTTCTAAGTCGGAGAGGTTTTATAATCGTTGACTTTCTTTGGATTTTGAATATTTAAAGACTTTTGGATCCAACGTTACCATTTATGGTCAAAATTATTTGCGAGATTTGTTTTCCTTTTATTCATGACTATAAATTTAGGAAATAACTAAAACAGTTTTTCTTTTTTAAAAAAATTGGTCAAAATTAAATATCATAAACAAATTGTCTACAATATTATATCAAAAAATTGGTCAAAATTTCCCTAAATCATATACAAAATTAGGTAAACAACATTCTATCATATATCTGTTTTTTTAAGATTAATTGTTTTTCCTAGATTAATTTCTTATGTATTATATTTTTTAATTGTGAATTTATTTCACAGTTCTTTTATCTTTAGAAAAAAAAGGTAAAGAAATAAAATTGTTGGACTATTATAGTTCATATTTATTGGGAATCGTGTACCGGAAAAATATTTCAATTCCTTCTCGTGCATTACCCGTACAATTTAATAATAATAAAAATTATATATTATATTCAATTTTTTTTAAAAGTATTGTTGAAATTTAGCTAAATTAATAAAAGAGATATGAATAGTAAAATTTAGATAAATATCTAAAACAAAAAATATATAAGTTAAAAAAAATTATTTATTAATGGAAAGATAAATATACAATTTAGAAATATGTATATATAACATTTTTAAAATTAATTATTGGTTATTAAACAGAAAGACAAATATAAAATTGAAAAATAATTTTAATAATAACCATTATATATCTAATTTTTTTAAAAAAATATCTATAATTCTTAAACTAGAGATATTGATATAATTTTTTTTTATAAATAATTAAATTTACAATACTTTTCACATGGCGAAAGTATAATATTTTATGTATATTTTCTATACGTTTTAATTATTATGTATAAAGAAATGATTTAGTAATTATTTCTAGTCTATTTGTAACACAATGAATTTTAATAAATAATTTATGTTTTTATATCGTTGGAGATTCATTTAATTAAAACCGGTTTAGTCATTTTCACAGAACAAAAATCTATCCTACTATCAAACGAGTAGACTAGGTTTTATTAGCGTCGATCAGAAAACCGGTAAAATTATGCTATCAACTTGTGATTTGGATGGACGGATCTATGTCGTTTATATTGAAGTCACCACCAATGCTACGAGGAGAGTTTTAATTCAAGGTATTACGACTTCATTAGTTAGAGTTGTTGTTTTTACAGATTATACAGAAAGTATATTCATGTTTTGATTATTATATGTTGCTTTATGTATAATCATTTTACTAGGAAATCATTATTCTTTCATTTAATATTTCTACTAGTTACTCAATAAAATGGTATCTATTTTTTTTTTAGAGATTCATTTAATTAAAAGCCGGTTTAGTTATGAGTCGATTGGTATTTGGAATAAAACCATCAAACCGGCCTTTCACACACTGTATAACAAAAAGCAAAATCTAAATTTACAAAATCTTAAATGAACAATTGTGAGGCCCATCTTTAATAAATAAAATTGAAAAATGAGTAAGAAAACGAGTAAGAAAACGAGTAAGAAAACGAGTAAGAAAACAGTTTTAATTCGTTTTAACGGTTTTTCATAAATTGGGTCGGACTTGACATGCAAATTTTTTATAAAAAAAACTAGAGATATTGATAATTTTTTTTTTATAAATAACTTAATGTACAATATTTTATAATACTTTTCACATGGCAGAAAGTATAATAAGTATAATATTGTCTGTAAATTTTCTTTATGTTTGATTATTATGTATAAAAAAATTATTTAATAATTATTTCTACTTTACTTGTAACCGTGAAATTTAAATAAATAATATCTATTTTTATCGGGATGAATGCAAATAAAACCCTAGGGTTTGACGTTTTCACCAATTAAACCCTCACTTTTGAAGAGGTGTAAAAAAAACCCTAACGTTTATATTTTAAGCAAATTAAACCCTCCCGTTAAAATGACTAACGGAAATCAAAACACAGTCGTTTTGGTACTGACCAAA
>KE151622.1:254309-278608 GCA_000411095.1 Aethionema arabicum
TAGATGAATTTTAAGTGTTTTCTGGTGTTTTAATCAAAACACGGTCGTTTTGGTCAGTACCAAAACGAGTGTGTTTTGATTTCCGTTAGTCATTTTAACGGGAGGGTTTAATTTGCTTAAAATATAAATGTTAGGGTTTTTTTTACACCTCTTAAAAAATGAGGGTTTAATTGGTGAAAACGTTAAACCCTAGGGTTTTTTTTCATTCGTCCCTATTTTACATGATTTAATCTTCAATAATAATGTAATTAATTATTTACACATTTTATTGTTGGTGGCCACAATTTGAAGTCAAATTCGAAGGTCTTAACCTCTATCATTATTATAATAGAAAAGGTAAAAAGTTAGATATTTCACTTTTGCAAATCGCATAAAATTATATAATTTTCTCAAAATAAATTATAAAACTAACGTAACTAATTTGGCGTATATGGAAATTTGTCCTATAAAAATCCATTTAATATTTTTTTGCCATTTTATTATATAAAAATGTGGTTTGTGGTGGGTGATTAAACTTTACGACCTCACAAAATTATTATTATTCAAAACCTAATTTTCTTAATTTAATATTTTATTTTTGTCCTCATTTGATTACACCAATAATTATATCATTTTCTTATGAATATATCATATTATATAAACAATGTCTTGATTATTACATTCTGAATTAATAATAGACTGTTTAACTTAGTCTTAGTCATCAAAAAGCCAACTAACAAAGCATTATGTTCGTAACATTAATTAATTATTATCACTAATTCTTTTGCTAATTATTTATTTAACAAAAAAAAACTCGAAGATTCTCATATCCCGGTTTGTTCTAAACCGGATCATACCTTACCAACCAGTTAAAAAAAATTAAGAAAAAAAAGTCGTATATAAAAGGAAAAACAAAAATTACATGGAGGTCACTGTTTTTATAAAAAGTTTTCATTTTCACCCCAAACTATTGAATACAACAATCAAGCCCAATCCAAGGGCCAAAAATTAACAAAAAAAAACTAAAAAGTTTTAAGTATGATGAAGAGATGCAATTCTATCAGTAAGTTCTGCAACTCCTTCATCTTGTTCCTCAGCTATGGAGTCCTGAACAACAAAAACAACACTAAATTGAGTTTCAACAGCACACAAAAACAACATAGATTATCTACTTTTGTCGTTAATTACCGCTTTATCAGGTTTAGGTTGAACACCAATGCATTTAGAACCACTTATACTTGCACTTTTCATCAGATTACGAGCACTGTAACCTCCTCCATTGTCTGCATCTTCACTTTGTTCAGATCCCTTAGAGTTTTCCATTGTTGAAGCAGCAGCAACAGCTGCTGCTGCTATTCTCTCAACATCACTATTTTCTACGTTGTTTCCACTGTTTGGAGCTGGAACTCGCTCTCTGGAACACATTCAACAACATCAAATTTGATTCTTGATACTCAAACATCACTAAATCCATAGACAAAAGTTAAATACCTTGGTAATGAAGCATGATGTCTATGCAGTGCAGTGTTTCTTCCTCCTCCTGCTGCTGCTCCTCCGCCTTTGCCTTGAGTCTCTTCAAGATGAGCAAACTGTTTCTTGAATCGATCAACTCCACTGCATAAAGATTGAAACTTAATCTCAGAAAACATTGGTTCTTGAAACCAAGAACAGAAGCTGTTTGATTCTTTAAACAGTTAAAAGTGATGAATCCAGTGACTAACCTAGGATACATGAAGCTAAGTTGATCACCACCACGAAGATATTCCTCCAACATTTGTGGATGGTATTCCAAAGTCTATGTTTTTTTCCACAGATAAGTGAGCAATTGTTAGGATCATGAACAACAAAGAGATCAAAAACCAGGGAAAAAGAAACTTTGTGTTTACCTCTCTGTAAATTAGTTCTCTGACATCATCTTTTGTTAATTTCTTTCTCTCAAAGTCAAATTCAAGCTTTGAAATCGGTTGTGTTGACGGTTCACGCTCTGAATTCGATAGTCCACTGAAGTATGGATCCGCTAGTGCCTGTAAATACACAAACCACAAAGAAATCAGAACAATGAAAATCGAGTTTCAATCTGTGCAGTCAAACAAGTTTACTTAGTCTTACATCTTCGGCTGATGCACGATCTTTTGGATCAAAGGCAAGCAGGCGTTGAAGCAAGCTAAGAGCTAAGGGATCAGCTTTAGGAAACTTATGAGAAAATGGAACTGGCTGTTTTTTCCTCATACTGCTAAGATATCTCCTTGCTTTCTCATTTCTGATCTGTCAATTTCAACACACAATATACTCACATGAGATTGTTTTCAGAGGTTAATCTGCAACACAAATGTCTAATGTTTCGATGAATAGTGTATTACTTACTCTGGATATGGATTCAGCTGGTGGAGTACCAAGGAAATCAGTCATGAGATCAAGCTGATGCACTACGTTTTTCCCAGGAAACAAAGGTTTACCCAAAAGCATTTCCGCGAAAATACAACCAACACTCCAGATATCAATCGCAGGTGTATACTGAACACAGCAAAGTAAAGTTTCTATGAGTCATTTGTCTTATCGACACAGAGAACCAAAGCAGATCATGATAGTTTTCATAAGAATAAGATTCAACAAGAAATGGGCAGTTAAGTCCAGTGAAAAAGAATCTTACTTTGGAGAAAAAAGATCCACAGAGTTCAGGAGCACGATACCATCGCGTAGCAACATAATCCTATAAGATAGATGAAAAACTGAGATCAGAACATATGCAAGAAACAAACTACTTTCCACATTCTTTAACTGAGATTACTCACAGTCCAAAATATAGCGGTTGGGGCGTCATTAAAGGATACTCGAGCCAATCCAAAGTCACAGATCTTTAACTTACAATCAGCATTAGCTAGAATGTTCTTTGGTTTCAAATCTCTATGAAACACATTAGCTGCAAACAGAAACTCAAGAAGTTCAATGATCTAGCAGACCATGAGGACTAAAAGGAGAAGAGATAGGATCAGAAATTAACCTGCGTGAACATATTTGAGACCGCGAAGAAGCTGATACAAGAAAAACTGATAATGTTCAGGAGTCAAATCATCATTTGCTTTAATCACTTGATGAAGATCAGATTCCATTAACTCAAAGACAACATAAATATCTTGAAATTCTCGTCTAGAAGGAGGTAGCATGATATGTTTAATTTCAACAACATCTGGATGCCGTAGTAACCGAAGTAATTTGATCTCTCTAAGAATCCTAGTTGCATCAGAAACATGTTCAAACACATCGTTTATCTTCTTAATTGCAACTCTTTCTCCAGTGTGAGAATCTATGGCGGAAGCCACAACACCATAGCTTCCTTTACCAACTACTTCTTGAATCTGATACCTGTTTGCTTCTCCATACTCTGTGAAGAACTCGGTTTCGTGTGCCCCCTGAAGATGGAAGAAAGTTCATCTAAATCACAAATTCAAAAACATGGATTCTTCATCCATCTTGATATAACACATCAGTTTCTCAATCACAGAGCTCCAAGAAGAAAATCAATTAAAGTCGTTCAAATACTAAACGATCGCGACAAGAACAAGACAAATGTTTCTTAATTGCATCATGAAGTCAACCAAATTGATGGATCTAAGATCAATGTAGAGCTCAAGTCTATAATCAAATCAAAACATACTAAAAAAAGGCGATGAGAAATAGAAAGGGTACCTTCTTAAGAGGATCCATAGGTAAATGATTTCGTTTAGGAACCTTAATATGAGTTAAGCCAGAGAAATCAAGATCTTCAATAATAATAAGTTCCTTTAAATCTTCATCAGATTGATGAGAATTAGAAAAAGGGGAAGAATTGAGAGTTGGAAGATGAGTATTAGAAGAAGTAGTAGAAGAAGAAGAAGAAGAAGAAGAAGAAGAAGGTCGCTGAAAAAGCCATCGACGAACACCGTCGACGAGATTCCCACCACCACCCATTAAACCAATAATTTAGGAGAAATTAAAAAAGACTTAAAATTTACGAAATTAGGTCTCCGATTTTGCTCTCAACCAAACAATTATGGGTCAATTTGCCACGTTTCTCGCCGCTTATCGCGATTGTCTTTCTTTCTCTCTCCCTTCGGACTTGGAGACCATCACCTTCTTCACACCTCTCTCTCTCTCTATCTCAATCTCAATCTCTCTCCTTATTTTTAATTAATTTTTGTTTTTTTTTTAATTATTTTTCATGTGCACACACAGATATTTTTTGCCTGGTTGATTAGAGAGAGAGAGAGTGACGAGGGAGACGAAGATGTAAAACTGATTTATCGGTTTAAGAAATTGTGATCCGGTTTAAATTGCGGTTCTATTAAACCGGATTTGAGTATAGTGAATCGCTAATAAATGGGCTTTGGTCTTCACTATTCTTCACTTTCGGTCCACGTAAACCAAAACATATTAATATTGGTGGAAAATATTAAGAAAATATTTGTTTATTTTATTAATAAATTACAAACGACTGTTAGGAAATTGGAAAATTATTTAGAGTAGAAATTAGAAAAAATATTTAGTTTTTTTTTGCATAGAAAATTATTTAGTTAAAAGGGAATATTATGCATTCAATGTAGCGAAACAAAAATAAATAATTGTAGTATAATAATATATGAAAATGGCCTTTATTTCTTTATGGAAATTAATTTTAAATGTTTTTTATTGGGTCAACGCTATTAACGTAAAGAGAGAGAAGAAATCTGATTGGTGGAGACGTGGTCCCACTTTTAAGCTGGCGTCGTCCAATTGGAAAACAAAGAGTCTAATAAATAACTTGTGGATAATATGACGTGGCACTGAGTCAAACTAGTCAAATCCCCTCCTGTACCTCACGTGACATTCAATAAATTACTTTTTATTCATTTATTTTTTACTATTTACTCATTTCGGATGTTAAATTTAAATCAATCAAAATTTATCCCTAATTAAATCGGAAGAAAGATGGGATTGTTTTTGTTATATTTTAGTTGTATATAATCAATCTACGTGAGTTTTGGTATTGCGATTATAGGCCAACCACTTTATCTCCATCTTCAAAATTTTAAAATTATTTTATTTTTTGTTATTTATATAAAATAAAAAAATGTAATACGTGAAGGAATATTGAATATGGATGGCACGACCATAAAATAATTTTAAGATTGATTCTTTAGAATGCACGATCATACTAACATATATACATACGTGTTTGGATAATTCGTTTTATTTATATAATAAAAAATTGATAATTGTATAAACAAGATGACGATGCAATAAAATAAACTAGTTACTTCAATAATCTAGAAAAATAATGTCATGAATAATATCCAAGCTAAGTCCGAATTAAATATGCCAAAATAATTAATTATAATTAAATGCTTCTAGTGTTTTCTGCATACTCAAGCGGTTAAAAAAAGTATTTTATGAAATTATTTTTTTGGGGGAAAAAAAATAAAACACCAAAAGCCTCAAGTCTACGGCTCAATTTTCACTTTGCGTTTCACAGTTTTCGTTAGTTTTTTTTTTTACTTTTGTTTAGTAGTTGATTTCGTCGGAGTTTAGAGAGAGAAAGTGTCGTGTTGTGGACTTTCTCAAGAGGAGAGAGAAAGAGAGGGAGGGGGGTCTAGTCGAGGCGTTGGTAGTTGTTCAAGGAGAATTTGAGAGTTGTAGTACAAAGATATTGTTTGTTAATTAGTGTTTAGTGGATTTGTGATTTGTTTCACTACTTACTCATTTCATCCCATCAACAAATCATACTTCATAGGTGTTTCTTCAGAATCTGAGTTCCTATCTTTGCTTAAAGCTCTAAACTTTTATCTGTTTCTGCTATTGGGTTTTTGAAAATTTCAATTTTTTTGAAATCCAGGAACAGTTTATTTGGTATTCTTGGCTTGAAATCTGGTTTCTTTGATGGGCTTGTTTGGATTCTGGTAAAGTTTCGCCTGGTTTGAGGAGTCGTTGATTTGGACTGAGTTCTGGATCTCTGAATTAGGGTTTTAGCTCAAAGGCAATGGAAAAGCCTCGTTTTCTGGATTTGGGAATGGAGAAGTTTGCAGGTCGATGTTTGATGCAATAGCATTCGGAATATGAAGATGAATATGAAGAAATTTCTCAAGAAATTGCGTATGATGCCGAATCAACGCGAAGATGGTGAAGGGTCAATCTCAATAAGGAGCAAGAAATCTAGTGATGCACCATCTCCTTCAGATTCATCTAGGTTACAATTACATGAAAGTCACATCCCTGAAAGCAAACCTTTTTCCGGTTTATCAAATTGGTTAAGCTCAATTGGTCAAAAGAAAAGCTCTAGTCCAACGACTTCTTCTAATGCAAATTGCAATGTAGCTGAAACAAGTACTGAACTTGGTGGTCCTGTAGCTACTATTGGACCAGAATTAGGTTCTAGTAATTCCAAGGATCCAGAGGTTGAAGAAGAATTTCAGATACAGTTGGCTTTGGAGTTAAGTGCTAGAGAAGATCCTGAAGCTGCTCAAATTGAAGCTATTAAGCAGTTCAGTTTAGGTTCTTCTCCTTCTGAGAACTCTCCAGCTGAACTCATGGCATATCGGTATTGGGTAAGTTCTTAACTCATTGCTGAATTTGCTGCATAATCTTTTGTTCTTATAACGAATTTTACATGATCTGGAGCTGTTTTTTGGGCATTTGCAGAATTATAACTGTCTTGGCTATGATGACAAGATTGTGGATGGTTTCTATGACCTTTGTGGAGTACCGAATGAATCGTCTTCGGAGAGAATACCTCCCTTAGTTGATCTTCAAGGAGAACTTGTCTCAGATGGTATAACATGGGAAGCTATTCTAGTGAACAGAACCGGAGATTCCAATTTGGTGAAACTTGAGCAAATGGCTCTTGATATTGCACTAAAAACAAAGTCAGTTACTTCTTCCAGCTTTGTGAATAATGAATTGGTAAAGAAACTAGCGGTTTTAGTTGGAGATTACATGGGAGGACCAGTCGTGAACCCGGATAGTACATTAAGAGCTTGGTGGAGTCTAAGCTATAGTTTAAAAGCAACTCTTGGGAGCATGATTTTGCCTTTGGGTTCTTTAACTATTGGGTTGGCTCGTCATCGTGCCTTGCTATTCAAAGTATGTACCTTCCCCTTTATTGCTTTTACTTTGTGTGCAAATTACACAAGAGAGACATGTTTTAACTTATGACTTTAAAGCTAGTTCTGCCAAAAGCCCATGTTTGTGTGACTTTTTTTAAAGTTTTCTGTTTTGTATTTAAAGCATATTGCAGCTCTAAAACCTTGGTATGGTGTTTTTGTGTCTTATTTTCTATGAGACTTTGTAGGTTTTGTGTGATAGTGTTGGTGTTCCTTGTCGAATAGTCAAAGGACAGCAATATACTGGTTCAGATGATGTGGCTATGAACTCCATTAAGACTGATGATGGCAGGTGACTTTATGTATCTATACTCAACAACTTCTCTATCTGCTGCAGTTGCATATATATATATATATATAGAAATGAACATAGTTGTATATGGACTTGGATGTGTGCTGGATGTACTTAGGCTTTAAAGCAGGATTCTTAAGTGTGTTTCTTGCTTGTGTTGCAAACGTGAATTTTCAGGGAGTACATTGTTGATCTGATGGGAGATCCAGGCACACTTATCCCGGCAGATGCAGCTGGACTACAACTGGATTATGATGATTCTGTATACTCTGCGAGTCCTCGAGATGTTGATTCATACCATATAGCTTCTTCCAGCAGTGGGATTGAGAGTTCATTTGAAGAACACGCTGAATCTTGGTCTAAAACCAAGGGTTCCAACCAATCTGAAGGTGCAAATATTTCTAGGGAAAGTCATAAGGCTCCAGCTCCAGTTCATCAAATCTCCAGTAGGTCTGCTCATTCTTTTACTCATGCTAGATCACCTTCTTGGACTGAAGGTGTTAGCTCTCCAGCAGGACGGAGAATGAAAGTCAAAGATGTTTCACAATACATGATTGATGCTGCTAAAGAGAATCCACATCTAGCTCAGAAGCTTCATGATGTATTACTTGAGAGTGGAGTTGTTGCTCCGCGTAATTTGTTTTCTGAAGTATATTCAGAGTCTATGGAGGCTACAGTTGAAATCAGATCTTTAGCTGAAGCTAAAGATGAGAAAGGGAAAGATTTTAGAAACCAAAACAATCTTGGTCCAATGCGGTTTTTGCCGCCACTTCCAAGAATGCAATCTAAAGCTGTAGCTGCAGCTGATTCGTCACATTCTGAAGCAGCTACTGAATATCCAAGAAATGTTCCTGTTGCTGTAGCTGCAGCAGCTGTTGTTGCATCTTCTATGGTTGTTGCTGCTGCTGCCAAGTCAGCAAACTCAGATTCCTCTACCTTAGAACTTTCTGCTGCAGCTGCTGCTACTGCTGCAGTTGTGGCAACAGCTGCAGCAGTCAGTAGACAGCTTGAACTAGATTCACAGAGCAATGAGGAGGATTGTTCAGGTGGACGTGAACCACAGGGTAGCGGAGACATACTTCATGCGCCAACTTCAGGAGGAGAAAGAAGATCTGACAGATCTATTGGCAATGAAAGTTCAAGATCTGATGCTGCAATTGACGATGTGGCTGACTGCGAAATCTTATGGGAGGAAATTACCGTGGGAGAGCGTATCGGACTTGGTACTCACTTATGAGATTTACTATAACTGGTACTACAAAGAATAAGTATTTTAGATTTCTCTCTTTTGATGCAGGATCTTATGGAGAAGTGTATAGGGGAGATTGGCATGGAACTGTGAGTATCTCATATATCTCTTATCGCTTACTACATGTAACTCTGTTCATGTTCTCGACTCGGAGATTATGTACTTCAATATTGTTGAAACCTTTGGTTTGGTAGGCAGTGGCTGTTAAGAGGTTCCTTGATCAAGATCTGATTGGAGAGGCACTTGAGGAATTTAGAAGTGAGGTACAAAGACATTCTCTTCTCTGGACATTCTTGTACACTATCAAGTTTTGAGCATAAACCAGTAAGCTACAGATTCATAACATTCATCTTAATGGTATACAAGGTCCGCATCATGAAAAGACTCAGACACCCTAACATTGTTCTCTTCATGGGAGCTGTTACTCGCCCACCAAATCTCTCAATAGTTACAGAGTTTCTTCCAAGGTATGCTATATGACTTAGAACATTTTCTTCAGTTTCTGCTTTTCTTGGATGTTTACTGGTACAGTTTTACTTGTGCAGAGGGAGCTTGTATAGGCTAATCCACAGACCTAATAACCAATTAGATGAAAGAAAACGTCTAAGGATGGCTCTTGATGCTGTATTTACTCTCTTCTCTCTCACTTCTATTACCTATATGTGTCTTCTTCTTGATGTTCTTTTTTCGATGTTTTAGGCTCGTGGAATGAATTATCTACACAGCTGCAATCCAGTAATTGTACATAGAGATCTTAAATCCCCAAATCTTCTTGTTGATAAGAACTGGGTTGTTAAAGTCAGTCTTCTTTCCTCTCCAGCTACGGTTATGTTCATATAAACTCTAATCCATCAATATATGTAATAGCTTACGTAATTTCTCAGGTTTGCGATTTCGGTTTGTCTAGAATGAAACTCAGCACATACCTTTCTTCAAAGTCAACAGCAGGCACGGTAAGCTGCTTAAAAGAAGTTAACTTTCCCTGTCTTAGTTTCCATTGCAGCTAGCTTATATCTTTGATCTTGTTGCTGGTTTCAGGCTGAATGGATGGCTCCAGAAGTGCTTAGAAACGAACCAGCAGATGAAAAGTAATGGAATTGTTAGATCTTTTACTAAAGAAATATATGCTTTAAGCTCATAAGAACCCAGGGCTTATGTGAAGAAAACCATTTTTGTGAAAACAGGTGTGATGTTTACAGCTATGGAGTTATTCTTTGGGAACTCTTTACACTTCAGCAACCATGGGGGAAAATGAACCCAATGCAAGTTGTTGGTGCTGTTGGATTTCAACATAGACGTCTTGAAATTCCTGATTTTGTTGATTCTGCAATTGCAGATCTCATCAGAAAATGCTGGCAAACGTAAGTAGTTAGATTCTTTACCTGATTTTGAAGTTATACTTGTGAATGATTCTAAGCTTTTCTTGTTGGATTTATTAGGGATTCAAGGTTAAGACCAAGTTTTGCAGAGATTATGGTTTCTTTAAAGCAGTTACAGAAACCAATAGCGAGTCAAAATATCCAGAGAACGGTTCCAAGTTCTTCATTGACGACTGAGCAAGAACAATAGGCTTGAAATCAGATCAAAAGGCAAACATTTTTTGGGTTGAAGATTGTTTAATGTTCATAGATTTTATCTGCTCTGAAAAGAAATGTGATTATGGAGCTTTAAAGATGAAAGAAGATGATGATGATGATGATGATGATGATGATGATGATGAATTGATGATGATGAAGGAATCATTGTTGGATGTTGTGGTATGTGGTGAGCTTTGCAATAGAACAACTTTGATCCCATGTTTTGTAAAAAAGGAAAAAGAAAATATTGTTTGCTGAATTGTTAATCATATAAAGAATGTTATATTTTAGGAGCAAATCTAAATATATAATATAGTTTTTTATGGGTAAAAATAATTTAAAATTTTAGAAGTTTTGTGTATATATATATACACACTAAAAATTCCAATTTTTGATGATTTTTAATTTTTTCAAATTAAGATCTATATACACAGAAGTTCATTCAAATAAATAATACTCTATATTAGTAAAATATTGAAATAAATAATCTACTCTTCTTCTTTTTTTGGTGAATATAAAATTTAAAAATCGAAATATTGAAATTTAAATTCCATCACACGAAGAAGATAACTTATATTAATATTTAATTTGATCTGAAACAAAAATTATGAAATGGCGAGTATCTTCAGTACTACGGCTTTTTTCCTCTCGAAGCCACTCACCAAAACGGTGTCGTACCATCACTGTTACGCCTCTTCTTCAACCCCGCCGGAGCCGAATCCTCCACCTCAGCCAGAGTCTCCGTCTCCGCCACTAAGCTCGGTCTCTCAGCAGCAGCCAAAGAAAAAGAAGACCGTTGACTCAACGGATTGGGTGGCTTCTTCTTTGACTCGAAGGTTTGGAATCGGTGCGGGTCTTGCTTGGGTAGGGCTTCTAGCTTTTGGTGTTGTCTCCGAGCAGATTAAGACACGATTTGAAGTCTCTCAGGAAGAAGCTAACACAAGGTCGTTTAGCATCATAGTAGCTTCAAAGCTTTAGTTTAAGATTTTGATCAGAGATTAGGTTCTTAAAGAAGTGACATTCGAATGGAAAGGGATTTTGATTTTGTAACTCGTTTGTTGATTCTCCTGCTATCCTATTTAGGCTGTAATTGTTAGAATCTTAGGTCGAAAGTTGGAATCTCATGTTTCTCACAGTAATCAGCCTCACAATTTGAGATTTTCTGTTGCTTTGAAGCTAACAATTTGGATTTTGAACGGAGACTCTAGATTTGTTCTTACAAATTGACAATTAAATGAAGAAGGATCTTGATTTCATAGCACGAATGTTGTTTCTCTTGTTATCCTACATAGGATTGTAATCAGCCTCACAAGATTTTGAAATTCGTTTCTTTTGTGGGTTTGCAGAGATGTAGAAGAGCAAGAAGAGATCGTCTTGCCCAATGGCATAAGGTAACATGTCCTAGAACACAAAATTTTGAACTGATTTATCTCTTTGAAGGCTAGTTCTCAGTTGTCACTGCTCTATGGACTCAAAATTTGTAGATACTTTGATCTGCGGCTTGGAGGAGGAGCCACACCACGACCAGGTGACTTAGTAGTGATTAATCTAAAGGGACAAGTGCAAGAGACAGGAGACGTATTCGTTGACACATTTGGAAGCAAAGACAAGAAACCATTAGCTCTTGTGGTAGGCTCAAAACCATATAGCAAAGGGTTATGTGAAGGTTTAGATTATGTTCTAAGATCAATGAAAGCTGGAGGTAAACGAAGAGTAATCATTCCACCATCTTTAGGATTCGGAGAAGATGGGATTGAACTGAAACCAGGTTTGCAGATTCCGCCGTCTGCTTCATTGGAGTATATAGTTGAAGTTGATAGAGTCTCAATTGCACCTGCTTGAGATTTGTAACTTTGGTTTTGTTGCCAAAGTCCTTAACTTTGTTGATTAGTGTCTTGACCGAATCTCTAATTCTTGATAACCGGGGATTAAACCGGTTTTGGTAATCGGTCCCACAATTATCCGGTAGAGTAGTCTTCTCAAGCGAGAAACAACTTGCCAATTACAAAAATCTTTGACCAAGTTAGGCATATTTTTTACGTGTATATGAAAATGTGCAATTTCCGTGAAATGTAATAAAGAAACGGTGTAAGATTTGTAACCACATGAAATTCATCGGAATCTCACCATTTACAATGCTAAAGACTGCGACTTTTATGAGCTCTTAACTCCAAATTTTTTTTTTGTGTAGACGACCAAAAGAGATAAGGAATCGATTCTCTTCAATTGAAAGGCACATAAAGAATTTTGGTTTGCGAAATTGAAATTTGTTGTTGTTGCTTTCGTTCGGGAGAATGGGAACAGTCATCGATTCCCATTATCTAGCCATCACGGCTATTATCACTGTAAATCTCTCTGTTTTTCGGTTGATTCGTGTCAATTCTCTCTTTATATCTTTGTTTCTTGAGAAATCACGACATGGGTCTGTCCTAATTTCGCATCTTTTGTAGGTTTGTTATCAGTTCATATTCTTCGTGATCACAGCTCTTTTCAAGTTTGATCAAGTTACAGACTTTGCAGGTACAATTATTCAAATCTGAATTTTGATTGGGACTTTCAGGGATTCTTAAGAACGATTGTAGAGAGCTTCTTCTCCTCCAATTTCATTGACATTTGACTCAAGAATCAAGATTTGATATCTCCTTGTGTGTTCTCAGGAAGTACAAACTTCGTAATACTCGCTGTAATCACTCTGGTTCTCAAAGGAACATTTCATTTCCGTCAAGTAAATCTCTTCTTTCTTCCATTATAATCTCTTCTGTATTGATGATGTTGTGTAATCATTTGTGTTTTACTTCAACATTCTTCATCTCTCAGATAGTTTTGACAGTCTTTGTCGTCATTTGGGGACTTCGTTTGGGTTCGTTTCTTCTAATGAGGATCTTACAATGGGGTGAAGATCGTCGTTTCGATGAAATGCGTGGTAATTTGGGGAAACTAATAGTTTTCTGGACTTTTCAGGTAACTAAAACATACATATGATCATCGTTTCAAAAGATAGAATTCAAAGTACCTTAAACTAACATGTGTGTTATGTTCTTTTGGCTGCTAGACTGTGTGGGTTTGGACAGTTAGTTTACCTGTAACTCTTGTTAATGCAAGCGACGGTGGAAGATTATTTCAGCCTGCAGATGTTATAGGTTGGACAATGTGGGTTGCAGGGTTCTTAATTGAAGCTATAGCTGATCAACAAAAGCTTTCATTCAAAAATTCACCTGAAAACAAAGGAAAATGGTGTGATGTTGGAGTTTGGAAGTATTCACGTCATCCAAACTACTTTGGTGAGGTTAGTAACTAATCGGTAAGAGATTTCGATAGATTTTATCTGTATGGTTATGGCTGCTTGATGAGTGGTTTATGAATGTTAGATGTTACTCTGGTGGGGTATATTTATAGCTGCATTACCTGCACTTAAAGGTGTAGAGTACCTTGTTATATTTGGACCAATCTTCCTCACTTTGCTACTGTTCTTTGTTAGTGGCATACCGTTACTCGAGGTTTGATCTCTTTTTCAACTACAATACTTACTGAATCACGTTTTGAAAGTATAATATTGATTGTGTTGTAAGCAGACATCCGCTGATAAGAAACATGGTAACTCTGGAGCTTATAGACACTACAAGAAGACAACAAGGTTATTATGATATAAGTTTTGCTGCTACTTTCTTGTTTAAACACTGTTAATGGCCTTATTTACTCTTCAATTTTGATATTGGTTTAACAGTCCTTTGATTCTATTACCAAGAGGAGTATATGGGAACATACCAAAGTGGTGCAAGACAGTGTTTCTCTTTGAGTTTCCATTGTACAGCCGCAATCTCCCTCAAGAAACTACAGTCTGGTGAGTTTGTTTCCTGGATTCCTCCTCCTTTCTTGATTTGTAACCTACAAGATTGTGTTATGAACTTATGAGTTTTCGCCTTTTCGGGCGCAAGGAGTAGAGGAGACTCAAAGAAGAAGAGCTAAAGAAGTAAATGACTGAGAGATACATGCTTACAGTTCTTAGCAGTTTTTTCTGTTCTTCATGATCCAACTCTCTTCTGTATAGATTCTCATCAAGTTTTCAATACTCCATTGATTTGAAAAAAGTTGCTGATTTCATTGATTGATGTTTGAGAGTGTAAATCAGTGAAGGATAAGTAAGATTAACATCAAGCTTCAAGTCTTACATTGTAGATATCCATTACAGTATCATCTATACATCATCTTCCCAAAAAAAAATGTTGAAGGAAAACACTATAAATGATCCAAAAATTGATCGTTTTGAGAGCTATTGAAGTGAACTGTTACTGAAATTCTCCAAGGAAATGACAGCACCTGATTTGAGTTCACTAGAAGGAGCATTAGAATGAGAGAATAAGATGTATAATACCCAGAGATGAAGGCAGAGGAGATAGAGAGCCGCCCAAATCCTAGCCGGTGGGTTTCGACGCAAGAAGACAGTTCCAGAGATGAAAATAGCGTTCAGCTGCCGTACTAACCATCCTAAGTGTTTCTTGCCTGATCGGATTTTATCTCTGAAAACTGGGTTAAGCTTTGATTCTGAGAAATTCCACTCTCCTGCTTCAAGATCTTGGGAAGAGGCTTCGGCTGCAGACATCCCTTTGTTTTCTTCTATGAGTCTTGATACTGCCTGAGAAAGAATCACATTTGGATTGTATTAAGAACATAGCTTTGTATGAGCAGAGATAGGTGAATATGATGTGTACCTCGATTCTAAACAAGAGAGTTGCTTTCTCTGAGGAAAGTGCTTCAACTTGGGATTGCTTCTGAATAAGATGGTCAGTGAGTTGGTCAAGTCTTCGTTTCCATTCAGTTTCAACTTCAGTTGGTTCTTCTATTTCTTTCTTCATAGTCTTGATGTCTGCTTCCAGCTTATTAGCCTGAGATTTTAACGAACAAGACTTACATATATGTACCAAAACAATAACCATTCCATGGGAAACTAAGTTGATCAGAATACTGTGGTAGCTAACCTTATCTTGCAACCGTCCGATTTTATCAGTCAGAATAGAAATCTCTGCTTCAAGCATCTGGTGTTCGAACATGTCTCCTCTGAAAGTATCTAACTATACATAGCTCACATACAAAAAGCATGGTTCTCGGATCAAATAGGGAAAGATTACCATGCTGAAAATGGAAAAAAGAAGGAAGACTCGAATTACCTGGTTTATACTATTTCCACTTTCCCGCATCTTGTAAGTTTTTCTCTTCAATTCTACATGGTGAAGAGAACATTTTCAGCAAAATTTATAAGAGAGAACTGATTCTCAATTCACTATGAGCAGTAAAAACCAATTGGTGTAGAAGAAGCTTTCTCAAAGAGGGAAGATCTTAATGCATATCAGAAACTGTAGTTTCTCACATAGAGAACATATACCTTCAAGAGCAGACTCTTTAAGCTCAACTTGTTCTCGAAGAACTGCTACCTGATCTATCTGATCACATCAGACAAGCAAGAGCTTAGTAAGCAAAAGTTGTTTTATAACATTGACTTAACAAAATAACTAGATAGTTAGTACAAACTTCCTATGCATCAGACGGTCTAAATCTTTCTGCAACAACAATGATCATTAACTTTTACCATTATTATTATTCAATTCCAGTTAATTCAAAAAACAACCCAAGGAAAACATTTTGTTGGAGGAAAGGAAACAAGATAATCAGATGAAGTTATCTTTGTACCTGAGTTTCAAGTTTCTTCTGCCCAGCAGCAACCGATCTTGTAAGTTCAGCGTTTGCAGCCTAAAACATACCAATTTTAAGTTTAAATCAGAAACTCAGATTCTCTTGAACAGCTTAAAGAGACATACTAACAACCAAGAATTTTTGGAAAACAAGATATGCACACGGTAGTACCTCTAGCCCAGCTAAGCGTGTAAGAACTTCCATTCTTGTATTGTTATGCTTCTGTTTTTCAAGGTCAGCAGCTTCCAGTGTTTCCATCATGTTTGTCTGCAACTCTGCAGCCTAAACGAAAGAGTACAAACACAGCATATATAGTCCATCCAGCTTGAATAACACACATGTCAAATCGTATTACAAGTGTTTGAGAAGATTACCTCTTTTGCCTGCTGTTTAGCTCGTTCCTCAACTATTTTCTCTAAGCTCTGTTTTTCTCCCTCAAGTCTTGCTACCATATTCTCTCGCTCTTTAATAACTGCTACAGCTTTTGTTGCAACTTTTTCAGCAAAAACCTTTTCCCTTCTCCTCCTACGTTCCTCCCTTTGACGCTCCCTCTCAGAGTCAGTGCTTGAATCAGACTCAGAATCTGAATCAGATTCATCATTTGACAAGGAAGAATCCTTCCTCTTTAGACCATCAGAAGAAGTGTTCCGTGAGACTTCTCCTCTCACCTGCTTTCCCCATACAGCACTTCTTCTGGGCTCACGACGATCAGTTTTCCCCACATTCGATAATGTTTCCCTGGGGGTTGTCTCATTGGCAGAAATTGTGGAGTCATCTGAAGGACTTGGCGCAGCATTCACATCCTCCCCACTCTCCTTATGAGTTGACTTAATAAATATGTCTTCAAGAGCGTTTGTGTTTTCAATGTCAGCTCCAGAAGGAGTAGGCACTTCCTTGTTCCTTGGTTTCCCATCTTGCTGTTTGTATTGCCTCCCTCTGGAATCAACCTCGTTACCAGCACTCTTTGCGTTCCTCTTTCCATCAGATACTGACAGATTTTTCCCTAAGTTTCCATGCCTTTTTCCATCCTTCTTCAATCCCCGAATTGCAGATGTTCCACTGGAAGCTCGACGCTGAGAAGTGTTGGTCCCCTGAATTGGAGTACTCAGAAGTTCTGTCCAGTCACTATCAGTAAGTGTAGGTTTTTCTTGTGTCAAACTTTGAGATGGTGAACTTTTCCTTCCTTCGGATTGATCTGGCTTAAGTAAATTTTTACTGCTACTTAAGTAGCTAGGTGATTTCTCTATTGAGTTTCTTTGTGATCCACTACTATAATCACTACCTTCATATGTTTTCTTCCTCAATTGGTCTTTCAAAGAAACAGGACTTCCAGATTTTGTAGAAGTCTCAAACACCTCATCATGTGTCTCAGACTTCTCATCCTTCCGAAGAGACTCTGCTGCTTGTTGATCAATCTGAAAAACGCAGTTTCAGAATCCCCAATTAGCATATATCACTTTTCTCGCCTAAGTTGATAACAATTAATTTAAGTTCCATGACTTCAGCAAGAATTTTGAGTGGCATGTTTTCATATGCCTCGAAAAGGGTATATAAACTAGTGAGGAAATTCCTAGATTAATGTGGAGGTTATGTTATCTAAAATCAGCTAAGATAAATTTGCAGGACCAGATCAAGTAAATTAGACTTACCTACAAATTCTACAAGAACAGAAAACTCTCAAGTAAAAACAATCTGAAATTGATATTTGATTCCAGAGACAATGCAATTGCCAGATGTTGTAATAACATTTGCCATTGATCACGCCCATCTCAGATGAGATCCAAATCAGGAAGAACAAGAAACAATTTCCGGTTTGCATTTTTCTCCAATGAGATATCAAACCAAAAAGTACCAAAATAAACTCTCAACAGCACGATAATCAAAATTTAACTGATCCCACCGACACCCAAATCGATAAATTAAATCCAATTTTTCCTTCGTTTAGTCTGCAAACAAATAGAAATAGTCCAACGATTCAAAATCTCACCTGTTGAAGAATCGTTTCAGCGGCTTTGAGCTTCGACGAGATCCAATTCGCCATTTTTCTTCACCGTCCCTTTCAAATCAACCTAAATACCATACGACAACGTTTTATCACCAAAGTACAGACGCATCAGAGAAGAGGAAGAAGAAGAAGAAAGCGGAAGGTGTAATACTACAGTGACGAGCCGGTGACGTAATTAAACAAAGAGATCCCACAATAACCGTACCAAGTCGTTAAACCCAAACCGGTTAAGCAAATTGCGTGGTTTGGTTTAATGTGATTTTTATTTTTCTAGTTTTCATCAAAATTCTGACCAAATCAACATTTTTTTTAACAATTATATAACTTTTACATCATATATAATTACAAAAAAAAAAATTAATTACTTATAACAACAATTTGAGAAAGAAACACTCAACGGTTTAGTAGCGGTAACTTCATGAATATTCACAATCTCTTTCCCGGCAGAAACAACCGTTCCGTTACCGTCACAGTCAACGTTAAATTTATTATTCTTCTGAATCACAACTTCATAAATCAAACCAATCATCTTTAAAAACGCTTCTTCAACGTTAACATTATCTAAAGCTGATGTTTCCAAGAAACAGAGACCCTCTGATTCCGCTAGAGTCTTTCCTTCTTCTTCGTTGACTTGTCTTCCTTGCCGGAGATCGGATTTGTTGCCGACGAGAACAACAACGATGTCGGAATTAGAGTAATTTCTAAGCTCCGATAACCATTTATGAATGTTTTCAAAGGTTTGTCGTCTAGTGATATCGTAAATTAATAAAGCTCCTAATGCTCCACGGTAATAAGAACTCGTTATTGCTCTAAATCTTGTCACAAAAAAAATTAAATTAAATTAAATCTTTGTTTTTATGTTATATAATGTAATTAAAATTTGGTACCTTTCTTGACCGGCGGTGTCCCAAATTTGAGTTTTGACGAGTTTATTATCAGCAACAGAAACATTCCGGTACGCAAATTCAACACCAATGGTCGGTTTAGAATCAAACCGGAATTCATCTTTGGAGAACCGGTTTAGTAGATTTGATTTTCCGACGCCGGAATCTCCGATCAAGACGGTTTTGAAGAGGTAATCACAGTCTTGGTCGTATGATTGTTCTGCCATGGAAGATTTTAATGGATTGTGTGTAATAAGAGGTTTGATTTTTCTCAAGAGAGTTTTATTTTATTTATTGAAAAATTCGAGATTAATAATGTATTTGTATGCCATTTGATTACGAAATAGTTTAATAAATGTCAAGTGAATTAATGGGTGATTTGGTCATATAATTTTTAGATTGATAATAATTAATAATACATCATGAAGATATGCAGATAAGTATTAGGTTTAATTAACTATTTCAATATGAGAAGGATAAAAAGCGTGAAGATATTTGTGCATAATTACAATTTAAGATTTTGTATATGTATATGATGTTACGTGACTATACTAAAATACAAAATTAAATTGACAAAACATTTATTTTCTTTTTGTTAATCTTTATTAGTTTAGTGTATTGTTATGTAATAACTTATTACTGACTTTTTTTTATCATGTGAATTTCACCTCTTTTTTTTTGTCTTACAATTTTTACCAAAAATCAGTCAAAATTTGGTTGATTTTAAAATACTTTATTTTTCTTCTTGTAATATATAAACCGAGTTAGGCATAAGTTGGGCCTAATATGGGCTTCTACGGGCTTAATTTTTTTATACGGGCTTGAATTTTGACAAACGAAAGAACATATATGCAATATTAAAAAAAAATTGTTTTCATTAAATTATAATTTACACAACAAGCAATATGGACGAGTGGTCCTCCAGTTATTTCTTTTTATTCATTAGGACAGATTGCATTTAATTTACATTTAAACTAATTAAACTGATGACCCAAACTATAAAAAATAAAAAAAATAAAAACTAGAGAAAGAGGTTATTCTGTCGAAAAGGGCATTAATATGGTGCATTAATTTCGCATGATAACGCACAGGTTTAAAGTTAAAAATAGAAATTCTGCAAACATCATAAATAATAGGGTTTAATGACAAAAGATTCGCAAATAAAAACCAAAAAAGTAAATAAAAAATTAAAGTGTATACTTAATTCCTTGAGTAAATGAAGAATATGATACTACTTAAAGGTAAAGCATAGGATCCTAGAATAGGATACCATATCTTTAGAAATAAACACACCACTATCACTTTTATTTACAATTTTATTAATATATAGAAATACGTGATAATACAAAGTACTAAACTATATAATTATGCCTAATTTGAATATATTAACTATTGGGAAAAAATATATAGTTATTATTTTAATATGTAAATCATTTCCAGACATCCCCTTATTTTATATAATTTGAAAATTATAATTTAGCCTCATCGGTAGCAACAACTTATTGAAAGCGTAAACCTCAATTAATTAATTAATTATATTTACCGTTCACGTATTTCTAATAAAAATAATATTCTGAACATTTTTATATTCGATTCCGTTGACCAATTTGAATACGGTCTCTGCGTAGTTACTCAGAAGAATAATTTAGTTTCCAAAAAAAAAAAATCCGAATTCAATCCTTCGCCATTGTGGTTCGCTGAGAAACTACGAAATATTTACCAGAAATTGAATCGACGAGTGAATTGTATGTTTTCACAGGAAATCTGTTTCAGTTTCATTGATAGAATCATATGCAATTTCAAATTTAGAGTGCTTAGAATGGAAGAGGATCTTGCGTAACCGAAATTGTTTTGAGAAATCAAACCATCTATTCATATCCAGATCTACATCTCAGCTATATATATAAGAAGAGACTGATCCAAGTTAGCTTGATTATATTTGAAATGACCTACCGTGGCATAGTGTTTCATGGATCTGGATCCAGAACCTTAGGTAGATCCATTGCTGTTACGGAGAGAAGATGAGGTCATCATCTTCTGAAACTCTTCGAAATTGACATTTCCATCGCCATCAGCATCCACAGGTTGAATCATATGAACACAGTCTTCAACGGAGCAAGGCATTCCAAGGCGATTGAGAACCTGATGTAACTCAGCCGCGGAGATCAAGCCGTTTTTGTCCTGATCGTATAGATCGAAGGCGTCACGAACCTCTGCAGCGGAGGAAGAGGAGCGACAGAGAGTTGAGAACTCTTCTAGGTTAATGAATCCATCGCGATCTGTATCAACCTCTTCCAGGACGTGGTTAAGCTCCGTCTCGTTGTACGATGTCCCCATGGCCTTAAAAACACCGCCAAGCTCAACCACAGAGATCTTACCGTCGCCGTTGGAATCAAATTGGTCAAATACCTTCTTAAGCTCCTCTGGATTCGCCATATCTACCGTTGCAGGTGTGGATTTTGTGGCGGTTTCAGGATTAGCGCTCGCCATTTCCGGTACGGTGTAGAGAGATAAAATAACCGTAGAGTGAGAGAGATAAGATGTTTTGTGTAGATGTTGCTGCTGCGTTTAAGCCTTTTTATAGACGCTTTTTTTGGTGCGATGCGTTCTATGAACACCCTTATTGATAGCCACGTATATCGCTACCAATTTATTTTATTACCATAAAATATAAACAAAAATACTTATATTATAATTTTTAACTTTAATTTTTATTCTGTTATTCCCACCATACTTATATTTTTAAAAGGAAATAAAATTTTTATGTTACTATATAGTATTTTATTAATTATGATATTCCTATTTCATAGTCGTTATTTAATCAATGCCTTTGTATTTTTCAGTAAACGCATTAAAAAAAGGCGATTTGATGAAAATTGCGATGTGACCGAGTGATTGAGGAAAGAATCGTGTCTCGGTCCTACGTGGCACAACGCGGCTTGTACACGCTCTTTTATACGCGGTGAGATAAAACTAGTGGGGTCTTTTTTAATTATTCTCTTTCTTATTTATTGTATGAGATATTTTTAAATTTAACCCCAATAATTTTAAGTATTACTTAATGACCCCAACATTTCACTTTTTTAGCGTGGAACCCATTTATTCAAATCAGACGTTGATAGCTTTTCCGTACTTCACGTGAGAGGCACGTGATTTACGTTATTGAGTATTTGTACAAAGATCCAATTAATTTTCCCGGGAAAATTTCCCAATTTGTTTCGACTAGATATTTGACAAGCTTTCTCTACACGACGGCGGTTTTGTGACGGCGTCATAGCGACGGCGACGAGACTGACATTTGACTTCCTGAGGTGGTGATTTTCCCTCTCGCCGTCTGTATTTTTGAGTGTTGGGTGTGTAAGAAGCAGTTTTTTACTTGCCTGGTTCGTATTTAGGGTTTCTTTGTGCCCTCAAATTTGAGAAAGGTACAATAGTCATGCCATTGGTTTTCTTCTTGGGGTTTTTTTCCCTGGGGGTTTCCTTAATAAGTTCGTTGGATAGTTCTTGAGAGATTTCTGGATTGATCACTGTAATTTGTAGCAATTTGGGTATTTTATCGCTAGCTTTGTAATCGTAAGTCTTAGTTTCTTGCTTTCAATGTTGACCTAAATCCTTGCGATTCGGGGAATGTAGTTGGTTTATGTGTGAATGTTAAAATTAGGGTTTGTTGATTGTTCAACCAGATTTGTTAGCTAGAATATGCGTTTTCTTGTTCATCACAGTCTATGCCAATTGTGGTGACGACTGAGGTTATTGAATAACAATACATTGTTGAATTTCAATCACATGAACAGGTCCATGGCATCTTCATCACGTCAACAAGCGACTAGGAAACCTCGTATAATAGCTGCTGCAACTGGATGTATAGCTGCTTCAAAATTTGGTTATCTTTGTGAAAGCTTGAAAGAATGGGCAGATGTGATAGCTGTTAGGACAGAGCGTGCAAAAGAGTTCATTCCTCACAATAGTCTCCCAAGAAATCTCACTATGTATTCTGATGCCACTGAGCTTACCTTCTGGAAGGGACTCGGAGATCCTGCGCTTCACGTTACGTTACAGCAATGGGCTGATATGATGGTTATTGCACCTTTATCAGCAAACACACTCGCCAAGGTATAAACTCTACATTGCTTCTATCTTCTTCTGTGTCTAAAGTTGTGAACTTGCATAAGCAGTGGCATGGAGTATGAGCTATCATTGCTTCAATAATCAAATGATTTCTTGGTGCCATGTGAACTAGATTGATGGGTATAGGTTATCACAGATTCCTGCAGCGATCTGCAAAGAGAACCAAAGATTTTGGTGCAGGAATCTCTAAAGTTGCGAACTTGCATAAGTAGTGGCATGGAGTATGAGCTATCATTGCTTCAATAATCAAATGATTTCTTGGTGCCATGTGAACTAGATTGATGGGTTTAGGTTATAGAACTCTGTTGTTCTTCTTCATCTTAAGTTCTCTTTGGTTTGTTTATTCTCTGAAAAAACAAAATCTTTGCAGATTGCTGCAGGAATCTGTGATAACCTGCTAACTTCAGTTGTAAAAGTGTGGGACTTTGAAGCGAAACCTCTTTTCATTGCCCCAGCTATGAGCAGACCGATGCGGATGAACTGTACAACAGAGACACATCTAGACTCTTTGGATGAAATGGGTGTGCGTCTCATTCGAAACATGAGCTCTGACTCTGCTTCTTTGGTAGAAGTTGCTTACATCTGCAACACCATCCATTTCGCCTGGAATCTGAATCATCAATCTGAGGAACCTAGAGAATCTGATGAACCTGGTGAATCTGATGAACCTGGTGAATCTGATGAACCTGGTGAATCTGATGAAAAAGCTTGGTGAATCTAATGAACCTGGCGAATCTGAATCTGATGAACCTGATGAGTCTGAATCTGACGAACCTGGTGAATCTGGTGAATCTGATAAACCTGGTAAATCTGCTGAACCTGTAGAACCTGGTGAATCTGGTAAATCTGGTGAATCTGGTGAATCTACTGAGTCTGGTGAACCTTGAAGAAGTTGATTTCTAGAGAAATCTCATCAATGTCAGAGAATCTGTTTCCATGGAAGTTTAGGTTAGTATATAGTCCATGAAACTGTATATAAACAGGTTTAGTAGGTCACAGGACACACACACTTAGAAGAGATTTCATTGCTTACATAGACTTACACCAACATTGATCAATGTATAGACTCAGAATCTTATGAGGTTGTGATCATCGAGTATCAATTTGGTTTCCTTTTTTTTTTTTTAATCTCTCCATTCTCTAAAATTACAAATCAGTCCCTAAAATTTGTCTAATTTTGACATTAAACCATAGGGAAGGGAATGTTGCGAAAAAATGCCTACAAGTTTCAGTTTTAGCCAAAAAGTATCTCAAGTTTCAGCGTGGCAAAAAAGTACCTGTCGAAAATTTTTATGGCGAATTAGTACCTGCGTCAATTTTTTAAACGGCTTTCGTTTGTGTTTCATTAAAAAAAAAAAAAAAACTCAGAGTGTGGCAAAAAAGTA